>JARHVA010000378.1:2500-340000 GCA_037957365.1 Torreya grandis
TGAGGGTGTGTCATAAAAACAATCATTTTGGTTATGCAAGAAATCAGATTTTTAATCACAGTGACTATGCATGGAATCCAAAGAATAATTACTATGATCAAGTATGGAATCAGAGGAATGCAATGGCCTATGGAATATGAAATGAATGGGGAAATCACTCTAATTATTCATGGAAGAATACCTACTATGTTCATGGATGGAATCAAAGTAGCGAAGTGAAATATGATACATGGAATCAAAAGAGGAATAGCTATGCATAGACACCAAAGTAGTACAATTATGATTATGAATAGAATCAAAGGAGCATACATGGAGAGCTATCACCTATTAAGATCACATATGGGTGGCTCAAAGATTGATATTGGAGACAAGTGTGCAATAATTTGAAGCATACTCATTATTTAGTTTCTTCCTATATTTCAAGGATGAAACATGTCAAAGAGGGAGGTAATGCTATATACCTAGGGATATGATATATTATTATATATGGGTTGATGGAGATGCCAACATGTGGCACACATCCCCTTTAGTATTTATATGGGTCCAATATATTAGTAATTGAGTAACTTGTGAAATTAGTGCATTGGGTAATAGTAAACCGACATTGGGATTGTGAGGTTACCCATCTATTATAGGTCTATATATAAGAGATGATTATCATTGTCAATATATCAAGTAAGCATTAAGTATTATATTTTAAGAGGATATTGGAGGTTGTCCCCTCAAAGAGACATTCTGAGTTATTCCTTCCTAAAGGAGTATTTTTGGTGTTGCCCTACTTTAAGGGTATTATGCATATATTAAATATTTGGACATCTTGGTCTACCAATATCTATTGTGTTTAATTTATCTACCTTTATTTTTCACTATTTTTTGAATATTATATGTGTGAATCATAACATTGTGGGACAACAAAGGCATGGAAACTCCTCGAGGAAGTCTTCTAGCTTGAATTAAGTTATTCTTAGCCTCAATTGCTAGCTCATATGCACCTAGGAGAGTGAATCCTCCCATTGACTGCAACATAAAAGTAACATCAATACCAATCCCTTTGAGGTATGTTGGGAACATAAAGCTAGGATGAGGTCTCATGATTGGTGGTAGACTATACACTGTTCTTTGAAATCTCACATTGAAATCTCCCATGGATTCATTTAGACTTCTTATTATTACATTCAGCCGATGTATTGGGGAAGCATGACCACTCCTATTTTTAAATATTGTCACCAATATATCTCCAAATACATCCCAACTTGTAATGTAACCCCCTTCCAACATTTTATACCATTCACGTGCTTTGATTGTTAAAGACATATCAAGCAACCTAATGGCTATTTTGGCCCTAGTAGCATTATGGAAATTTTATAAATTAGATGTCTCTAATATGTTTATATGGGGTAATTGGACCCTCCCTATTAAAAATAGGAAGATTTTTGGTAGCATTTAGAGGGATGGGGTCATATGCAAGAAGCTCTATTAGGTTTTGGGTATTAAAATCAAGGAAGGTTTAATGTATATCTATCTCTCCTCTTTCCCCTATTTCTCTTATTTCCCTTTCATCCTATATTTCTTCCTCTTCTTCCTCTCTTTAAACTTCTTCAACCTCTTCCTCTTCTTCCCCAAAACCTCTTTGCCAAGGATTTAATAGGGATAGGAGTGGTATATAGTGTTTTTATTCAGGAATAGCTTCAACTAAGGGGGCTTGGTCAAAAAAATCTTGAGGACCTTGTGATTACCATGTAGGATAATGTATAGAAATTGATCTAGAACCAATGATTCACACCCATTTAGAGTCACCAAATGATGGGTTAGGGTTATTTCTACTGCTTTAGTCCTATCAAGATTAGCATTCACCTTGACTTAGTAATAAAACTTGGTCCCACTAGGTGTGCCAGAACTGTTGTCTCTAAATATTACACCCTAGAAGAAGGTTTTTTAGCCCTCCTCTATATTTGGGCAATGTTGAGACATTTATAGGCTTGTGGGTGTGCCTATAAGTGGAAATAAACCTCTAGGTTGAAAGGGCTAGCTCTTTGTATTAGTTTTTTGTAAAATAAAACTATTAAACCAACTTGTATGAATGAAAAGAGTTATAAGTTTGCATAAATGAAAATCCTAGTCTAAAATGGTGATACACTAATAATTAATATCCACATATATACCCTATACTTATACATAATATAAAAGAATATAATATATACCTCAAGCTCTAAAAGATTCCAACATAAGTGTTTCAATGTAGAGACAAAATTGAATGAGATTAAATAGAATAAATGACTAAAATAATACCCTATATATTCTAGAAAAGGATTACACATGCAAGGTCTTATATAAATAAAATGCACTCTACATGACCTGTTGGATTGACTATTTGCTTAAAATCATGAAGGACAAAGGAAATAAGGATAAAACATCACTCTATATCTCTTACATACCCAAGAAAATATCCAAAACTTAAAAAGGGGACAGACTAATGTTTCTTTGCTCAAGGGCAAGAAAATGGCAAAATAAAATAGTATGGCTTCACCATACTATCTCTAGATGATTTAACAGTAGCCCAAGGGTCTTATTTATAGGAAAGAGAGAGAGAGGAGAGAGGCCTTTGGTACCAAAGGAAGTAAATAATTTCTATTTGAGGTTTCCATCCTTGGCTATAACTAACCCTTCTAAAGATGCTTATTTTGGGATTATGTTTAATCTATGTCACTCTCTTGAATGCCCTTTGCTAACCCCTCAAAGATGATTCCCAATGGATACTAATAAAAATGAGATACTTGGACAAGGCACCAAAAATGGTCATTATTAATGCAACCACCTATTATAAATCTCTTTCAATTCCCAATCACTCCTCCTTGGCTTATTGATTTGCATAATGGCATGAAAAAGTCACTTTTATTCAGCTTGGCTTTGTCCTTCCCTTTTGATCAGTCCTCAAGGAATGACTCATATCATGGTCAAAGTCATTTATTTTCTTGACATGGATACTGGTGGATCATCCTCTATCTATTTTTAACAAGTCATGTGGTAGCTTATGATTTTCTTGATCATTCATTATGAACCATGTTGTTGGGCCAAGCTTGTTGAGCTAAGTAGCTTTAAAATTCCAACTTGTACTTGCAGATCCATTTAGGCTTTCTAATTGCTTTAACTTACTTGCTTTAGGGTTTCCATTTCTCATGATTTATGAAACTTCATAAATGAAGTCTTTGACAAATCTCAATTTTCATTGCAGACCCATTTGGGTTTTCTAATTGCTTCTACTTATAAAATTTTATAAGCAAAGCTTTTTTGAAAACTTGATTTTGATTTTCTTATGACCCTTTCAGGTTTTATGAGTCCTTATACTCCTTTATTTCTCCTTTAGGGTTCTTTAAGGCTCCTTAATTATAAAATTTATAATTTAAGACTTTGACAAATCTTGATTTACATTGTAGAGTCATTCAAGTTTTTTGAATTGTTTTACTTCTTTCTTGAAGACTTTAGGCATGAACTTAATGTCTTATGGCATGCCACCAAGTTGCACCCCAATGGATATTTTAATAAATTAAATTTTATGTCCTATGTCACATCACCAATGTGAACTCAATATCTATTTGGTCACCCTAAATTTGATGTCTTGTGGCATGTCAAGTCTTTGAACCCCAACGACTAGTTGGTTACATCAAAATTGATGTTCTACGACACATCATGGTAATCCATTTGGGTCAAGATTATTTTTTTGGGTCTTTTATCATGTAAATTTTATTTAATTAATTCATTTTGATGAAAATCTGAAGGAATTTGTTCAAGGATTTTGCTTTCAGCTTTTTAGGCAACAGCTAGTTTCCTTGAAAAATGTTTCCTGAAGGACACTTAGGAAAGTGTCCTTTGGAAAAGTCTTAAAGGACACCTAGGTAGGGGCACAAGGTCCCTTCAAAAAAAATTTACGGGAATTTCCAAAGGAAATGGCCCTTCAAAACTTTTATGAAGGGTAGGCTATGGACAAAAGCCACTTCAATAAAAAAATCTTGAAGGGTAACCTTGGAGAAAATGGTCAAAAGTGACCCTTCGAGAAAAATCCCAAAGGGAACTTGGATAAAATTTCCCTTTAGATAAAATATGAAGGGGAATTTAGGAAATACCAAGGAAAAAGTGGCCTTTGGAAAAAATATGAAGGCACACTTGGGCAAAAAGTGCCCTTCAAAATTTTTTCGAAGGGTCACTTGGACGAAAAGTGCCCTTCAAGATTTTTCTCGAAGGGTCACTTGGATGAAAATTTCCCTACAAAAAAAATATGAAGGGTCACTTAGAGTAATAAAAAAAGTGAATTTATCTTCATAATTTTATGAAGAGTCACTTAGACAAAAAGTGCCCTTTAGAAAAAATCTGAAGGGTCACTTGGGCAAAAAAAAAGGCAACAAAAAGTGCCTTCAAAAAATTATGAAGGGTACTTCAAAGGGAAGTGGCCCTTTAAAAAATTTCTAAAGGGAACTTTAATGCCAAACAAAACAAGGAAGGATAAGATAAAATCCTAAAGGAAAATAACATCTCGAAGGAAAAAAACAAAGGGGAAAGGCAAAGAATAAGGTTGAAGAGCCTGAACTAGGAGATGCCAAAGGGAAAAGACAAACAACAAAGCAAGTGACCAAACATAAAAAATGATCAAGGGAGAAATGAAAATCCTTAAAGGGAACACACAAATTTTTCATGAAAAAATGATCAATAGTAATACTTCTAGGTATTTGGTTTTACCTATAGGTAGAAGTAGACCTCTATCTTTAAGGGCTAACTCCCTGAATGTATCTTAAAATTCTTATCACCTAACTAGCTAGTTACTTATACGGAAAAGAGTTAGAATTTGCAGGAATTTAAAATAATATTAGGTGGTGATACATTGATATTATTTCTAAATGACCATCATACTTCTTTCACTAAGAATAAGGCATACAAACTAGCTTCTAAGTCCTAGAAGGTTCTAACATCAATGTTTTAATATAGATGTGATATGAATGAAAAAAACATAAGGTAAATGAACCAAAGGGTATATTTCACACTCAAATAATATTTTTACACTTAAAATGAGTCTAATACACTTTAATACACTCTATATGACCTGTTAGAATAGGAAATCTTGCATAAACATGAGAAGATAAGGAGAAGAAAGGATAGAATATTATCACTTTGCATCACCATACAGCACTTTTTATACTTATAAAATTGTTCATGAACTCAAAAATATAATTTCATTAATTTTCAAAGGCACAATGCAATGTCATTCTAATAGGGCTTTACCATACATGGTTTGTTATCAGTTTACAAGAGCCAAAATGGCCACTACTTATAGAATTGGAGAGAGAAGTGAGAAGAGAGAAGTACAAGAGTCATAAACACACTTGTAAAACTTATAGGATGAGTTAAACATGAATTAAAAAATATACCATATAAGGTCTCATAGGACAAATGTCCTTTAAAGTCATGAAATTCTTGAAATGTGGCATAGGACTCCTACTTGCTCATAAAATTGCCTTCATCATTTGACCCTTTTGGAATATCCCATAACTAACTAGGGATATATGTGATAATTGAAAAAATAGGGAGGGGTTGTATACATTTTCCACCATGCATCGGTTTCATCCCTAATCATCAAGATTCTTTTGTGTATGAGTCATCACTACCTATAGTCCAAATAACTCCTCTTTCACTCACCCCTCACACTTGGCACCAAAGTTGCAGTTATTTTTGTAATATAATCCATATAAAGGAGTGAATGACACTTTTCAAGACACCTTCTAGCATTATATTCCTAAGGTAGACCTTAAAATTCCATCAACTTGAAGATTTCACTATCTCAATAACTTACTATCCCATCTTGGACGAGCTAAAGTGAAAGCAATTATAAAATCACTTAGGAGTTTTATTGAAGCATTAAATGATCATCATAAGTTATTTGAAGTCTCAATATCTCTCCAAAATTCATTTGCATCTTTTAAAACTCTTCCATACCTACATAATGTCAAAAAAAGTCAAATAAACCAATTATGTTCCTTATTCATATAGGTAGGGTAGGACTCAAGTTAATGTTGAGGATACCTTGAGAATCCTCTACAACCTTAAACCATTTCCAAATCATTTATATGCCATTTAGATGCCTCTTCTCCTTCATTTTCCAAATCAAGTCATTACTAAGGGGTTTAGATGGTTTTAAGCCATTTTCCCTCTAAGGATGTTTCATACAAGTTTGACATCTAATTCTCCAAAAAAAATTATAAATTCATTGTTTGAGACCCCCTCTAACATCCTTCAACCTATAGACTCCTAGTCAAAGTCTCCCAATAGGTGTGATCTCTCAAACTTTCATACTCAAGATCATTTCTTCATTTTGTGTAGGCCCTAAACTAGTCTAAGCTAAGAAATGGATTTCATGTAGTTTTACCTACATTTCAATAGGTCAAACATACATTATGACTCCAAATAAGTATTTTCCAATGAGTTATAATTCCCATCTAATGCTATAAATTAAACTTGTACCCTATTAGGCACTAGGCCTAATCAAGACCTAATAGGTTTGTTTGCATGCTCATGGTTTTAAGACACCTTGATTGGTTTCAATCACTTATGAATCATTTATTATATTATTTTAGGTATATCATAGATTTATAAATCCCCTTGAAAGTTTTTATTAACTTATAGCTCATCCTTTCATCTTCATTCCTCTAGACTGTAGACTTCTTGCTTCTTAGAGTATCCTCTATTTGAGATAGAATAGAGCATATTTCCTCTAGATTATCATGATAAATGGAGGTATAAATGTCTTAAATGGGTTATTATTATACTAAATATCATTTTTAGGTTTATTTAATGCTCTTAGGACCCTTAAATGCCTTATAACCCAAAAACAAACTCTTGAGAAGGTTGACTGTGTAGGGTTGACTATGACCACAATATCCTTTGAAGATTGGACCCTCTAATGATTTTTCCTATTGCCTTTTATCATTTCATGTGATGAAAAAAAACTTTAATACACTTTTTATAAGTCCAACACTATTTTATGTTTTCCAACCTCCTATTTCATACCTTATACTTGATTGTTCTAGATTGTCGACTATGTTTTCTTGCTTCTTGCCTAGAACGTGACCCCTGTAGGTGACACAAACATGTATAAAACTTGAACATAATGATTAAATACTATATATATCCTTAAAATATAATTTTAAATATATCTAGACCTTATTAATTCATATTCATGTTAATCCAATCATGAAAGCACTATGGTGTAGCTCACTGTCTGTAACAATCAACTGTGGTTGACTTTGTTGAGGCAAAAGGGGCCTATAGGTTGTATTTCACTTCTTGGAACCTATGTCTCTCATATTAAGGTCCTAATTATATCTTATAACCTACCCAATTGTCATTTTTTTTATTAAATTCCTAATGCCAAAGTTATTTGCATGATCTTATGAGTCACCTACAGTCAAGTTGTGACTTTCTTGAGTAGTGACACACTTGTAGGTCTCATTGGAGGATGGCATCTTGCAAGTTAACATTTTTTATGCCTATATACCACCAATGTGAAATTTAAACTTAAATTTATCCAATTAAAATGGGTATGGTATTTTGCATTTCCATCTTAGGTTTTAGGGTCATGAAAGTTTAATTTCCTATAGAGAACATTGAAGGTTAGCAGTGAATAAAAATTTTACCTAGGAGCCTCCAAAAACTTTCTTACTCTGGTCACACATCCCTTTATTTTTTCATGTTTCTTCCCACAATATATGGATATAACATGGGTGCATTTATATCTATCAATACTCCATGTTACAGTGTTATATGATATCATCAAAAGGCCGCAGGCCTCTATTTTTGTTAGGGAAACTTGTCGCTGAGTTCAACCACCATCTAAGGATACAACATTTTAGGTTTGATTTTCAATATATCATTTCAAAAATTTATAACATTATACTTTAATCACTCTAAGACCTTGATTAATGTTCAATCAAACCTCAAAATGATATCTAATCTTGCTTAGTCTCTATGGAAACCTATAGGTGACACTTGCAGGTGTGACATAGCTAGTAAAGGTATATTTAAAATAATACACAATGTATGGAAATTTGGCCAATTATATTCCATTTTAACATATTAAAATGTATATTTTCAACCTTGAGGTATTATATACCAATCAAATATTCCTTTCCAATATGGAAATCTTCTTGTATGGCACCCAAAGGTGAATGTAATAGCAGATAAGAGTATTAGGAAGGAAGTATAGATTTTGTGTATGTAGTATGACCTTACCACAATACTTATAAATTTTTAAGGTATCATATGGATACTTAAATCCCATGAAAACTTCCAACAAGGACAAAACTCTTCTTTCCAACATGACTATTCTACTATGAGGCACCTATAGATACACTTACAATGTTACAGACCTAGCAGTAGAGGTGAAACATGGGTAATATGCATGGTATATGAACTTTTTATCATTATTATCCCTATATAAAGTCTTAAAATAGATACTTCATCTTTTAAATACTCTAAACAAGTCAAATACCTCACATTGATGTGTTTAAACTCATGTAGATGTTAATTTTAATGGGTTGACTATGTATGTATATGGCATTGACTATCATAGTCCTTATTGCGCTATTTTGGAGGATTCAACTTGATTATTAATGCTTATAAGAATGTATAAAAACTCTTTAAACTCTTCAGATACTTCCCATGACATTTTCAAACATCAAGACATCATGTCTATAGTGAAAGCTTGTAAGGAGTTGATTGTGTGACGCATGTGACTATGTGTTTGATCAATGCATGAACTTGTAAGACCAAGAATAGAATAAGGTGATTAATATGGCATGATAAAAATTAATAAAATAACATCACATTCATAAGATATCCTTGAAAAGAACCAAACCTTTTACAAGTAGTAAAGCTTTATTACAACCTCCATTTATGATATCTTCATTCAATCTGAACTAATTAACTCATGAAATCATCCTCAAACATGGAACCAAGAATGATAAACATGATCTCATGGATTTAAAATCCTACATAATTAATGTCAATAACTAAATTGTGCATAATCTCTCAAATAAGATTAAAACCTATAGGGTGTGGGAAATGACAAGCAAAAAAACATAGTTAACTTGTTAAGGATGGTTCATAACCATAAGAAGCCAATCCTAGAAATCCAAACATGAATATGAATTTTAATAAGTGTAATATCACCTCCTAAATTCTTTTTACTTGTAACTTCTTCTACTATCCTTACTAAGCATAAACTTATTGATCAATTTTTCATGTCTAAAAGGGTAATGAAGGAGTATAATGGTTTTGAACCATTTTTAGAACTTTAAAAGCTGATAAAACATTAATATAAGCATAGGGAAGTTGAAAATCCACTTAATAAGCTTTCCACATGGGCCACTTTATATTAAAGGTAGTACAACTTTCAAAACTACCCAAACTACCACCTTTATACTTGTTTCAAAAGGGTGCCTACAAGTTTTAGTTAGGGACTAACATCTCTAATACATATCTAACCCATACATGTTAAGGAAGACTTTGGAACACTTTTCTCTCTTTTAAAACCATACCACTTACATTTAATGCTCTAAAATGAACCCTAAATGACATAGGGACTTAATTTGATCATGACGAAGGCTAATAAGACATTAAATCACATTAAATTAACCATGATACACAATATGATGTTATTTTAGACATATATACCAAGTTTTTGACTATAAGGGGTTGAATTATTTTGACTTGTGGTCAAAATGGTCAATAAATACCATATTATAAACTTTCAATGAATCATACTAATCATTACAACTCTTTAATACTCCAACAATCACCCCTCCTCTCCAAGTCTTCTAGGTGGGATTGCATTGCATGGGATAATTATTGATCCTAGATGTTTAAGTCTAAATATGATTAGTATGAAGTCCTTTAATTAGTCTACATAGACCTTCTCTACTCCATGGTTCCTTATGAAAGTGTCCAAACTTATTTTTATTATAAGCTTTCTTGATGTATTTGGCACATAGGCTTGGCTATGGTATCTGGATTATGTGACTATAGGTTCTATAATATGCTTCCTTAGGTTACCCTCCTCACATTTTCTCTAGTCTTATTTTATTCTTGAATGCCTCCATAAAGCCTCCCTAAATCTCCTTTCACACAACCATGTACACATTACATCTAAAGTTCATTGTTTGCACTAAATTACCATGGCTTGTTAGGAATTAAAAAAATTTAAACCAGATTTAATATGACCACAAATGACATCTAAATTATGAAATAGCATGCATCACGGAAACATTACTCAAATAAAAGTTATTAAGAAAGTATAACATGGAGATAATAAGATAAAATCACACATAACATAAATATACCATGGTTCACCCAATGTGGGCTACATCCACCAAGAAAGTCCTCAAATAAAATAGTAATCTAAAATAAGATTACAACAAATTCTCATAGAGATAGAAAATCTCTTGTAGAAAATGTTTCACAAATAAATGCTACACTTTCACCTACTGTAGACACCGAAATCATGTCTACTCCCCTGGTCCTCCTTCATTTTATTCTTCTATGCCTATTTTGCCCCTGTCGACCATTCCCCTACGAGCCTTGACCCTGGCAGCATGTAAAAATGAGTAGAAAGCTAAAACTAGCCTCTATCCCCATTCTGCATCTATCGATGACGGTCTCTACTTGGCTGATGCCGCCGATGTCGGTCACTTATCGGCCGATGCCGGCAATCCTACCGACGTCGGTCATCCTCAACACTGCATTCTCAAACCGTTACCCATTATTTGTTACCCATTCGGTTCCCAATCGATTTCCCGATCGGTTATCAAACCGTCCCTCGCCTTCCTCAGCAAAATCATTCAACAAACTCCTGTAATCATTTGAAACTCTGGCGATCAATCAACTCTAGCATTCAACCAATCTGCATTCACTTCGATCAACTTCTGGCAGCACATCGACAACTTCAATCATGTCTTTTATCATACTTGCAGCGTGTAATAGGTAAGTATCTCCCTCTATGTTTTTGTTTCTCTCTGGTTATTGTTTGTTTATTATTGCTATCACCCCAGATCTTCAGATTGTAAACCCAAGACTTGACTTCCTCCTTTACACCTCTGCCCACTATCCCTTGACTACACAGTCTGTAACTCTGTTCAGACCTCCTACACAACCCCAAACAAAACAACAGACCTTTCTGCAAAGTCCAAAAAACCCAACCAGACCCTGTCCAGACTCAACCAGACCCTGTCCCAACTCAACCAGACCCGACCAAACCCACCCAGACTCTATCCAGAATTGTTACCCCGACCGACGCCGGTCATTACCCCGATCAGCGCCGGCACTTTAATCGACGTCGGTACCTTCCCCTGACCGACGCTGGCACAGAGACCGACATCGGCGACTGTGCAGAACAACTTGCTGCATCTTAGGTATGCATTTTGTTTTCTATCTTTTATTTTTGTCATTTTATCTTTCATTATTTCTACTTCAGTCAAATATTCTACTTTTTTATCAGTGGGTTGATATCCGTCTAGGAAGTCTTCATACTTCCAAGATCAGGCTTTTGCCTGACAGCCCACCATATCTTTATCTAACATTTTTCTGTGTTTCAGTCTCTTTTTCTCTGCAGGTGTCATTCCTCCACAGCCAAAGAGGAGTACCTTTCAACATCTGATTTCGTGTGCACGACTATATCCGAGTATCTTCTAACCCTAGACCATCTCTTAGTTTCTCATTTCTATCTTTTGAATGTAGAAAGCAATTTAGCATAGAAACATTTTGGCACGCCCGGTGGGACCCATAGGGCCTTCCTTGGGTTCTTTCTTTCTTTCATTCATAAAGGGTGCATTAGCTTCCTTCCTTTTTACCTCTTTCATCTCTTCTAAATGACATCATAAGCAGGACTAAAAAGAACTTTTCTTTTCTTTCTTGCACTTCTAGACTAGCCAAAAGTCATATTCTTTGACTCTTTCTCCATTTTGTCTTCATACGAACAAACATTTCGACTTGGACTTAAAACATGCTGCACTTTCATTTCTGCTTGTGCTTGCATTTCTTAGATCACATTTAGTAATTAACAAACACATATTGAATTAATCTAGTCCACTTCATGTTACACGACCAAACCACTTGCACAAACTAAACATCTTAACTTACTTGAGACAAGACCCGACTAGGAATTCATCCCCCAGTGGATACCTTACCTATCTCAGTGATCTTACTTGGATTTCATCACCAAGGAGAAAGCCCACTCTATTCTCTGGCAGAGTCTAAACTATAGGGGAAGTATATTTTGGCTAAGCGGGCCCAGTTTATCACTGAACTCGTGAAGTGAGGGGAGCTTGCTCCTTAGCACCAGGCCTTGTACGAAACCTAACATAAACTTCTTGAGCACCATAACTGACCTGAAACCATCCATAGACTACTTCTTCTAGGACCCGACTCAAAAACCAATCTTCCTCTACACACATTCTAAGGCATAAGCCATTATAATCCTAAATATTTACTCTTAGGGTTTTAGGATCTGCTTGTGTTCATCTTTTTAGTTCTTATCTACTTGTTTGACCTTGTGAGGACATTCTTTCTTGCCTTGAATGATTCTGACTCGTAGTCAAACCAAGGCTCTTCTTGACCACGCTAGACGTCAACCGCTTTTGCCTACCCCGTCTATAACCAGCCCTATAATGGAGTTCCACTCGAAGATTGAAAGAACTCCTACTTGACCATTCCCGACCCAGACGCCTATTGTCCCAGAAGGGGACCAAGATTTTGCAAGATTCTTAGACCTCAATGTCATAGCCCTCTAAAACTATCTCGCAAGAAACCCAATGCGAAACCTTTCGGGTGAAGTGGCGATGACATCAACATCATCTGCTACCCAGCCTTTCACCTCAACTGTTAACCTGACCATGGTCAATACGCAACGTTTGGCCTCCCCGTCTATTTTTAGACCGAACTCCATCGGGGTTTCATTACCCCCTCAACCACACACAATTCAACCAAGTTCTACATCATACCAAAACTTGATTGTCTCGACCCCTCACACTCTTGCACCCATATATGCAGGAGTTCCTACCTCGCCCTTTGTCAATACCATCACGCAACCACCTTTGGCCTCCACATCTATCCCTGCAACTAGTCATCTGTACATTGTGCCCTTACTGGTACAATTGACTACGTCGTACGCCTCTTCTAGCCTCTTTCAAGTGCCTTACAACCTAGGGGGTGCCCCGTTTGCCAATCCATCAGCAGACGTCATCAAGATGCTAATGGATAAAATGTCCAGTCTCGAAGCTTCTATCTCCGGTTCAAGCAATGTCTCTTCATATGACCAGATTTACAATGAGCCCATCCATCCTTCCGTCCCTATTCAACCATACCCCAACCAATGGGAACTTCCTAAATTCACTTGCTTTCAGAGTAAGGAGGACCCACAACAACATCTACGGGCATTCAGACATGCCTGTTACCTTATCTCCCATGACGATACGTTACTTCTATGCACATTTCCTATGTCGCTCGCTAGCCCCGCCCTTGACTAGTATAGCTCTCTTGCCAGACATTCTATCTTTTCATTCATTCAACTCACCCAATTATTTCTCGACCATTTTTTTATCAACGCCACTAAACAAGTCTCAATCACAGACCTCTACTCCATCAGGCAATTCGATGACGAATCAGTAGCCGATTTTGTCACCCATTGGAGAGACTTGATTAACCAGCTCTCCTTCTCCTTGCCTCAACCTGAGCTCATCGAGCTCTTTTCTCGAGCATGTGCCAGCCACATCTCTTCCACCTTGTGGATTCAAACATTTTGCACTTTTGATGAAGCTTTCACCATGGCCCGAAAGCTTGAACTCTGTGCCATTGAAGAAGATAAGGTCAAATTGCGTAATACTAACACAAGAGCCAATGACCATTCTTCTTCTAGACCTTCTTCTTCTGCCAACTCTGAGTCCAAAGGAGTGGCCAACACTGTGGTCATCAGATCACCATCCTCGACAACAACCAATCAACCTCAACCTTCAACATCTCAAAGCATCACAAAACAATTTCAACAATGGTACATACAACCCTTCCCTAACCATCCTCCTAGCCACAACAACATTCAGACCATGACCAATGACTCTCATGACCATCATATACACATAGTCAACATGGTTTTGCCTCTTGTCCCTGACCAACCTCTTCCACAGGTAGAAGAGTCATCTTCTCTCGTTTGTCTCTCACAAGTAGAAGAATCTTCTTCTCCTATTAGTCTTCCATCGACCTCTCCCATATTGGAGGATGCCTTGACCACATCAACACCAACTGCCTCACCTTCATCCTTCTTATCATCCATAGATGATCTCACCTTTTTGACTCCTCAATTACACACAAAAGCCATGACTACTCTGGTGCTCTTTCCACTTAAAAAGCCCACATCTTCAATCCCTTCTCCATCAAGAGAAGAACCGTCCACGTCTAAGCCCAAACCCACGCAGGCGTCCATCATGCCCAAAGAGATTAAACCTCTTGGTGTTCATCCCACATCTAACCTTACCTCGCATAATAGTGGCTCTCAACCCAAACCAAAGAAGGCCACTAGACCACATCAGAGAACTCCTCCCCCACCTTCGTCATTACCCTCAATCCTGGGCTCGCATTCGTCCACCTTAATAGGAGTGCTTCCTACTCCCATACTTCACAGAGGCAAGTCGCCTCCATTACTCTATCAACTTGTCAGACATATATCTCTTCCAAACCATTGACCAATTCCTCTCAAACCAAAGTCATCAACCCCCACTATAACAAAACATCCAGACCCGTTAGCAGGTTCTTATGCCTTATTGCAGTCCTCTCGCATCTACCTCCCACCTCTTAAACCATATCAATCTCTCAGACCTAAACCACCCTGGTTTGATGACACTCGCATTTGTGCATACCATCGCATGCTTGGGCATGACACTGAGCACTGTTGTGCCCTCAAGGTTGCCATTCACCAATGTCTGGGGAATGACACCCTTCTTCTCAACCATATCATCAATAAACCTTCAACACCACCCCACTCATCAACTCTCAAATCAAGGCCAGCTTGGTTCGACAACTCTAAATTCTGTCACTATCATCACACTCTGGGACATGACACTAAGCATTGTTGCACTCTCAGAGCTATCATTCATCAACAACAGAGAAAGGATTTCCTTCTCATCAAGGATCCTCTTGACCACCTTTTCAACAAATCATCAACACCGACCCATGCTTCTCAAACCTCACCACCTAAATTAGGATCTCCATGCCAGACTATGGTCCCTTTGTCACCTTTGACCCCATTATTCGACATCAACATAGTCCATCTGACCACTAAGCCTCACCCGACCTTGACCAATCTATCCAACATTATCCCTAAGCGACTGGGGGAATCCAACTTTATCCAAACCTTGACCAAACATTCAACCAAGCCTTCGACCAAACATTCGACCAACTTTGACCAGACATTTGACCAGACATTCGACCAGACCTCGACCAAGTCTCAACCAACCATCAATCAACCTTCCTATCATAACCTCGACCAGCAGCAACCAAACCTCGACCAAACTTCAATCATCAAACATCAACCAACCAAGCACCTATCACTTCTTCAAACCGTTATCAATCAACACGTGACCAATATGGAGCAAAGTAAGCGAGTCAAGTTTGCCCCTAATTGGCTTGAACCTTTCATTATCACGCACAAGTATGGATCAGGGATGTATCGTTTGTCTTCTCTCGACGGACAACCAGAACCTGAACCTCTTAATGCATTGCATCTGCGACCATTCTACTGTTAGTCGAGTACTCATCCACTTGACATTTACCTTGAGCTCGTCCCTTGAGCAATCCCCGGCCTCTTAGTCCTCATTCATTTCAACCCTAATCCCCTTAACAAATCCGATATACCCCTTTTATACAGTATGGATGCTTTGTCCTAATAAAAGGGAGGCCTTGACCTTCTATAGTCTTGTCCATGACTCACATTTCTGTCAAAACAAATCAAGATGTTAAAATGTCCAAGTCACCAAACTCAAATCAAAAGGCAGACTGCTCCCTTGAAGGATAGCTGTACTATCATTGCTATAGCTAATAGACTGCTCCCTCGAAGGATAGCTATTCAAAGCCCTTATATATAAAGCAAATATAGACCACTCCCTCGAAGGATGGCTATGACTAATTCTTGCTACCAATAGCAATCTTTCTTAGAAGCTTCCCGCATTGATCAGCTTCGCCAATGACCACCAAGCAAATGACACCTCTATGTAGACTTCCCACATTGATCAGTCTGCGCAAAAAAAAAAAAAAAAAGGGTCATGGTCTTGGCTTGTAGTTGTCTTAGGGTCTCTTATAAAAAGGGGCAAAGTTATCTCTGCTCTTAAAATGGGTTACCCTATCCTCCTCCTATCACCTGCTCAAGGGACTTCAAGCTCACTTTAATGTCAAAGTGATTCGATTACCGCTCTAACACTACATATGGTCAATGATGTCATGCATGAATGGGGCTCTTGGTTCTACTCACCCTTATCTATGTTATTTTCCTGGTCCTTGTCAATGAAAGAGCAATATGCCTTTCCCTTTTTCTTCACTTTGGTCACGTTCAACTTCATCACTTGTCAACACAACGCAACTCAACCCAACATTTTTTAGACCTGTTACATCATCATAGCCTATTCACACTAGTTTCTATGGACACCAATACACATGGAAACTATCAACCAGACACAATTTATGCTAAGCATAAACCAATACTTGTTGAAGCATAAATAGACCTCAATTCATTCTTAGCATACATCCATCATGACTATGGAAACTTGCTAGGGATGAAAGACCACATCACCAATGTTACAGACTACACCATTTGGAAAAGCCTGTAACCTCTTTTTTCTCCTCATCATTTTGACCTTGTCCAAGACCAGTCTATCGACCACTTTCACCACCTGTCTACCACTCGAACTCTTTGTTTGAACTGTTTGAACTACATTGGTCTGAGGCCCTAAGATCGAGGCTATGTAGGCAGCACTCAGATGATGACATATCTTCTGGGGTTAGCTCGACCACCCTCGTTTGTTCATCTCTCTGATGGACAAACCTTCTTTCCTTCTTTTGACCATAACCTTGCCCTCAACCACGACCAATCCATCCCTTTAACCCTTTCCTCCCTTTTAGGGAGAACTACATTGGCCTGAGGCCCTTCACACAAGGGCTATGTAGGCAGCACTCAGAGGATACGCTATCTTCTAAGGTTAGCTCAGCCACATCTTTTCATCCATCCATCCACCTTGACCAATGACCATTGGAGATCATGCCTATCTCCTCTGACTTCAACCACTTCCAAGACAATGTTGCCTTGGTTGTTTTTTGCATGTATGCAACCTCATGACTGGTTAGCAAATTATGTGCAGACTATTTTTTTAGACCCTCACAAGTATAAGATCGCAAGCTAGTTGATCCGCACTACTTGTGACTTTTTTGTGTTTCTAGGAGCACTTCCTGAGCCTGAGATACCTGGAACTCGATGACCATTTGGAGATACAACTATGATTGCATAACTCGATCAGTAGATGACTAAATGCTGGGGCCCAGTTACTTCAATTTTGGCACTCCTCGACCCTTGACCTATGACAATTTGACCTGATCATCTCATAAAATGGTATGCATGCAATCACGACTTTTACAGCATTCATCCTCACTCCCTTTTTTCATCAACTCTTTGTTAAATCAACACCCGATTCTTGGTTCCCTTCCCTTGACTCTTGATTTGAGGGGGAATACCTCATCCACAATCGGGGCACTTCACCTTTTGTTTTTTTGTCTTGCAGTTCATTCGAACAACCAACAAGACAAAATCGACCTTATCCACACCTGGGGCAATTAACTCCTATTTTTGTCTTGCAGTTCATCCAGAACAACCAACAAGACAAAAAGGGGCAAATGTAGACACTGAAATCATGTCTACTCCCCTGGTCCTCCTTCATTTTATTCTTCTATGCCTATTTTGCCCTTGTCGACCATTCCCCTACGAGCCTTGACCCTGGCAGCATGTAAAAATGAGCAGAAAGCTAAAACTAGCCTCTGTCCCCATTCTGCATCTGTCGATGATGGTCTCTACCCGGCCGACGCCTTCGACGTCGGTCACTTATCGACTGACACTAAAAATCCTGTCGATGTCGATCATCCTCAACACTGCATTCTCAAATTGTTACCCGTTATTCATTACCCATTCGGTTCCCAATCAGTTTCCCGATCGGTTATCGAACCGCCCCTCGCCTTCCTCAGCAAAATCATTCAATAGACTCCTGCAATCATTTGGAACTCTGGTGATCAATCAACTCTGGCATTCAACCAATCTGCATTCACTTTGATCAACTTCTGACAGTGCATCGATGACTTCAATCATGTCTTTTATCATACTTACAGCGTGTAACAGGTAAGTATCTCCCTCTGTGTTTTTATTTCTCTCTGGTTATTAGTTGTTTATTATTGCTATCACCCTAGATCTTTAGACTGTAAACCCGAGACTTGACTTCCTCCTTTACACCTCTACCCATTATCCCTTGACTACACAGTCTGTAACTCTGTTCAGACCTCCTGCACAACCCCAAATAAAACAACAAACCTTTTTGTAAAGTCTAAGAAACCCGACTAGACCCTGTCCAGACTAGACCAGACCCTGTCCCGACTCAACCAGACCCGACCAAACCTATCCAAACTCTATCCAAAACTGTTACCCTGACCAACGCTGGTCATTACCCCGACTGATGCCAGCACTTTAACCGACGTCGGCACCTTCCCCTGACTGACGCCGGCACAGAGATCAACACCGGCGACTGTGCAGAACAACTTGCTGCATCTTAGGTACGCATTTTGTTTTCTATCTTTTATTTCTATCATTTTATCTTTCATTATTTCTACTTCAGTCAAATATTCTACTTTTTTATTAGTGGGTTGATATCCATATAGGAAGTCTTCATACTTCTAGGATCAAGCTTTTGCCTGATAGCCCACCATATCTTTATCTAACATTTTTCTGTGTTTCAATCTCTTTTTCTCCACAAGTGTCATTCCTCCATAGCCAAAGAGGAGTACCTTTCAACATCTGATTTCGTGCGCATGACTATATTTGGGTATCTTCTAACCCTAGACCATCTCTTAGTTTCTCATTTCTATCTTTTGAATGTAGAAAGCAATTTAGCATAGAAACACCTACATAATATTGTATATCACAAGTTTTTATATCATACCTTGTAAATGAACACTTGTACTTTGAAAAACACCTACACTTTGACTCTATTTCTCAAAATTCATGCCTACAAATAAAATCATCAACAACCTCTAAAAGGTCACACCACACCTTGTATTTATAGTAAATGATGAAGAAATACATCCTCTAAGGAGAAATTTTCCATCCTTATCCACCTAGGAAACACACCATTCCCACCCATCTATGCTTATCTAAAATCCCCACCAAGAAGGAACATGCCATTCTCCTCCAAATGGCACAACTTATAATGCAAAGAGATAATAACCAACTCCTAGAAATGAGAAATTCTATCCCACTTACATAATACATCATAAAAATTATTAAATAAAACATTTAATAATTTTCTCCTTCTATGGAAATTAAATATTTAACATTTAATTCCATAAAACAAGGAAATTAATCCCACTTCCAATAGACATGGAAGTCAACATGAAAATTATTAAATATGAATTTAATAATATTCACACACATGATGAGTAAATGAAAAATTCCCTCCCCATATCCTTAGAGCTCCTTAAGACCACAAAACATACCATCATGGTCATGTAATAGCCCCAAAGGGTTCCACACTCAATAATCTCCCACTTGGAGACTATTTCTCTTGAACATAATATATCATTTCTCCACGATCACTAAAACCAACCAAATTTGAACATAGTCTCAACTAATCCAATGTGACCGCCTTCGTCATCATATCTATAGGATTTTGGCTAGTATGAATCTTTTCCAGCTTCACCAAGTTCTCCTCCAAAGTTGTCCTAATGAAGTGATAACGTAACTAAATGTGTTTCATCCTTGAGTGTAAAGTGGAGTTCTTTTCCAAATGAATAACACTCTAAATATCATTGTTTAGTCTACCAAATTCTTACTCATGCCCCAACTCTCAAAAAAACTCCTATAACCAAATCATCTCCTTGCTAGTCTCTATGGTAGCAATATACTCTACCTTTATGGTTGACAAAGTCACAACCTTTTATATCCTATAAATCTAACTAACTATTTTATCTCCAATAGTAAATATATATCCTATCATACTCATCTTGTAATCAATAACCCCTACCATATCTAAGTCCACATAACCATGCAAAGTGGTATCTGATCTACCATAACATAATACAATTTCAATGGTTCCTCTCAAATACTAATTTATCCATTTCACTATTTGCCAATGCTCATAGCTTGGAACACTCATATACCTAATTACAACTCCCACTACTTGGGAAATTTCTAGCCTAGTAAAAACCATGGCATACATCAAGCTACCAACTACTGATGAGTAAGGTACCTTGGACATCTTAAGATTTTTAGCTTCCAACTTATAACACTGCTCCTTTGATAATCTAAAGTGGCCTTCCAAAGGGGTACCAATATATTTAGCATCTAACATGCTAAACCTTTCCAAGACTTTCATCACATACTCTAATTGGGATAAGATCAGCTTCCTCTCCTTGTCATGAGAAATCCTCATACCAAGGATTTTATTTGCATCACCCAAATCCTTCATATAAAATGAGTCACTAAGTTGTTTCTTGATCATATAAATATGTTGTATGTTCTTTCCTACAACTAACATGTCATCCACATACAAGCATAAAATAATAAAAGAACAATCATCAAAATGTTTGATGTACATGCAATGGTAAAAGTTACACCTTCGGTATTCTTGTTTCAACATAAAATAATCAAATGTATTTGTAGACACCAAAATCGTGTCTACTTCCTTGGTCATCCTCCTCGTCCTCTCTCCCCTTGGTCCCTTGCCACTTCAACTATCCCTAACCCACCTAGGTCTTATTAATTGGAAATAATCATCTATTTTTAATTAAATAAGTCCCTTTTCCCTCTCCTTGCCACCTCGCCACCCTAGGATACCCTCCTTGGATTCCCTTTATTCCCCACATGGCCATATCTAACACCTAGACTCCCATTCCAACTTCTCCTCTCGTCCATTTAATCCCTTTCGACCGTTTCTCCCTCAGATTAGCTGACCCGATAGTTGGGAAAATAGATGAAGGCTATTTTTAGCCTTTTTCCTGCCTTCCAGCCACTGACATCGATCAACTATCGGTCGATGTCAGTGATATTTCTGGCATCAGTAGCTTTCATAATGGTTTCTGCACCGTTATCTCTTCTGGCTCTTCGCTCTCTTGGTCTCCTCTCTCACATCCTGACTCAGAATCTAGCACTCTGATCATCAATCCATTCTTGGACCCTGTCAATCTGCCAATATCTCAACCAAGCATCTAACTCTCTCCCTCAAGTACTCACAGCAAGCTTCTGCAAGCACAACAGGGATTCTCCATCAGCATCAGGTTCTCCACATAGGCTACATCAATAGCAGGTACGGGAATCATCAGCAGCACACCTTCAGCCAGCCACAGGTAAGTATATTGTTTGTGTTTTTATTCTCTCTTCAGTTATTACTTTCAAACAATATCTCTCCAGACCAGACTGTTAACCAAGCCAGACTCGAATCTTGACTTCTCCACCTCTTTGTTGCCTCCATCCTCTGTCAGACCATACACTCTACCCATTCAACTAGACTCTCAGACCCAAACCCTAGACCATTCAATCAAGCCCAAAACTTTGTCTCAAGACTACTCAAACAGACCCAGACCCTTCCTTGGCCTTATCCACAGACCATTCTACACGGCCAGACTCTTGCATAGACCAAACCTTGACCAGATCCCATCCAAGCTTATTTCCCCAACCGACGCTGACCATTACCCCAACCGATGTCGACAGCATAAACGACGTCGGCACACCTTGACCAACCGACGTCAGTAGAACCACCGACGTCGGTGACTATGACCAGGCTGACAGCATCACTCAGGTAAGCCTTTGCTTCCCTTTTTCATTTCATTTTTTATCACTTTCAGTCTTTTTAACATTCTATCTTTTATCAGACTTTATCTTTGTCAAACAGTGGGTTGACCTCCCTTAAGGAAGTTTTCATACTTTCGGGAACAAGCTTTCGCTTGGCAACCCACCATCTATCCATCTAACGCCTTTTTGTCCAAGTTTCTCTCCTTTGCAGGTGTCATTCCTCCACAGCCAAAGAGGAGTACTCACAGCATCTGGATTATGGTGCGTAGACTATATCCAGGTACACAAGCCTTGACCATTCCTTCTTAAGTTTCCCATTTTCTCTCCTTTGAATCTGAAAGCAAAATTTGAATAAAAACAGTATTATACCATTATTGTGGAGATTTTTTAAATCCATACAAGCTCTTCTTTATTCTACACACATATTTTTCTTTCCCTTTGAACTCATATCCCTGTGGCTGCTTCATATACAAATCTTCATCCAAATCATCATGAAGAAAATTAGTTTTCACATCTAGCTTTTCCACTTGTTTGTAATTGTACTATTTCCCTTGGGTAGCCTAACCAAATCCCATGTTTAGTTATCCATGAGATATATATGATCCTCATCCATGGATTGCTCTCACTTCATCCTTGCATTTACATGCATTACTTCCTCATAACACTCTGGTTCTCCATTGTCGGTGAGTAACAAATAATTTAAAGGAGAAAAATGTTTAGGTGCTCTTCTTACCCTAAAATACCTTCTTACCATAGGAGTTTGGGGTCCTTTTATAGAAGGTTCTTGAACCAAATCATTAGATACATTACCATCTGTAATATCATCCAATACTATGTAATATTTCTATTCTTGTTCCTCTTTCTATTCCTACAACTGATCCTTATACATGACTTTTTCATTAAAGACTACATCTCTAGACCAAAATATTTTCTTATACCTTACCATATCCAACAAATGTGCATTTCTCTAATTTAGCCTCTAACTTGGTCCTATCCTCTTTTTTAATGAGAGCAAAGACCTCACATTTATAGATTCTAAGAAAAGAATAATCAACATTCTTACTAGACCAAGCTTTCTTAGGAATTCCTCCATCCAAAGGCATAAAAGGTCTTTTATTAATGAAATAAACTATCATGTTAACTTATTCTACCTAAAATTGTAAAGGTAACCCTACATGTAACCTCATGATCTTAACATGCTCCATTATTATTCGATTCATCCTTTCAAATACCCCATTCTATTGTGGAGTTCCTAGAACTATCCTTTACCTATGAACTCCATTGTTAGAACAATAATCAAAGAAAGCATTACTACAATACTCACCTCCATTATCTGATCTGACACATTTCAATTTGAGACATTTTTTATTCTCAACCAAGGAATTCCACTCCTTAAAACTGTTAAATACAACAGATTTCTTGTTAATGCAATAAATGCAAACTTTCCTAGTTACATCATCAATAAAAGTGACATATAATTGGATCCACCAATAAAAGATACATGAGCTGGTCCCCATACATCTGAGTGTACCAGATCTAACTTGTGTTCTTTCTTTGTGGGTCTAAGATTTAGGAACTTAATCCACTTCTATTTCTCATACACATAATTCTCACATAAATCTATATCTACCTTTTAATCTAGGCAACTTATCTTTTAATATCTCCTTCCCTTATGGCTCATATGACCTGGACTATAGTGCCACATAGTTGCATTCCCATCTATAGTAACTAAATCAAAAGAATCAACACTACTATTCAAATATAAAGTACCAACTTTATTACTTCTTGAAATCACAATAACACATTTGGTAACTTTCTAAGAATCTATAGTAAACATTACTAAAAAACCCTCACTGCATAATTGCCCCACTAAAACCAAATTCTATCTCAATATAAACACGTGGCTGACATCCTTGAGTATCCATGTGTTCCCATTCTACATTTTAACCTGAACACAACCTTTCCCTACTATCTCACATGGTTCATCATCACCAAGATAAACATGTCCTATATTCTCTTAAACATAATCAGTAAAATAATGCCTATATGGGGTGGCATGAAAAGAAGCCCCTAAATCTAATACCCAAGACTCAAAAAAACTATCCATAAAAATAATTAAGGCACCTAACATGATCTACCTGATGTCACATTTACCTCATTTTTTTCTTCTTTATTGGCATTATTATCCTAAAGTGACCAACAATCCTTATTTGAGTGTCCACTCTTCCCATAATGCTAACATATCATCTTAGATCTAGATGTAGATTTAGATATACCCTTTAAATTTCCATAGTTGCCTTTTTTCTTGTCTTTTTTCCTCCCTCTAGTATTAATAGATAAATAATTAATAAAAGATGATTCACCAGTACTTTTCCTTCTCATTTCTTTGCTAAGAATCACACCTACAACATCCTCAAAATTGAAGCTTCCCTTGGCAGGGAATGCATTAGTCATATCCATAGCCACACTCTCCTAACTATTACGTAAATAACACAAAATCAAAAAAGCTCTAACTTCATCATCAAAATTAATTTTAATCAAAGTGAGCATACTTAAAACCATAGTTAAATCATTTAAATGACTAGCTATTAAACCATTCTCAGACATTTTCATGTTAAACAATCTTTTCATAAGAAAATTTTTATTAGAAGCTGAAGGTTTTTCATATAACTTTCCAAGTTTATCCATGAGATCACTTTTAGTTTTCTCATCACAAATGTTACATGAAACAAAATATGTAAGGCATAACCTTATGGATCCCAATGCCTTCCTTTCAAGCAATGACCAATCTGCATCACTCATACCTATAGTTTGTTCTACTTTCCCTTCCAAGGGGACATGAAGCTCCTTCTAATACAAGTAATCTTCCATCTACATTTTACAAAAACCAAAATTATTTCCATCAAAATTCTACACTCTGAATCTTCTCTCTTATCCCATAGCTCCCACTCAAACTAATAACCCTTCCTGTGATTCACCACTTCAACAAACATAACCAAAGATTTGATACCAATTGTTAGGAATTAAAAAAAATTAAATTAGATTTAATATGACCATAAATCAGATCTAAATTATGAAATAGCATGCATCACAAAAACATTCCTCAAATCATATTTATTAAAAAATTGTAAAATGGAGAGAGTAAGATAAAATCACACATAGCATAGATATATTGTGGTTCTCCCAATGTGGGCTACATCAACCAAGAAAGCCCTCAAATAAAACAGTAATCTAAAACAAGATTAAAATGAACTCCCATAGAGATAGAAAATCTCCTGTAATAAATGTTGCACAAATAAATGTTACACTTTCTCTTATATCTACACAATATTGTATATCACAAGCTACTATACCACACCCTATAAATGAACACCTATACTTTTCAAAACACTTACACTTTGACTATGTCTCTCAAAAGCCACACTTGTAAATAAAATCATCAAAAAACTCTAAAAGGTCACACCACACCTTCTATATATAATAAATGATGAATAAATCCATATCTTAAGGATAAACTTGGCATATTTATCCAAGGAGGCATTATCCACATAGGAAACACACCATTCCCACCTATCCATGCTTATCTGCAAGCCCTACTAAGAAGGAACATGTCTTTCTCCTCTAAATGGCACAACTTCCAATGCAAAGAGATAATAACCAACTGCTAAAAATGAGAAAGTCTGCCCTATTTGCATAATACATCATAAAAATTATTAAATATATCATTTAATAATTTTATACTATAATACATCATATAGATTATTAAATAGAACATTTAATAATTTTCACATCCTATGGAAATTAAATATTTAACAATTAATTCCCTAAAAGAAGGAAATCAATCCCACTTCTAATAAACATGGAAGTCAACATGAAAATTATTAAATTTGCATTTAATAATATTCACACACATGAGGATTAAATTTAAAATTCACTCCCCACATCCTTGGAGATCTTAAATCCCCCAAAATATACCATCATGGTCATGTGATAGCCCCAAAGGGTTTCACACTCAACATGGTTGTTTGTACACATTCAGTTTCTTAGATGCAGACTTGTAATGAGACCCTTTAAATAAGTTTCTTGATAATTTTTATATCCTTAACATTGATAAAATTATATTCAACTAGGTTAATTAATCCTTTGCATCCTTTCTCATTTCATTCTTTAATCCATTTCTCTAAACAAACCTATGTATAGCAATCACAATCTCTTTGAGATAAGAGTCATAATACTTCTCTATTATAGGACTAAAAAGGATTTTAACTTATGAATAAGCTTTTATAATTACCATAATAACATTTTATAGACTCATCCAATGTTTATAAGTTTTTTTTGAAGTTTCTCGTGATTTAATTAACTCTTTTCCAAATCTAAAATAAGTCTCATTGTAAAAAATAGTGAAAACATCACTAGATTAGTTTGGTTCAGTGACTTAGTATCCTATGTATCACTTTTAATAATCTTAAAAATTATTATAAAATATTATAGAGCCTATACTCAAGCTTGTATATCCCTTTCACTTGAATTTAAGAGTTATTACAAGCCTACGTGCTCACAACTAGGTATGCAACCTATCTTTTAAGCAATTGATTTACTTCATGTACCCCACACATGTTGATCAATGGTATAATCAGGTGATCATATTACCTATTAATATCATCATGGTACTTCCTAAGATAATTTTATCCATTATAATCCATTGGAGATGAAAACTCAATCATCAAGTCATTCTGGAGGGTTTTGGAGAGTTTTTAGTCTTAACTAGTATCTATAGAGGATAGATCCTCTTCCTCCTTCCTAAAACCACTAGATGATAGTAGAGGGACATCTACATCACCCATAAACACCATTAAATCCCATTCCAAACTTCATTCATTATCTAATAAAAATATTGGGTCTCTCGAGTCTCTTCATGGTGTGAAACAGGGCTTTCAAGCTCTTAAGCATTGTTTATACAGATTAAGGGTCTAAACCAAAACTTAATGTCACAATATTGGAGCATGGAAACCCCTTAACCATCCATAATAACAATTTTAATTTATTCACAGTCTCTTTTTACTACTAATCAATGTTTGAACCTTCTTTATCATCTTGTGAGAGTTTCAAGCAGTCTAAAAGGTGACAGCCCCTACTAGGGGGTGTTCATGCATTTAGAAGCCCCATAGGCCTTACCATTGCCTCCAATCCAAAATATTGTATCATTTTAAATATATCCCAAAACTATATATTCCCATGTATATATCTCATTAATTTTTATCCCTTCCAAAATGGTCTCTCAGTCTCACTAGCTGTAATTTTCACAGTATGGTCTACTTTATGTTTAAATTAGCCTAACTAATACAGACCTATAGGCTACTAAAATCTCTTTGATTTGACCTCAAAAGGGAATTCTAAATCTTAAATTCATAATTTTTAACTTTAAATACCTATTTATCATGATCCTTAATTTAATGTGAGATGATACACATCCTCCTAGGATCTTGGACAACAAACACACCTCATACTTGACAATGTTTATCTCTACCAGACCTGCAACATGCCTACAAACTTGTAACATGATAATATATATTAATGCTAATACCATTTGATGGATTATTTTACCTTGAATATGTTTAATGGATTCCAATGATGAATTAAATTCTTTATAGGGTTTGATTAAAACTTCCTGAATCTCATCTCCTATTGGGAAGGACAAAGAACTGATTACTTGATCCTCAAAAGTGACAAACCTACCCTTTATGACTATAAATGATTCCTTGGCACATGGAAACTATATGAGAGTTTTTATCTTGGATCATCCATTAAAACCTCCTAATGTGATCTAAAAATATCCCTTCAATAATTTTAAAACATTTTGGTATCATTATCAAGCTCACACCTACAACTTCAAGAGCAAAACTAACCTTGTAATGTTTTAGAAGGGTTTAGGAGAAGTCTATCTTATTAACAATGATTAATAAAGTTTAGGGCCTCAATTAATGAATAATTTCTATTTATTTTAATTGGATAGATAGTACTCCTTCCCCTTAAGAGCATTGGACTATACACTCTCTCCTTATATTGAATAAAAATTGATGTGTTTCATAGGGCTGCCAAGAAGGGTGATGAAAAAGGCAAGTAGGTGCTTTAATTATCTAACCCTAAAAACACTTCCATATCACTATTTTACTTATAAAAACCCTTGAGATGTTTCAAACTATGATCTCACACTGTAAAACTCTCTTCTTCCATGTTGAAACCTATTTTTTAGCTTTAACAAGTGCTTTTTGGTGTTATAAACAATATTTTTTCATTTTTGGGAGCCCAACCATCACTTTCACATTGCATTAGTATTTTATAATCATTAAATAAGGATAAATGATGTAAAAATATAAAACCTACCTTGAAACCTATTAAATAACCCTTAAAATTGATAATTTATCACTTGTAAGCTTAGAGAGACCTAACCATGTTTTGATGACTTCATTTGACTAGCTAAATCTTTCCACAAGGGCTTAAAAATTGTATTAAACATCATTTAGACATAATTCATACATGTGAACACAATATTTGGTTTGAAGAGTTGAGGACCTAGGATAAAATCAAACCTTAACATCTCCAAAAACCTTAAACTCTTCAAAACTACCTTGACTTTATCAAACAAGATATAGGCCAATTTTAAGGATTTAAAAGACACTTGAGACCCTTCATCTCACCCAAGAACAATTCATCAAAAAAATAAAACACCATCTAATGATTCATAACATGCTATCAAATAACCCTTAGTGCATACAATGAAACCTTAAATAATGTTAATAAGGTTTTCAATAAGACCAAATGTTGAGTTCTTTTAGTCATTTATACTTTGGTGTTGAAGCTTATCCCTAAAAAACTAGTGAATTTACCCTATCATGTGATAATTAAGTCTCATTTTCTCACCCAAAGTGCATAGCAAAAGATCGGTTCCTGAAGGCTTTGTAGCATAATATTGTATATTTGTTCATTCTTCGACATACAACTTTAAAAAGGGTTAATACCATAAATATACTATTATAATCCTTATTATCCCAAATGTGAATAATATATTTAAGATAAACATTACTAGTAGTAGTGATAAAATAAAAATATATCCATGACTTAGGAATAAAACATATCCATCATTCAATACTTAAAATAATTTAGCACTCGTAACACAATATGGCAAACACTAGTTTTTCATTAATTGATTTTACAAACTACAAGTCAATGTTATATCTATTATCTAAAGGACCATCCTAAAAATGATTATAATAGGGGGTTTTATACCTTTTTTTCCTTGACCAAGTGTCATAATTATAACTATCATGAATAGATGGCACATAGACTGCCAAAAAACTAAGAGTCATGGCTCTTACAATGAGGTATTCCTATAGACTTGGGTCTCTACATGCCTAGATCATTTTTATATGCTATATTTTGGTATCCAAGTGTTTTATTCCTCATGGGCTAGTACAAAACCTATGATTAGTGGGGTCAAAGTGTCCTACTTGAGTTACTCTTCTAACTACTCCCATATCTCTCATTCTTTGCTTACCATACATTCCCCTAGTCTTTTGCTTTTATCTTGAGTCTTTTGTTCTCAAGTTCATTAAGACACATTATCTCTTGATTGGGTCTTATTGTACTAGGTTTCCTACACCATTTTCCTTCTATTCCCATCACCTTCTATGCTTTTTAGCTATGCACCATGGTCCTCTTATACCATGGTCCTTCCATGCCATGTTGTTACATCAAAATAGATAATGGTCTCTCTATGCCATGTGCCAAAATTGGAACAATAATTATTTAAAATCTATGAGCCAACATCACCCCACATTATTCTCTTATTCTACCATAAACTAAGCCATGCTATCATCCTCCAAAAATTCTATCCACTTTTGCTCAAGTTCCTTCTTTAGTCCATCCCAGTGGGACAATGCATCAAAGACTTTGGCAGTTATCCTTTCAATGGCCTCATTTTCCTATTTTAACTCCTCAAGTTGAGTTGGGATCTTGATTTTTTCAACTGTTCATATAGAATAGATGACCAAAAAGTTCTAAATGAAAGATGAGAAATTTTTTCCCTATAAGGTTGTGTTGGCTTCCTTCTAGATGTCTTCTAATTTGGAGACTTCCTTGTCAACTTGTCCTTAGAGTATATCAAAACTTGAATTTATTTGTTGATGATGCTTATTAGAGTATATCAATACTTTTTTTGGCTTAGTGTGGTGTTTTATTAAAAGGTTAGCATCAGTTGATTACTACCTCAGCACCTCCTCATCATGGAGCCAAGATTCCACTATTTTATTTGGGCATGATAGGCATACAAAAATGTCATCTAAAATGGGGAAAACTTCCCTGACTCTCTCCAAGGTTCTCTTATAAATGTCTATCACCATGGTGAATTTTTCAATTATTTCCTTGGCCATATCTCTTAGTATGGGGTGATCCTTATTTTTCTTGAGAAAAAGCTCAACTAGGGTTTCTAATTTCTTGATGGCATCCCCATCCAATGGTATTCCATCCATAAGTATCAATTTATCTTTAAAAATTGTTTTGTAAAAGTTTAAAACCATTACCTTAGCCTTGGTGTACTCTTGGATTTGTTGCTTTAAGGAGGCCACTTCCTCGGCTAGTGTTTGACTTCATACAACCACTTTATTGTACATATATATGACCCTCACATGTTTAATTTCCATTTTACACGCATCAATATACAAAAAAATGTTTTGGCACATAATTTCCATGGCTAATTTAAAAAATATGCCACTTATCATTATTAGATAGAACCACTGTGGATAAATCTTCATAAATTCTAGTAGAACTGAAGTATTCAAGCCAAAAAAATGCACTCTAAAATAATATCAAATTGGGGCTCCTTACTATACATCTCCAAAAGGAAAGAAATATGATTCCTTATTTTTGGGGTTGCATCCATAGGTTGGAAGTGCTTCTAAAGGTATAGGTCCTTATCTTGTATGTTGAATTGCTAAAATTCACAAGTATTAGATGACCCTCTTTATTCTTATTCTTTTATTAACCCCTTTCCCCTTTTCTAGGTCTCATTTGAGCTCATCCTCTTGATGGCTTCCTGATGCCATCTCACTTACTCCCACTCTATTAATATCAATTTTATATCTAAATGGGGCCTTATATTCTAGGGATGGAGTATTTTTTGAGTCTAATCTAGAACTATGAATCTCTACTTGAGAGGGGTCCTATTGGGGTGTTCACCTTAGAGGCTAGTGTGGGGATGACCCTATGTCAGTCCTTAGAGAAGGTGGAGGTAAAATTATTTATGGAGGTAAAAAAGGTAGGGCAGTTAGTTGAGGAGATGAAGGATTTATGGTAGGTGAGTGGGAAGGAGTGAAGTGAGTAGGAGATAGCAAGGCAAGGAGAGATGAAGTGTGAGTAGGAGATGGATAAGGTCAAGGTGGATAAGGTGAAGGGTGAGGTGGATAAGGTGAAGTATGAGGTATATTTGGATGTGGTGTGGATGGGTAAGAGTCAATGAATTTGGAGGGCTATGCCTCCACTATTCTTTACCACTTTTGGTGGGCCTACTAGCCACTAAAATTAGCACTTGGTTCCAGACACTTCCTTCATATTTAAAGTGCCTAGGGGAGCATCTCCTTAGGTTCTCCATCTTGATGGTATTGGTAAGGGTGTAACATATAGAACAATTTTTAGACCTACTCCCTAATCAAGATATCCTTAACCTTGATATTAATTAAGTCTATTTCTCCCCTCTCAAAAAAGGCCTTCTTACCCAGATATACATACATTTCTTGAGAGTGTAGTGCTCTATGTCTATGCACTCCACCTGGAGAATAAGTAGTTTTGAATCATATATATGATTGAATTTTTTTATGAAGTATCATGTAGAGAAGGCATATGGAATTTTAAGCCATGTTGAAATCTCTCTCGAAGGGTTCATACAAATACACACCAGGGAATAATGTTTATTTATAGTGAATTTTTTTGGTCTACAATCAGGGGGGTAAATACTTTATAATATACCATTAATTCCCAAAATTCACCTCCATCTCATCAAACTAATACCTCATATTCATTTTATAAGATGGGGTAATGTGCTAGGGGCAAGTGAAGGCTTTGAATCACTTAGTGGTTGACCTGTGAGTGGGGGGTACACCCACTTTAATGAGCTTGAGCTATAGTCAGGAACCTTAATCTTGTCAAAAAATAGAAATAACAATATTTCTCCCTAAAGAAACTTGTACTTAGGCATTTTATGTGCCTTCCCCACATCCTCATTTATCTTTTGAGAAAATTACAGTGCCTAATTATACTTTATTCCCTATGATACTTGGTGAGTAATGTGTAGGTGTGTCATGTCCACCTCCTTCCATTTGTTGGTCCCTTTAACTTTAATATAAATGATTCTCACTTTCACTCTAAGGGTTGGATCTTGTAGGTTCCTTATGTGTATTTCATGCCCTTATTTTTGGTACATAATCATGGTGATAGACTATTGAATCTCTTATATATCTTCTAAGTCATCCAACACATTCACCCCTAAGCACTGAAGTCCCATGACTTTGTTTATCCTTTCCATGGTGATCTTCATGTTATGTCTCGTGCAGTGGATGTAGTCCTCATGGATGTGTGGGAAGTGGAACTGAACTACCTCAATAGGCTTTCCAAAGTATGGTAGCTCAAAAAGTTGAAAGAGGTTAGCCTTATCTAGCTAGCTCCTGATGTACAAGTCATAAACCACTTGGTTCCTTGTTTTGGTGGTCCAAACTTGGTAGTTTTTCTACAACTTTACTTTTTTCCCCAGCTAACAGTGGTTATAATCAAAAACTATGGTATTTGACACTTTGGAGACCTAGTTCTCCATGTAAAGACCAATTTTGGGTATTGAATCTCCTTTATGAGTAAATATGGAGAGGGAGATGTTGGGAAATTTTATGTTGATGAGGTCTACACCTACTTTCCTTTCTTCACCACCTTTGTTACCTCTTCCACACTATCTCTCACTTTTCCTTTCATGTGTTCTCTTAGAACTCCTTCTACATGCTACACTCATTTTGATCTCTATTCTTGGTTTTTTAGTGCCTCCTCTTTAATAGGGAACCAATCTCTACTCACCTTTTCCTCCTCTAGTATGGTTGGAATATTTTCAAGTCTTTTGGCCTTTTTATTCATCCACATTACCCTTTATGGTGCTCGAAGGTTAATTCATGACTGTCCCACATTATTGAAAGAATGCATGGTGCTAACCCAACTTCTTTTGACTCTCAATCTTCACACTTTGATAATGGTGGATCTAAAATATGTAACCTCAAAATTCTCCACTCTTATACTCTAATTTGAATTTAACAACTTTTATTTTCATCTAGGAAATAACCATCATGAATTCACCTATTTCACAAACACCTTGGTATGTAAGAAATTTGGCTCTATCATACTTTACTTCTCTAGTTCACCATTTTCACTTAGCACTTGAAGAATATAGCAAGATAAAATGTAAAATGGATTTAACAATATTATTTATAGGGCCTTGGGGGGTTTTACCTTCATTAATTCCTTCCCTCACCCCATTACCTTGAGTCATTAATGTACATCTTTTAATGACCTTCATGCTTTGAATCTTTTATGGAGCATTTAGTATGTTAATGAATTTATCCCATCATTTCATTCATATGCTTCTCACCATAACTAACCTTTTCACATTAATGGTCCATCCCTTCTTACACCTTTTTTTATAAGTGGATGAAAACTATGTCCCACATTTTTAGTGTAATGAAAGACAGCTATCACCCATATGGTGGGAACTTTTCAAAATTATTTCAAGGTACATTGAATGACTCATGCACCTTTAATCACTTGTGTGACATAGATGAATTTTATGCCTTATGATACTTGTGCACCCACATGTCATATGTCTTGTATTGATATGCATGAATCCTTACCCCACACTAGAAGGGTTTGTGGTCCTCCACAAAAACAATCTAAGTACAAGAACTCAAAATTACATTAAAGAGTTACATACCTCAAGGGAATCATTTTTTTATTGAAAGTAATAAATTATAACCTAATGGCCTTGACCCTTATTGATGACAAAAGCTAAGCTAAGTAGAATTACAATATGGTCAAAGTTGACTACCATAATAGTTCCCTAGGAGGAACCGACCATCTATTTATTTTAATCGACAAGCCCTGGTAGGTCAAATGCTATGAACTATGAACATACCATCCCAATGGATGTGAAGCTTCCCAGGGTGGTGTGAAAACTTAGAGTCATATAACATAACTTTCATTCCTACATATAAGATGTTCTTTAGATGGTGATCATGCCATGATTTATATTTGGATTTCTCAACGTCTTGACTCCAATGGGTGAGAAACCAAGTCTCATCTAGTTTCATCAAATCATCGAGCCAAGATTTCAAAGAGGATTCATCATATAGGTTTCCCACACGTACTATCTATAGATATGAAACTAAGAACTCCATTGGCATGACTAGTTGAAAGGTGTAATTTTATTGAGGTACTTGTATGTAGTTTAGTATGCCCAAAGTATTGTAGATACTCTATCATCCCAATAAATTTGGGCAACATTGTAAATTTTTGTCAAAGTGGTATAAAGGATCTTATTGAATAATTTAGATATTCCATTGGCTTATGGGTCGTATGGTGTTTTCTTATGGTGTATGATCATGAACTTAGCCAATAATATTCTAATCTTCTCATTCAAGAAGTGGGTTTCATGATCACTAGTGAAGCTTAAAGGATAGTCGAAATAGGTTATAATGTTCTCCCAAATGAATCACATAGCATTTTTTGTAGTATAGTATTTTCTTGGTGCTATTTCAACCTAGTGTATGGGGCAGTTAGTTATTGTAATGATGTACCAAGAGCCTATTTGTTGCCTTACTAGAGTGATGGGCCCTAAAAAATTGATATCCCATTTTTTGAATGGTTCTTGAGAAGGAATAGGATGAAATTGCATAACATCTCTCCTATTTGGTTTCCCTATATACTAATAAAGCATCACATTACCTAACATATGTCTTTGCATCATTGAATAAAGTTGTCCACCAGAGTCTGGTGAGTAGGACCTTACATGTAGTAGCCTCTCTAACATAGTATCTTCTGGTAATACCTTTGTGGACTTCTCGTAACACCTCAAGGTGCTCATGTTTCATTACATAGTGGAAAAGCACCTAATCATGATATATTTTATAAAGATATCTTTCTATGAGATGATAAGGTGCAGTGTAGATCATAAGTTGTTTTTTATCCTTTGAAGTGAAAGAGTCAGGCATGTAGCAATTATTGAGAAATATCATAATATCCTCTAGCTCTTTAGGTACCCAAGCAACTCAAAAGAGTTTTACATTAGGAAGATCATATTTTATGGCATGTGGGGGTTATCAATTTTCAATTTAGGATAAAATATCAGGTCCAAAATTGGTCTTCCTAGGCTTTACTACCACAAAAAAATGAAATTCTTGAAACAATATAATCCAGATGTAAATTCTTCCATGTAGAACTAGTTTTTTGACTAGATACTTCAAGACCTCATGGTCTGTATTAAATATAAATGGAGTGGCTAGAAGGTACTACATAAAAAAAATTATAGTGTAAACCATAGACAAATTTTTGTGCGTAGTGGTGGTATAGTTCCTTTCAATTGATGTTAGCTTCTTACTAGAAAAGTAAATTAGGTGATCCAAGTATCCTTCACCTGGTTATGTAAGTATCACATCGAATACCATCTTAGATGCATCAACAAGGACATGAAAAGGCTTTGTCCAATAAGGAAATTACAAGATAAGAGTGGTAACTAACCTTTCTTTGAGTGTTTCAAAATCTATTTGCAATAATTATTCCATATAAACTATTCATTGTGATTTAAAAGCTCTTCTAGGGGTGATACAATCTTAGCATAACCATGAATGAACTTTTGGTAATAACTTGTGTGCCCTAGGAAGGCATGTACCTCATTTGAAATCTTGGACACTGGGGAATAAAATAACATAAACCTTGGTTGGGTCTACCAAGAGTCCTTTACAAATGATATGCCCAAGAAGTATACCACAAAGTGTTATGAATAAACACTTCTTCAAATTTAAGGAAATTTACAACATTCAATAATGCTTAAACATAAGTCTCATATTGGCATAATGGTCCTTGACCAACTCGTATACCATCTAGTTGTCCAATTAGACTTGGAGGAATTTATGAATAAAATCTTTAAAAGCCTTAAATGCTATCTAAAAAAACACTAATAGGGCATTTTTCAACCCAAAAGGCATGATGGTATAGGCAAAAGATCCCTATTCATTAGTGAAATTAGTCTTGGATTGGTCTTTATCAGTTATCTAGACTTGGTGGTACCCTATGAACCCATCTATAAAATAATATATTTCACAACTAGAAACACCTTCTAGGATTTCCTCCATGAAAGGCATTAGGAAAGGATTTGTCACACAGGGTGCATTTATGACATGATAATCCACATAGATATGGATATACCCATTTTTTAATATTGATTACTATGGGACTAACCTATTCAAATTTAGAAATGGTAGTAATTACTCTATCATAGAGCATGCTATCGATCTCCTCTTTCACTCACACCTAGACATTAGGGTTCATCCTATATGGTCATTTCTTCATGAGGTGAGCACCATTAATTAGATTTATGTGCATCTTTCCTAGGGAAGGGTGGACTCCTTGCATTTCACTATAATTCCTCAACAGTATATCCTAATACTCTTTCATTTAAAATTGTATCCATCTTTGGCTCTTGCTCTGTACCAATAGTATATTAGATAGTTTGAATGGGCCCATGATAAGGGTTATACATTGGATAACTTGTGTCCCAAATAACTTGTGAACTAGTAATTGTAAGGACATCTAAATGGTTAGTCAAAGGGTTGAGTGAAGTAGATCTTTCACCTTTATCTACTTTGAAGATGAGTTTTTGCTTTCCTAAGTAGATCTCTTCAAGGTGTTCTTCACTAATAACTATCAATGGTGTAGGAATTGATTGGGTAGAAGACTCAGTGAATAAATACAAGGGTTATTTAGGTTTCTAATGAATATATTGTAGGAAATCTTTTATATGACTTATATCTCTTATGATTGCTTCACACATGGCTTGAAGGGTGAGGTGCAAGTCCATCCTTAGTGAAAAATAAGAGAGAGCCAACATCATGTTCCCTAGTTATGTGCCTCTCTTTATGAATATACCATGCATGTGCCCAAGTGCACAAAGTCCTATAGAACACATGGACATAGAGGTACTCTAGCAAGAATGTATCCTCAACTTGTCATGTTATCTCTCACAAGCCTCAATGTGAGGTTTGGGTGCTTGCATGCCACTATAACTAAGTGTATACCTAACCTTATTATCATTATGAAATCTATGGTGGAGAGAAACTCACACTTAATCCTAGTATAGAAGGTTATTTTTATGAGTATGCCACCATCTAGTGATAATACCATCAAAATTTTGATCTAATGACCTCATCTGATCATTCTCAGTATCATAAAACTCTTTGAGATGCTAGATAATGAACCATGGGTTTTATCAAGTCTTTCAATCAATGATTTCACTAGTATTCCTCTCATTTCTAAACCCATGAGGTGAAAAAAATTGTGACATTTAGGAATTTTGTGTAGGATTATTTATCCTTTTTTTACAATGCTACATAACCTTATAGTGAGATCATAGTTGCCATGGGCCCAACAGTTGCAAGAATTGCTTGTAGCATCTGAGATAGACTAGTTATCCATCCACTAGAGAATACCATCTAGCATTAGATCATGGTGTTCATCATTTTGAGTATTAACATTATATAAGTGATTAATGTCTTTATCAAAATTTATGATCTTGATATAGGGAAGTCCTTGTGCTTAGTCTAAAGGTATTACTATGCATTGATCGATATTTTCAAATCTAATGTATCAATTTTTAAAGCTCAAGTCTGAATAATTCTCTTAGCACCAAGGCCTTCTCACTAGGGTTGGAAATCCATCATCTTCTACCATTTCCAAGACCTCAAAATCTTCTTTGAAAAGAACTCCAAGTATGTTAATGATGGCATTCTTAAGGACTCCAATAGGATCCACTCGAGTCTTATTTTCAATAAATAATACATGAGGAGAGGGTTATAAGGTTGGACTAGACACTTTTCACCAAGCATATTTTATGAGAAAATTAGCTTATACACTAATATATATTATAATGTCCTAAATTAACCATCCACTAATAGAAAAATTAACCAATATCTCTCCATCGTCTAAGGGAGTAGAGAAACTAGGAGTTTCATGACATCGGGAATGATTTAAATAGAATTATTCTCTTTTCCAACTTAGGTGAAGATGGAATTCATTTTTTAAGTATGCCTAACCTTTAATCCATGCATTGAGATGGGGAATAATCTCTTCATCTAGCATATATTTACATAGTTCTTAAAATTTATCCCACACTACTAGTTGAGGTTTGGTTTCCCTTTGTACTATGGCACACTATGTCACATATTTGTATTTTATATATTAAATATTGCCTTAGATATATTGCATAAGTGTCATTGTATCCTAAAGAGCATATTTTTTTTTGTTGAGCATCAAGGTACTTCTTAGCTCATGGTTCTTCTCGATGTACTTCTTGATTGGGTTGGCTATGGATTGAGTTTGTCCCCCACTATGAGTGGTGATATTTACTTGTTTCACTATTGGGATGGTTATAAATGCACACCATTGTGGTTTGTATATTAAAATCATGATAGTGCCTTTTTCATTGTGCTCCTTAGTGATGGTTTCATATATATTAGGATACTCTTCTAGTTGATGGTTCTATTTGTAAAATACATAGGCTAGTTACTCTAGGCAATCCTTTTGATAGTGGTTTGGTGACCCACATTTATAGCAAGTCCTTAATCAAAACTAACCATCACCTCATCCTCATTCTCTCCCTCACCTACAATATTCACCATTGTCTTGGTTATTGGTGATTTATGTTTGGTATGTACCACGTGTTTGAGCTTCATGAATATTATTGATCAATCAATAATCATTGGTGTCATGGGTGTAGGCATCACAAATCTTATGATAATCAGACACCTTAGTTTTTTTTATCCTATTTAAAAAGTGGGAAAGAATGTTCATCATGTTCTTCATGACAAATCTCATAGGTTTGTTTTAGTACCGCATATATTTTCTTAAATAAGTAGTTTTTCCTTATGTTCCCTTCAATTTCACATTTAGTATACTAGACACCACTGCATGTCTCATGTGCATTATTTATCATCAAATTTTTAAGTTGTGGTTCCATTAATACGATTTATACCTCTATAAAGGGACTAATCCTAATATCCATGCTTCTAACGACTTCAACATGGAGGGTAACCTACAGAACCTTGTGTGCACTATTGAAGGTTCTTTATGACATAGTCCATCAAAAAGGTAACAATAATACTCACACAAACCATTGTGCATGTTGATTACGATTTATCTCAAATTAAAACTTAGAAATAAAGGTCTTGAATCATGCATCATACTCATGTACGCTCTCTATAAGTATTTGTTTTATTTCCTTCAACACTACTATTCTTTGATGTTTAAACTTAGGAATGTCAAATTCTTATAAAAACTCTACTTCAAGCTAGTCATAGTCGACCATCACTTGCTAAGGGTCAAAATTTTGATACCAATTATTTATGCACTCTAAAATAATAATGGAAAACTAAGTGGCATTATGTTCAAAAGACATGACGCCTTTTGCCCTCAAAATTAGTTCATACTTATGGACATGCTCAGTTCATTATTTACTACTCATAACTCAAGTAAATGAAATATCATCTCATAGTAGACCATGGTGCATTATGGTTGAGTAGATGATTGCTGGGAAGATCCAACTCCTATGTTATGAGGAGGGAGTCTACCTCTTCCAACACCTCCTCCTAATCCTCTTCCAACACCTCTAGTAGCAGTTCCCATGGAAAGAAGCATGGTAGAGGGTTGGTTACCTAGGTTTGGTCTTATATTCTAGCCTTGAGGGCCATATCCACTAGGCATACCAATCTATGCCATATAATTCCATTGAAGAGGGAAAGATAATGTAGATCTATATGATCACCTAATGGCCTAGTTTCAATCTCCTATACCTATTTAGTTTCTAACTCTATACTATTTGTATCCCAATTTTGTATATGTATTCTATTTAAGCTAAATGCATGACATGCACCATGGTGGGGGAGGCTAGTTGATTTTTAGTTTTTGGTTCTTTTATTCTTGAAGTCTAGCTTAATTATCCTCTAAAGGATAAAAGTGGCAAAAGATGTGGCTCAAAAGTGATGCATCCCCCATGCATATTCACCTCCCTAAAACTCTTCACAACACTCCTTGAGGTTTCTTGATCTCTTCTCATCATGTTAAATCCCATGATCCTTTACTAAGCTTCATCATAATTACATTTATGTAATACTCTCTAGCTTGCTACTATGTTGAACCCATAATCTTCAATCAACCTCTAGTCTCCCCTCCCAAATGTGCATCTCTTGTTGTTTCAATTTATTTTCTTATTTTCTTAGTTTTGAAAATAGATTAAAAAAAGTGAATATTAAGGTGTGTGGATGAATACCTAGTATAATGCATGTGTTGATTCAAATGAATGTGGGAACCCCTTTTCAGCTAGGAAGGATAACTTGTAAATCACAAGAAAACTAGAAGAGGATTTTTTAGATGATAGGTTGAGTGGATTTCCTAGCATATGTTAGATCTAAGAAGCACAAGGCTTTCTAGGAAGCTGTCAATCCACTTTTAAGACAATTAAGTTTAAAATGATATAATAAATATAATTACATTCAAATGATAAGAAAGTAAATATTCAAGAAAATAAATAATGTACTTGTTTGATAGAAGATATGGCATAGTGGGTCAATACCATGCACAAGTGTACCAATGTTAGGTTCAGAGGGTTTGGGTAGGGCTTGAAGATAGGTAAAAAATAGAAATAGGGGTTTAATTAGGTGAGAGGGAAAAAAATAACAATCTATTATTTTTTGATAGTGACCATTGGTAGTTGGGTATGACTTATGATGGTTGGGTATGACTGACAATGGTCAGATAACTGCTAATAGTTGGGGTAACTAATGATGGTTCCTATAACTAGTAATGATTACCTATGGAAGTTTTGTAGAAATTAAGATGTAACTAATGATTAAATGGCTAATGAGTAGGAGTTATAATATGGATAGTTAGGGTGAGGGGTGGTGTGTAGGTGAGCAAAATAAGGTAGGAAAATCTAATAATGAAATAAAATGCAAAAAAACAAAATGAGGGTACATGTATGATGCTAAGTGAATCATAGTTTAAAACATGAAGAAAGATAGGTGGCATAACATTGCTTAAACCTTCAAAGGTCATGTGGATAGAGTTTTGGGATGCTAAGTACCTGCACATAGAGAACAAGAGAGTCTAGATGAAAATTTTTGATCCTTAACTCTTCTAAGAGCCTTGCATTTATAGCTCAAACTTGCTAAGTGAGAATAGAGAAAATTTCCAAGTTGAGTCAGGATAAAGATGCCAATTTGAAGGGAAAGAAAGCTATGAGGTGTGCATGATTTTTTTTCTATTTTAGCCATGAATTATTGTCCTATAGTTAGATGATTTTTATTTTTTAGGGGTGAAGACCTAACCATCGATGACTAGGCCAGTCATTGATGGTCAACACCTAAGTGTAAAAGATTAAAAATGGGTCTTAAAAAATATATTTAAAGTGTTTATTAAATAAAGGTTCCTAGGTGTGTTATTAGGTTAATTAGGGGAATTTTAGCTAACAAAGGTCGAGAATAGGCCCCAGGTACAAGAGACATTAAAAATTAGTCAAGGGGGGGTTTTTGGGTGTCTACATTTTGACCCTTTTTAATGTGTGGATTTTATGTCAATACGCTATAGAATAAAAATGATCTACCATTTGGTCAAGGTCTCATTGCCCTAAGTATAGGAGTAGGGTATTCCTCCTAAAAATAGGAGCTAATGAGGTGAAGTTTGAATTAGGTAGGGTTTTGATAAAAGGTATAATGAAGGTCAAAAGGTTAGACATTTGAGATGTAAGTACATACATAAAATGTAACTAATTATGATAGTCACAATCACATAAAGATAAATATTACCATGTTGGTAAAAATGAGGTCGAGTTTTAGGATTAGTGATAAGGTAACTGGTCCCCAACATTAGTCATAACTGATCAGGTCACACTTGTCATGTGTCCTAGAAAAGGTTGGTGTTTACTCAAGTATCTAGGCTAAAAATTTCTCCCAAGAAAAACACAATGGATCAATTCATGCATGAGGTGGGCCATAATATAACAGTTCAACATGGAAAAATTGGTCAAGGTGGTCATCATGAATAAAACAAGGTTGTTTCAAAGTGTATGAAGTTAGTACCAACATCAAAGTAGGTGAAGGTAAATGGGCTAGGTAATTGGGTGGGTAGGGGATGACCAAGTTGATTCCTAATGCACTAGGCAAGAGGATGTTAGCTATATAGTCCCTTATATAGTTGATCCAACATGGAATTCAAGCCTAATGTAGTTCTTTTTAGGTTAAGGGAGAGGGTGACTCCTAAATGGGTCAAAGGGTGGGAAGGAATGTATCATCCTTGTTGGATGTGTTTCAAGGCTATGGAAAAGAAAGGAGGATAAAAGGTGGGTGAAATTAAGGTAGACCACAACCAGTGATGGTTAGGCCAACTAGTTATGGTTATGTAATTGTCAATGGTTAGGGTCAAATATGATTGATAATGGTTAGGGTCAACCATCGATGTTTAGGTAATCATTAATGATTGGGTGAAAACCATAAAACCATTATAAAAAGTCAAAAGGATAAAAATTTGTGCTTATTTTCAACTTGGCATTTGGTGATTGGTATTGTTTGAGTGATTAGTATGAGGGAGTGCATGGAAGTATGGTGAGCAGCTAAGATGTCTTGATGGAATTGGTGTGTGAAAGTGACGGTGTAGTCAAAATAGATGTAGGGGGCATTCAAGGACATTGGTTGGGCATGGATTGAGGTGGTGCCACCAATCATGAAATGAGTTAGGGGATGTCTTAATTTTGGTAGTAAATGGTAATAGTTAAATTAAATGGGAAAAATAAAACTAGGTATGCTTAAATTAGGGAAATATGGTCAGGGAGATGGAGGCCAGGGTTTGGGTAGTTTGGTTATGTGTGTAGAATTATAGGTTTATGTGGTGTGTACTAGTTGTAGAGAGGTAGATTGGAATGTGGAAGGGTGGAAAGAATAGGTTGTGGGGTGGTACATGGGGATTTAGGTTGTGAAAAGGAGGTTAGGGGTTGAGGCTCACCACTGGAGGTCACCTAAAAATGACCATCAATGGTTGAGATGATTAATGGAAGTCAAACTAGGGGGTAAATGGCCCTCAAGAGACTATTGATGGTTAAGGGGTTCTATTGATGATCGATAGGTTAGAGTAGGAGTTGGGTTGGATAGGAGTTAGGTTGGTAGAATTGGGTTGGATAGAGTTGGATTGGATAGGAGTTAGGTTAGATATGGGGTGGTTTGGATAGGAGTTAGGTTGGATAGGATTTGTGTTGGTAGAATTGGATTGGTAGAGTGAGGTTGGATAGGATTTGGGTTGGTAGAGTTGGGTTGGATATGAGTTGGGTTGGTAGAGTTGGGTTGGATAAAGTTGGGTTAGATAGGAGTTAGGTTAGATAGGAGGTGGGTTGGATAGGAGTTGGATTGGATAAGAGGTGGGTTGGATAGGATGTGTTGTGGAAGAGTTGGGTTGGATAGGAGGGGGGTTGGATAGGAGGTGGGTTGGTAGTTAGGTAAGAACTTAAGATAGGTGGGTAATCTATAGGAATAGGTAATAATTTTTCAATGATAAATTTGATAGATAAACCTATATTTGGTAAAGAATTAGGTGGGATAATACTTGTTTATATATATAGGTAGTAGTGGAGATAGGTCACTTACCTAATTTGTGATATGCCTATTGTTGTAGGCGTGGGATCATATCTAGCTATGAGATTGAGTTCTAAAGATTTTTATAAAGGTGAGGGATGCCATGTCTATGGAGGATTGGAGACACATAGAGGAAATGGGATTTGGAGTGATGCACCAACACCAATGCTTACCTAGAAATTATATGCTGATAGTCACCCTCATCGAGAGATAAGACCTAGTGACTAACACTTTCCAATTACTGACAGGGGAGATGAGCATCTTATTAGAGGATGTTCATTAGAATATGTGTCTACCCATCCATGTAGATCCTATCTACAACATAAAGGGGGAGGAAATCAATGAGTGCATGGAGACGCTATATGGGGATGCTCAAGATGATGCCCAATTCCACTCTAGAGGTTTCAGCATTCAGCCCCTATACTAGAGGGCCCTTGGTGAGAGACATTTATTGACCATGTTACAACTAGAGGTCATGCATTATATGATTCTATATTTTATAGGAGGGAGATACCCTAATGTGTTATTAAGGGTGTTGGTGGATCTAATTTTGGGTGGTATAGTGTTTAGATGGTCACAGGTCTTACTAGTTTAGATATATAGAAAGCTATGAGGGTTTAAAGTGCATAGGCACTATGGCATCAACATGGGATTTATTCTTCATTACTAGGCCTATGAGTATATACAATTACTGAGACCCTTGGGCCTTCTAATAGAGGGATATCATTTGATGGATTATGTGGTTGGATTTTACCGATGAAGGAGAGATAGAGCCATGATAGGTGCGGGTGGTAGTACTAAGGACATTGATTGGTTTAGAGGAGCCTTGGAGAGTTTAGTTCCTGGTGACATAGTGTGGAGGCCATATTGGACATGGCTAGTAAGGGTTAGGTATAGGTATCACACCTTATATTTATAGAAGTGGGATAGTGAGGTATCACACATATTGGCTTATGGAAGTGGGATAGTGATGTAGAGCATATCCCCTTTGAGTGAGTACAACATTAGTTTGGTCTTATGCAGGGTATCCCTCTTGATGTTACTCAGTATAGGAGGGAGGATGAAGAGTTCTATTTACTAGAGTCATAGACAATAGAGGAGGAGTTGGTTTTTGAGGAGTTTCCCCTTAGGGATGGAGATGATATAGGTTTCACATCTAATTACCTAGCCTAGTTTTAGGGGAGATACATAGCCATAGATTTTGGTTTAGGAGATAGAGACCAACAACTAATGGATGTTAACCTAGGTTAGAGGCTAGCACAGGGGGATCCATAGGCTATATCACAAGCCCAAATTATGGAATTATAGTGGTATATTACCACCTTATAGGTTCAGCTAGGAGGGATTATAGTGTAGAGAGATCAAGCCCAAACATAGGTTACTACTTTAGAGGGTCAAGTGGCCATGTTACAGGGGTAGATTTCCATAGTGACAAGAGAGTGAGACTAGGCAAGGGTCTCACTTGATTTGGTGACATAGGAGAAATACTCCCTATAATGGTCTAATGGAGCAGTAGTGTCACCCCCATGTTTTGTGACATAGGCCAGATATCTAATAGCCATATAGGAGTTGTGTTATTATGAGGGCATTGTGTTAGCACAATGTCCTAATGATTTGAGGTCGGGTGAGTACCAAGTGAGTTTGGATAGTGGATAAACACTTAAAAAACCAAATTAGTGGGTGATTCCAATAGGTTGATAGGGAGGTACTCTAATGGGACCACCACCAGATGTCAGTGCTAGTGGTTCTAGTTCAGGTGCTCTAGGTTTATGAGTAGAGATCCTATGTGATTTATTTTGATATTTTGACACTAGCTTACATGTCAAGATGCAAGATATATTTATGAGCAAGAGATAAGTACATGTATTGACACTTATTGATATATATACATATAGATGTTTTAGATGATTGATGTGATTTTATGTTTGTTCATGAATGCTTGTGTATGAGACCTGTGATATTGATGATTATCTTCCATAGTATAGGCATGTGATTTTGTTTGATGTTATGATGCTCATAGGATGGAAATCATTGATGTTGTGAATTTATTATGATATGATTATGATAATGATGTTTTTATGATGATGTTATAATAAAATAAAAAAATTTAGTGTTATAAGGTTATCATTGATGTTGTGATTTGATTATGATATGATTATGATAATGATGTGTTTATGATGATGTTATAATGTAATTAATGTTGTTAATGTTATAAAGGCATTGATTATGATGTTAATGGTATGGATTTATGATGATGTTTTATAATTCTATGAACTTATTGATTATGATGTTACTATTCTAATTCTGATGAGAATTTTGACGATGTTTATTATGTTAGTAATGATCGTGTAATGTGATGCTAATATTGTTGGCAATGTTATTTGTGGATGATGTTAATTTTGAGTTGAATGATGAGTATGGTTATAATATAATGTTAATGTTAGGATGATTATATAGATTATTATTTGTGAATGTATATGATGATATAAGATGATAGTTTGTAGGGAAAAGGAAACATTCACATTCACTTATTTTGGATAAGAAAAGGAAACATGGTGCCTTTTGCTAGTGATAACCTAACAATAAGAATCCATAGATGGATTAATTGAGTGAGCACAAACCCATCAATTGTTTCATAAAAGCATGCTTTATTAAGAAAACATGAATCTTGAACACTTCATGTTAGGTAATCTCAAATTCCCTTAGGTGTGATTATAATGTGGATGAGAGATAAGGTTAAAATGTTGGAATGGAGTCATTGTATTTTCAATAGGTAACCAAAGAACCTTAGTAGAAAATTCCATGCATTTCTTATATTTGATTATAATGGGTAGACTAATCAATACAGGAAGTCTACTTGCTCTATATATAAGATCTAATTATGGCTTAATTGAGTTAAATAGGTAGACTAATCAATACGAGAAGTCCACAAATGGTAGACATAAGAGCCAATTGTGGCTTACTTATTGATTTTGATTATTTTTATTGATTTAATGTTGCTAAATTTGATCTATGTGAGAAGCTTCTAATGAATATTGTTTATCCATCCTTCAAGTGAGTGGTATAATATTTTACTGTGCATAGTTGTCCTTCAAGGGAGTAGTCTCTTTTTAAGTAAATTTTGATTTTATGGGGTAGTTATCTTTCAAGGGAGAATTATATTATTTGTTTGGATATATGGATATGTTTTAAACTAAAATTAGACATGGACAAGTCTAGTCAGGTTCGAAAGGTCTTCCCTTTTAGAAAAAAGACCTAGGCATAGAAGGTCTATTAGAGGAAGGGGTTTTGAGAAACAATTGACCATGGGATTTTGTCTATTAAAAGATGAAAAGTATCCATGAAAAACATGATATGGGTAGAGTTAGGATACCCATAACTAGGATTGGGCTATGACTATGACAGAGGAATCACATGGTTCTATATAATCAATTGGTCCCAAAAGTGGTACAAAGGAAATGAGGTGGAAGAAGTCAATGAACTAATGGGATGAGCTTAAGTTAGACATAGAAGTGGGTTTGATCCTTGTTTTAACAATGAAATAGATGTAAATGTGAAGCATTAATGGGTTCAAATTCTAGCTTGCCCTCAATAGAAGACAAGTGATAAGCACCTAATCTATACTTATGGGTTATAATGTAAGGTCCTAACTAGTTAAAATAAAACTTGCCCTTCTTGGTCTTCTCCATGTTAGCGATGTTCTATTTTTCCTTGAGGACAAGATATCTAATGTTGAACTCTCATATTTTTATATGTTTTTTATATGCATGTTTGATACGCTCTTGATAAATGTGAAGGTGATTAAGGAAGCAAGTTGATGCTCATCAATAATTTATAAGTGTGTAAGGCACTCTTGATGATAGTCACTTTTAGAAAGAATATCATGCAAGGATATTCAAAGGGAATGAATTTGGACATCATATTCAATGAGGGAAAAATTGATGTAATAAATGGCCTGCTCCTTATATTTCTCATTGCAATGAGCAAGCATGGCTCCCAAGGAATGAGTAGTGGTAAATATGTATAAATAAAAGGGTTGATCCTCCTTTGGGGGAATAAATACTGGTGGAGAGAGAATATACTCTTAATTGTATCAAAGGCTTGTTGACATTATTTAGTCTATTTAAAGGAGGTATCTTTCTTGAGGAGGTGATGGAAAGGTTGACAATGATTAGACAATTGAGAAATAAAGCAGTAGATTGATTAAAGTTTGCCTTGTAAGCTATGAAGTTATTTTAGGTTAGTGGGGGGAATTTATAGAATGGCTCAAAATTTTATAGGGTCTATTTCTATTCCATGGAGGGAAATAATAAATCCCAAAAGTTTTCCTAATAAGACCTTGAAGATGCATTTCTTTGGGTTAAGCCTAACATGATAATGGATAAGTATTTCAAAGATGATAGTGAGAACAATGAGGTGATCTTGACGGTGCTTGGATTTACCAAGAAAATCATCAACATAGTCTTCAAATATTTTATGAATGAGGTCATGAAAGATATAGGTCATGGCCTATTGATAGGTTGCCCCTACATTCTTTAAGCCAAAAGGCATGACATGATAGCAAAAATTTCTCCATGGGGCGATGAAGGATGTCTTATGTTGATCTTGAGGAGTGATCAGGATTTGGTTGTACCTTGAAAAAAAACCCATAAGGGATAACATTTCATGGCCAGTGGTGGGATCAACAAGTTAGTCTATGTTAGGTAGGAAAATGTCATTTGTGGGGCACATGAGGTTAAGGTCATGAATATCCACATAAAGGTGGAGTACCCCAATGGGTTTGTAATAGGAATAATACTAGAGACCCATTATGGGTAGTCAATGGGTTGAATTAATTTGATGAATAGAAGGCATTGAATTGAAGTTATTTGATGAGAAGATCTATATGAGGGTGCATATGATGAAACTTTTACCAAACTAGCTTAAATTTGGGATGGGTTATGATGTTATGAAGAGTGATGGAAGGGTCAATATTGGGCATATCTTGATAAGACCAAGTAAATGCTATATTATGGTTATAGAGAAAAGATTGATAATCTTATTGTTCCTTGAGGGTTAAGGATTGCCCAATATTGATGATATGAGGGTCCACCTAAGTTCCCAAATTGATATATATGGTTGATTCATTTATCATTTTTTGGTTTTTAGAAGGGAGTGCCTTTTTAAAAGAAGAGTCCCATATACTCAGGTAGGTAAGATTAAAATTGTCATCTTGATGTTGGATAGTGTTAATGGTGGGTGAGTCATATGTAATCATTTTAGGGTGGATGAGAAGATTGGTTTTAGTTTGGAACTCCATTTGAAAAGTGAGGGGATCCAAATTGATGGTATTAATCAAAAAAAAAAATTAGATTGGATGATGTCAATGTCTTCAAATTAGAAAGATGGGGTTGGTGAGGGTAGAGCTCCTTCAAATTGGAAAAATGGTTTTGGCGAGGGTAAAGGTTCTTCAAAATGAAAAAGTGGTGTTGGTGAGGATAGAGGTTCTTCAAATTAGAAAAGTGGTGTTGGTGAGGGTAGAGCTTCTTCAAATTGGAAAAGTGGGGTTGGTGAAGGTAGAGTTTCATCAATAGTGGTGAGAATTGGTTTTGGTGATGTGGGATCTTTCAAGGGGATGTACCCTAGGCCAAAGAACTCATGAGGTTTTTGATTTTTGATGATGAAAATTTCATGAGGTCCTTATTCATAGAGGCCAAAACTAAAACCCTTCCAATTACACCAATGAAGGTACGTTTGAGCAATGTTTGGGTTGCTAAGATAAGAAAATTTGGAAGTGAATGGTCAGATGTACGGCATGGTGGTGGGAGCAAGGAGTGGTTTATCAAGTCCCCTATTGACAAAGTATGTTTTATTATTTGGAACACCTAAGGGGATGAGGATTCCAATATTAGGATCATAAGATAGATCATTTTGAAGACTCCCAAATTCATGCAAAGAAGGGAAAGCATCCAAAGCTAAAAGTTGATATTCCCCTAGTATGAAACATTGAAATGTGGATTACAAGGGGTCTTCGACTAGAATTTGAGATGAAGGGATATTTAAACTAGTATATGATTTATCATTTTTGAAGATATAAGTGTTTTAGGTTAGGTTGATTTGGTGGTTTGGCTATAATTTGGTTGTGAAGAGGGTGAAGGTGGAATGAGAACATCATTGGGCTGATATGTCATTTTACAAGAAGCAAAGGGACTTAGATCAGCTTTGATTATAATGACTTGTCCCTCATGTTCAAACCTACCATATCAATGAAGGGTAGAAGGGATGAAACCCATATCATGGATCCAAGGGCGATCGAGTAACACATTATATTGAAATTTTCCCTCTATGACATAAAATAATTTAGGAATAGTTTGAGGCCCCAAATGGATGTGGAGAATAACTATTCCTAGAGTGGTATCTAAGGTATCATTAAATGATTAGAGAACTATTAAGATTTTTGACATGATGTTTTTAGGTAGTTGGAATTGATCATAATCATGGGAGGATATGATATTGATACTCACTCCCCATTAATCATAACTCTTTTGGCACATGTCTATTTGATGGATATAGTGATAAAAAGAGGGGGATTAGGGCCTTCATTATGATATGGTAGAGTTTTTATTCTTGAAAATTGACCATGGCAGCATGTTGGATGGTTCCAATCAAAGATGTAAGAGGTTGGGGATCATTTGGTAGAAACTCTATAAAATGCATTGTTTTGATCAAATCTTGATAGTGTTAGGGCGAGGTGTTAATTAAATACTAAAGACTCATTTTGACTAGTGTTTAGTGAAGTTGTTTTAATAACAAGCATTAGACAAATGGAGATTCATTGGAAGAAGAAAGAGATCCTAAAATGTATACTTTTGGCTTGGATGGCTGTGAGGGGGAATGTGAAGGTGTAGTTGTTTGGGTTTGGTTGGTTGGTTGAGGAGTTGAAGGGTAGGGTGGGACCATGGAATGGTTACCTTGGCCTTTCCTTTTTCATTTTTATAGGTAGATTTACCCTTATCCTTTTATTGGGCTCAAGACCAAGTCACCATATGAATGGTATGGATAAGGAGACCGATTGCTTGCTTTGGCTCTCAGCTTCATTCCTTGGTGGGAGTATAGAATTAGATGATTGGTAGGTAGGTTGGATAGGTGGTAAAAGAGGTAAGGGGCTTAAATAACATTCATACAATAGATTATCTTCCTCTAAAATGCCATAAAAAACTTATTGGATAGATTTATTGCTCTTTGTAGCATGTCTAGGGGTCCTATGATAAAGATAAATCAGATTGTCATTGAACCAAGTTGGCTTTTGGCAAGTGGGGTCAAAAGTATTGATTTCTGGTAAGTTTATGGTAAAATCTTGCAAAAATATTTGTAAAATGGTTGTATAATATTTTGATAAAGATCTTAGAGGTGGTAGAGTTTAGACTTTGGATGTAGGGATCCTATGGGGAAAATATTTTTTGAAGGGAGGTGTGGTTGGTAGTTTAGAAAGAATTAGCTTAGTTATAATTGGTTTAGAGATTGGAGGTATAGATGATGAGGGTGTAATGGAGGGGAAAGTGGATGGAGAAAGGCTAGTAAGGAATGATGATGAACTAGAGGATTGGGTTGTTATAGGTGGAAAAAGGGGAGATGGTTTCTTAGAGGAAGAGTAGGTAATGAGAATGGTGGAAGGATGTAGTCCCAAAATAGAAGGTAAAAGTGAAGGATTTGGTATGGTCCTTCTTTGAGGTTGTGCCCTAGGAAACCCTACCTTCTTAATGGGCTTAACTAGATTTGGCTTTAGTTGGGTTGGTGTGGTTAAGTCCAATAATAAAGGAGGGTGAGTAGGATTAGGCATAGGAAGGATCCCTACATTATTTATTAGCTTGGTGAAAGAAGAATAGGGTGATTTGATAATTTTAGATGATAGTAGTTTAGATGATTCATTGGTAACTTTAGGAGGGTAGTTGGTGGAGTTGTAACAATAGTCTTGAGAGTAGAGTCAAGTGAAGTAGAAGGTTTAGTTTTGTTTTGATATGGGAGTCCAATCTGATGCCAAAAAGTGGATCTATCAAATTTAGGTTGGGAAGTGAACTCCAAAGTTAGAACTAGTTGGGAAAAGGGTTTATAAATGGGAATTGTTTCCTGATCATTAATTTCAAAGTGGAAACCCTTCGGGGGGAAAGAAGGAGTAGTTTCAAAGTTGTTATTTTTGGTGAAAGGTTCAAAAGATGATGATTGGATAAATGAGGAGATTGGCTCTCAATAAATAGTTTCTAATGGAGGTATAGATGGTTTTGTAATAGGTGAGGTAGGGGTAGTGGTTTCAAGTGGAAGAGTCAGTATAGCTCCTTCCCTGGTTTGGTTGTCCAAATAAGTAGGTGGTTTTTATACTTAGATTAGAGGATGGGATGAAATGGTTGATGGAATGGTTATCTCCTTGGGTATTTATACCATAAGAGGGGTAGATGGAATGGTGGTTTCCTTTGAGGAAGAGGAAGGGGTAGTTAATTCCTCTATTGGGTTTTCTGAAGGAATGGATGGTGGATTAGTTTCCTCTATTTGGGTGATTGAGGTGATGACATCTTCAGTAATGGGTACATCATTGATGACATTAATTACATGTGCCTCATGTGAATTGGAGGATTCAGGTTGGATTTCATGAAGTTGGTTAAAGGTGAATTATTTGGGAAAGGTTTTTCAAAAATATCAAGAGATTGGTTAGAAGGAGCATTTTGGTTATCAAACACAAGTTCCCTTTATCAATAAGGTCTTGGACAATGATTTTAAAGGTATTAAATCTATCAGTATCATGTCTAATGACCTGATGATAATCGCAATGATCATTCTCATTGTACCACCTAAAAAGGGGACAAGAAGTATTCAATTGTTGAGGGGGCTTGATGGGTAGAAGTTGGAATAGATTGGCTTTAAGTATCTTATCCAATATTGATGCATAAGATTCCCAAATTAGGGTAAATGGTTTTGAAGGAGCTTAGTTTTGGGTATGGTTTTGGAAATTGGAAGGATTATTTATTTGAGATGCTTGGTTAATGATTAGAGGTGGTGTGGTTTTGAGAATGATTGAGTGTGCTGATGATTTTGATTTAGAATTGGTTGGATTCATGGTCTTGGTGGAGGATGATTCAGTGGATTTGAACTAGAAATTTTATTTTGAAGCTTCAACTTCCCTTCATCAATAGCATGGTTTTCTAATTTGTGTGCCATGGGGAATGCTTCATTAAAGGTCCTAAAGGTTTGGACTTGGAGAGTTGGATTAATATGTTTGGCACATCCCTGAGAGAATAATTTAATTAATTTGGGTTAGGGTGATGGGAAGGTGAGTTGATTAATAAGGCCCCTCCATCTGGAAACAAAATCAACAATGGATTTGTCTTCAAATTTTTTGATGGATATAGGCCTATAATGGAAACCTTTTTAGATATATTTATAGAAAAGTATTCTAAAAAGGTTTGTGCCAATTGAGAGAAGTAAAAGATAGAGTGAGTGTGGAGGGAACTATACCAATCAAGGGTAGACTTGGATAATGGCATGGGAAAGGTTTGAAGGAGGAGAGCATCATCATAAGTGGTCAAGTAGGAAGCATGATATAACACTCTTATGTGTTACTAAGGATTCTCCTTACCTTATAATTTAAAAAAAATTGGGCAATTCCCATTAAGAAGTGGAAGCATGAATGGGCATAGAGGAGTGGATAGGTTCATTACAAATTTGATCATAGGACAAAATATTGGCTGAGGTAGAGATGGATGACTCCAAACTAGTCATTTTGTCCATTAGCATTTTGATTAAATCTGGTTGAGGTTGAGAAGACACATAATTGATGGTTACATTTTTTTGAGGTTGACTTATGACTGTATATGAATAGGTGGCAGATGGTGTTGAAGAATCCACATATTGATAGGTGGTGTTAAGTGGTTGAGATGGTGGCACATAAGAGATAATTGGTATAAAAGGTTGGGTAGATGGTGGTATGTACCCTTATGGGTAGGGGAAATATTGGTAAGTTGTCATAGGAACTTGTTGAGAAAATGATGTGGTTAGTATGGTTGAGGTAGGAGGAAGTTGGAAAGGTTGAGGTTGTGTAGCTACCCTAGTGTTGATTGAGGAAAGGTTTTGAGGTATAGATAGCACTAGGTTCTGAATTATAACTATGGCCAAGGGATTCATTTCAATCAAAGGGAAGATATAATAAATAATTTAAGATAATGCCATGATATATGGGGCATAGGTGACTAATGGCAAGGTTGAGCCCACATGGGGTGTGATAGGAGGTGGAAGTTTAAGAGGTATAAGGTTGGTTTGAGTTTGGGTGGATGGGGTGTTAGAAGAGGCCTAAGTCAATGGTTGGGTTAAAGTGGTACCTACCATAAGGTGGGATGGCATGACAAGAGAAGGATCAAAAGAAGGAACCAAAGTAGGTAGGGTATAGTGAGGCAAGGTGTTGAGGTAATGTTGTAAAGCAATTGGATTCTTATCAAGAAAGGTAGTATATTCTAGATCTCCTTCAGATATGATTGGGATTATGTAAGTAGAAGGTAGCAGAGGAGAATGGTGAGATGAAGTGTGAGGAGATTTGTCAATATCTAAGGTATAATCCATGGATGAATAAGAAGGTGGAGGTTGGTTGTTCTAATTTCTCACTTTTTGTCTAGTTAAAATAATATGAGAAAATAGGGAATGTTATTATGACACTCACACCTTAAATAGAGAGCAAACCCAAAAGAATTTCAAATCAATCAATACATATACTAAGAAGTGCATTTTAACCATAGGATAACTTTTAAATCACTTTTGGATTATGCCTTAAAGAGTGTGATAAAGGAGGTTGACTTGTAAAATGATTACTAAATAGGAATTTTACAGATGGTTTCAAGTTGTTTAGTCACTCAGAAGGGAGATCTATGTTAAACTTTAGTACATGGCTTGGTGTTGTGGCCTACCCTCTCACTTCATGATTCTATAGTGATAAGGGTATCGAGTGCTTAGCCAAGATATATTGAGTCCATGGTTTATACTCAACTAGAGAGCTGAGTTAGTTCTCCCCTTGGTGGTGAAATCTAAGTGAGATAGCTGAGAAGGGGTAAGGTTGCCACCAGGTGATGAAATCCTAGTGAATCCTTATCTCAATTATTTTATTGATGTGTAAATTATTTTATGGTTTAGTTTTGTGTGTGATAACAAGTGTGAATGATATGATAAGATTACTTTACATCTTAAGTTATTAGATGAACTAAAATTGGAAATTAATCAATGAATGCAAATGGTTAATTTTTAAGCCCCAAAAGAAATGATTTCATTTTGATGAGCAAATAATTATGGAAGAAAGAGTACTGGGTCCCATTGGGCATGCCAAAATGTTTGAATTTATTTTCTTAATTTCTTAGTTTTGAAAATTGATAAAAGAAAGTGAATATTAAGGTGTGTGGATGAATAACTAGTATAATTCACACATTGATCTAGATGGATGTGGGAACTCATTTTTGGCTAGGGATGATAACTTGTAAATCATAAGAAAAATAGAAAAGGATTTGTTAGATGATAGGTTGAGTGTATTTCCTATCATATGCTAGATCCAAGAAGAAAAAGTATTTTTAGGAGGATGTCAATTCACTTTTAAGATAATTGAGTCAAAATGATATAATAAATATACTTACATTCAAATGATAATAAAGTAAATATGCAAGTAGAAGATATGGCACCGTTGGTCAAAACCATGCACAAATGTACCAAAGTTAGGCTCAGAGGGTCTGGGTAAGGTCTGTAGATAGGTCAAAAATATAAATAGGGGTTTGATTGGGTGAAAGAGGGAAAAAACAACAATCTATTATTTTTTTTCTAACAGTGACAATCGATGGTTGGGTGTGACTGACGATGGTTTGGTCTAATTGGCGATGGTCAGGTAACCAGTGACAATTAACATAACCAGTGATGGTTCCTACAACCAATGACATTTAACTATGGAAGTTTTTTAGAAGTTAAGATGGAACTAAAGATTAAATATTTGATGCAGTAGTTACAATATGGATAGTTGGGGTAAGGGGTGGTGTGTAGGTGAGTAAAACAAGGTGGGAAAATTTTATAATGAAATAAAACACTAAAAACAAAAAGAGGGTACATGTACAATGCTAAATGAATGATATTTGAAAACTTAAAGAAAGTTGAGTGGCATAATAGTACTTGAACCTTCAAAATTCATGGGATGATAAGTACCTACACAAAGAAAACAAGATAGCCTAGATGCAAATTTTGGATCCTTAACTCCTCCAAGAGCCCTATATTTATAACACAAACTTGCTAAGTGAGGAGAGAGAAAGTTGCCAAGTTGAGTGAGGATAAAGATACCAATTCAAATGGAAATAAATATATGAGTTATTCATGGGAATTTTTTTATTTTATCCATGCATGCTTATCCTGTAGTTGGATTATTTTTGTTTTATAGGGGTGAAGACCTAACCATTGATGGTTAGGCCAACCATTGATGGTCGACCCCTGAGTGTAAAAGGGTTGAAATGGGTCTTAAAAAATATATTTAAATTTTTTATTAAATAAAGGTGCCTAGGTGTGTCATTAGGTTAACTAGGTAAAGTTTAGATAATAAAGGTCGAGAATAGGCCCCAAGTACAGGCAACATCAAAAACTAGTCAAGGGGTGGTTTTTGGGTGTCTACACATGCACAGGATATTTTAGCCTTCCATGGGTAGATTCTACAATCCAAGCTTAATAATTATCTTCTTAATATTAAAGGCAAACAACAAAATATATCATCCCATTGGATCTCATAGAAATTAGAAATTTTCTTCCTTAGGACATGGATAGGTGGTCACAACGTACTCTAAAATATAGCTATTTTGAATGCCTATCCACCAAACGTTAATCAATCATGTCCAAGAAACTCCAAGTCATGTTAAACTCCTCTACCACTCAAGTTTCCAAGGTTCCCTTCTTCTAATATTTTTGGATCATCCTTGAGCATATGCTAGAATCCAAGAATGTAAGAGAATTGGGACCTCAAATAATAAAGTTTCATAAAGAGAACTATAGAGATTTTTCTCTACCCACTATCAGATAAACAATCATATTTGAAGATATGAGATAGAAAAGTTTTATTTAACACTGGTAACCCATTATTCAATATTCTCTAGCATGATGTGATCAAACATTTTCCCATGATTGTGCTCCAATTGCTTCATGTCCTAGCAATAAAATAAAAATGTTGGGTTCTTTTAGTTAGTTCTACTTTGATGTTGAAGCTTCTCCCTAACAAGATAGTGCACTAGCCCTATCATGTGAGAAGTAAGTATTGTATGCTCACTCAAAGTGTGTAGGAAAAGATTGGTTCCCAAAGGCTTTGTAGCATAATATTGTATATTTGTTCATTACTTGGCATACAACATTAAAAAGGGTTAATACCATAAATATAATATTATAATCCTTATTATCCAAGATGTAATTATATTTAAGATAACCATTACTAATGGTAGTGATAAAATAAAAAGATATCCATGACTTAGGAATAAAAATTATCCATCAATCAATGCCTAGAATAATTCATCACTCATAACACAATATGGAAAACATTAGTTTTTCATTAATTGCTTTTACAAACTATAAGATAACACTATATCTATTATCTAAAGGACCATCCTGAAAATGATTACAACAACGTTATTTATACTCATTTTTCCCTAACCAAGTGTCATAATTCTAACTATCATGAATAGATGGCACATGGACTCCCAAAAAATTTAGAGTTGTGGCTCTTATAATGAGGTATTCTTGTAGACTTGGGTCTTTATACCCCTATATCCTTATTCTATGCTATATTCTAGAGGCCAAGTGTTTCATTACTCACAAGCTAGTACAAAACCTCTAATCAGTGGGGTCAAAGTGTCCTACTTGAGCTACTCTTTTAACTAATCCTTAATCCCTTGTGCTCTACTTCCCACATGTTCCCCTAGTCTTTCACTTCTATTTCGATTCATTTATTCTCATGTTCCTCATGACACATTCTCTCTTGATTGGGTCCTCTCATGTTGAGTCTCTTACACCATTATCCTTCTAAACCCATCACCTTATATGCTTGTCAACTATGTGCCATGATCCTCCTATGCCTTGTTCCTTATGTGCCACGTTGATACTTTCATCAAAATGGACAATGGTCCTTCCGTACTGCATGCCAAAATTGGAACAATACTTATTCAAAATTTAGGGGCCAACATTAAATGAGGATATCAAAAGGCATGTAAAAGACCATGCAAGGTATGAAATCATGAAAAGAATTTTTTTTTATATAAGGGTTGACATTTTGAGCTTGGTGGTCAAAATTAGTCAACATCATTGGTGACTCCTAGGGGTTGACCTGCCTGTTAATCAAAAGAATGAGTTATCTCATCCTTTGGAAAAGGACTCACACATGATAATCATGACTTAATTGAGATGAATATTATAATTACATCTACTAAGAAGGGGTGTTTGAATTATTTACCTTAAAATAATCATTCAATTTCACTTATTATTCATGAAGCATTCATTCAAACACACATCAATCAATGCATACATAAGATTTTACATAAGCATATAACATATGAACATAAGAGATATGTGGGAAACTCTCATGGGGGATAAAAAAAAATGAAACACACCTTATACTATAGTTCTATAATCAATTAATAAATATTTAATTAGGCACCAACCCCATAAAGAGTACCAACACCTCACTAGTCAAACACCAACTAACCTAAGCCTTTAACAAGCACCAACTTGTAAGGAGGAACCAAACCCCTAGGTGCATCCACACCAAATCAAAAACCTATAAAATTTGATCACATTTATACACATTTTTCTTATTCAACTGATGATTATCACTTTATTTTTCTCTTCACACTCTTTTATCTCTATCAAATAGCCTATTATGCCTCTTCACTGAACTAGCCCTCTTGGAAAATTTAGGTCATATAACCTTGAACATAATATATAAAATTAATATAATAATTTCATTAAATATTAAACACACCCCTCTAATTTTATTTAATCCCTCTACCTGGTGTACAAACTTCTATATCATTTATTTTTCACCTCAATATTCTAACTAGTCAAATTAGGTCTATTAGACCTTCTTATACTTGACTCTTGATTTAACATAATTTGTTCATCAAAAAACATTTACATAATTTAATAACCATTTTAATATATTAAAAAACATTTTTCACAAGTTAAACAGCCATTACACAGGTTGGTCACCACTCATAAGGACCAAAACCACCATTAGGCCTAAAGGAGACCTAATACAATTAGGCCTTCTCAAAGCACATGTCTTACCTTAACCACCTTATAATATCTTGAGACTTAATAAATGGATTAAATAATTTAAAAAAATTAAATTATACCCCTTACAATCTCACCTTAGGTCATCAACACCATTTAACACATTTCATTCCTTCAACCATACCATTAGGCCTACTCACAATTAGGCCTTCTCACTACCAAAAAGTCTGCTTTGAATATCTAAATCATAAACTCAAATTAATAAAATTAAATTAAATTAAATAATATTTAATTATCCTAAATGACCTCAAGGTAATCACCATGACCATTATACTTCACCATAAAGGTTAAAAGACCTCAAACTAACCACGTCTATATGCTCACTCAGAACTGCAAACAGGCCTAAAAAACTAATCAAGAACCTTTGATTTTCACACCATAGGAATTTATCATGAATAAAAATTCATTAAAATTAACCTATGATATATATATATATATATAAATATTTATTATATTCTTCAACTCTATGCATAATGACTCGAGAACATCAATCTTACTAACACACAGAAAACTACTTGAATGTTCCAAAACACAATCACAAAAATAATGAATTAGAACACATGTATATTAAATTTAATAAAATTAAAATGGGTTTATGTAATCCTAAAACATTATCATATTAACACAAATGTATTATGGTATCAAATAGAAATATTGGTCTTATAGACCAATCTCATAGCCTTCACTATACACATACCTCACTATGTTAGACAAGTTAGATTAAGAGTAACTTTTTGCCATACACACACATATATAAAACATATATCAAATATGGATATGTGTTAAATTTATTTAATAAAAAATCTATTCAATTTTATCCATCTCTAATCCATGGTAACACATGCCTAATCTCATTCCCACTTCTGCCTATTTTTCTCACTATCTTCCTCACTAGGCCTTTTTAGCAATGGGCCAACTTCTATGACCAGTTTAGAATATTTGAAGTATATAACATAATAAAAACATTAAATAGACACAAATTATAATTATCACACATCATCCTCTAATCATTTTCATGTTTTGACCTAGTCAAACCTACTTGTTACATCAAAAATATGAGAAATAAGGGGTTTCTTGTAGCTTCCACTCACTTTTTTGATAGACCAATTCCACATATAGGTACCTAGGGGAGTAATATAAATGATAAAATCCTCAAAATATACCATAAAATTCATTTTGAGCCATTTATATCAAGATCTTCCATATTGGGTCATTGTTAGGGTTTTAGAGAGGGTTAAGACCACCTTACAATCTTAACAATCATTCATAAAGCTTGGGCCCTTAATCCAAAAACTAATGATTGTAAACTTGAGCTAGGATCCTTAAAACTTCCATTAACATCTTGGAATCTCATACAAAGTTTTCACATGCCAAAAATCGTGAGAAAATCCTTCTCAAGTCTACAAAACCTCATTCTATGCACACATAAACCTTTAAAATACATTTCATGCTTTCTCCTTAAATATTTGACCTTCAAATTGGTAAACACACTTGAAACAAAATTTATCACCTTTGATCATTATCTCATTATCTATATCACCTTAGAAACTAAACATGACCCCTCATTAGGCCACACTAGGTCACTTTACACATTAGGACTTGAATTGCCAATCACACTTAGATCTTGAACATAACATAAAACCTATTGCACTTCTCTCAACACATAATACTAATGTAATATAACCTCATACCTTTATCACACACTATTTTTTATCTTTCATGGTTCTTGACAACACTTCATGGTATCTTATTGAGTCAAGTAGGGCTTAGGAATAATTTGATTACATGCTTATGTTTAAGGCCTTACCCCTATAGGCTTACCTTGAAGCTTTCCTAAGTGTTCCAACAATTCATATGTATGATTTATCATCCTTAACCATCCACTCATACCTATGTGAATCTATCTCATCAGACCACCATCTCCATACTCTCTCACAAGATCTCTTCATATGATGATCAAAGTCATGACTAGGCTTATCAAGCTCAGTGCTCAATAGTATGCTTACCTTTTATCCTTATATTGACACTTTATCTTTATCTTGACCTATAAAACATGTGAAAAAAATCATAATAATTAATAGGTTTCCTTCAAATTATCTCTCAATAGAGAGACAATAGGTTGCTTTAAAATTCTCTCTTGACATAATACTTCCTTGTCACATACCACTTCACCCTGCATGACATAAAATTTGGAATTAAAATAAATGATAACATCAACGAAAATATCCAAAATAAGAAAAAATATCAACAATATCTTATTTTGTCATTGATGGAAAATACTCAAACAAATCTAATCATTCTCATCTCCCTAAACTAGATCTTCTTCAAACTGACCTTTATCTCCCCCTTTGACATTAATGACAAAGGATCATATCTTGATAAAAAACTAATCCTTGGAACTTTAAAAAATTTAAACACACCTTTTCTCTCCAAACAAAATCATTCTCTTTCTTTGACAAAAGCTCAACATAGAGAAATGCTTCCCTTAAGTTCATGCATATCTCAACATATGAACAATACTCAACTATCAAAAACTGAAGAAGGAACTCATGAACAAACTAAAAGGATCCCCTTCAGACCTAGTAACCTTCATGCTTATACTCATTAGTTTAGTGGATCCTTAAATGCCTAATAGATTTAGCTCTTCTAAAGGGCATTTAAACAACATAAATTCAAGGGATTCCCAGATCTCCATATCCTCACTAGGCTAAACTTTCTTCATGATCCTCTTAGGCTTGACCTATTTAATCTCCATTTAAAAAACATTCTAACTTGGTATATTTGTCTTGAATCCTTCATCCATAACCTAAGCTAATAGAAATAATTCTTGGCACTCTTTTACATTTGAACTATATTCCACCATGGAAAATAGTCTACTTGGACTTGTAAACTGGTCATCATTCACCTTAGTTACCTTTAGTTTTCATTCACTATTTATTATTATTTATTTCATTATATGGGACTCAAAATTCTTATTTTGACTTGAGAATCCATTCTTATAAAACTTTTCAATATGACCAACCTTTTGACAATTAAAACGCACTATTCCTTGTGATGGAAACACACCATTATGCATACCTCTTGACTAATGATTTCCTCTTTATTTACTAGTAGAGTATCTTTCAATGTGTCATGTATCATGAAAACTATGAAAAATAGCCTCATTAATATCCCTTGATTGATAAGTCTCCTCATAGTTCCATGCATATTCATTCTTAGAGGGTCTTTTACAATGCCTTGCTCTATGACCAAATTAGTTACATGAATAATAATAATCATTGAAAGGATTATTATACTGTATATCATTAGGTTTCCTGATAGGATTAGTCTTCATTTTACCATAACCATAATTTCTTGATTGAATATTAACCCTCAAGTTTTTTTCTCTTTGATCACATTAGTATTCTTATTTTGGTCTCCATTGAAATCTAGACCTATTTTGTCATTCACAAACGTTTGACTACTCAAAATGTTGTCTAGATCATTGATACTCCTTTAAAACTTTAAAAAGGACTTCACCTTAATTAATACCTAATATAACATATCTCTCAAAGAATCCATTTCAGTTACATACCTAGCACATTCTTCTTCTTTGGTATTTAAGCTTGCAATCATAATCTCAATTTGAGTGTCCACCTATTTGACTATTTCTTCTTGTTCCTTAGAGTTATTACTCAATCTCTCTTCAAACAAATTAATTTACTCCTAATAGTCTTTGAAAAGTGACCTCATCACCTTATTCTTCTTCTTCACCATCTTTAATTCTTCTAGAGCATTCATCAACTCAATCTTGAATACCACCTCATCTTTTTCTTCATATGAATCACCAATAGTACCTCCAAATCACATGGACTCTTCTTGACTTGAATATCTTGTTTCCTTAGCCATCAAGATAACTTCATTGAAATCAAGACCATCACCTTCATGTTCACTCTTAGAATAACTTCTATTACTCTCATCAAATGAGCTACAATCTTCCTTGGTGTAAAAGCTTCTTTTATTCTTGAACGATTTATTTTTGTCATCATACTTTCTAAAACTTTTCTTTCTCATATTAGACTTCTTTTCATCATCATGCTCTTCATCATCCTTCATATTATGCTTGAGGGAACTTGTTATCAAAGTGTCTAATTTCTTCATAATTAAAGCACTTGATGGGTAGCTTACCCTTGTATTTCACTAAACCAATTTTTAACTTTCTTGAAAACATAACTATCAACTCATCATCATCAATATCAGAATCATCATTATCTTTGACTTTCTTACCTAGTGTCTTCTTCTCCTTTGACTTCTTTTCTACCTTGAATATAGCTTCCTTCTTTATATGCCTTCCTTCACTTGTTCTCATCTCATAGGCTATTATGGTACCATGAAGTTCATCCATCTTTAGCTTGTCTAGATCTTGCATCTCTTTAATAATAGATACTTTAGAATAAAACTTAGGAGTTAGAGCTCTCAATACCTTTTGAAAAATAATATACTCTTTCAATTATTCACCTAGGCCTCTTATGATGTTGACCACTTCATAAACCCTCAATAGGTATCTTGAAATGGTCTCACTTTCATTCATCCTTAGGCTTTCAAACTATCTTCTATGGGTTTGTAATTTACCAAACTTGACCTTGGAGTTTCCCTCATGGATAGTCTTCAACTTGATGTTAGGATTAGTTTTCATATTGTCTAAATCTGAGTATTTATATAGAGGTAAATAGTAATAGGTTAATTGATATTTGGTAGTAATATTCTTATAAACAATATTAAAATATTAGGTTAAAATAATATAGTTATTGAGATATATTGTTAATAAGTTATAACAATATATGATATATAGGAGTATGATTAATTTGAGATATTTTGGGTGAGAAAATAATGGAGAAATTATAGGAATCATATTCCTATATATATGTGTAATGTACCAAATGTTTACTATCAAAGTGTGCATAAATAATATATTATCAGTGTGATTAAAATATAACTATCTATTGTGTTTATCTCTCTATTATCAATTGTATGAATTAAGGCTACTTATCAGCTCTTCTAATTCTTATCATTGGTATCATAGCAGGTTAATGATCTATTAAATATATGAAGGGGAAATTATGCAAATCCATTTCTTTCCTGAAGTCATGATATCTTCTAAGAGTTAATCCATATTGTTGTAGGATAGATATGTAGCATAATAAATATCAGATTGATAGCATATCAAAGGGGTGAGGATCTTCAGCAACATAGTGTGGATAAGACTCAAACTACACTAAAATTCATATCTATGTTTGTGTATTTGGTTATACCTCCATTTTCCCAATTTCAATATTCTATCTTCACATTCTAAGACTATTTTCATCATGTATCTTAGCATACAACTTCACAAATACATAATTTTTCAATAGCCTAGAAAATCTTATCGATTTAAGCCTTATTCTATCAAATCATGCGGTAAGAGTCCTACCAGTCCAATCAATTTTAATGAAATAAGTATCTATTAGTTAAATTTGTAATGCATGTCAAACTACCAAATTCTATTTAGTTTTTACTATGTTTTAATATGTACTTTTACTATGATCATTGATTGATCAAAGTGGTATTTGACTAGCATTTCTAATAAGGTCATTATACCATACTCTGCCCACACCATTTAATATATTTTATTTACCATTGTAAATCTCAAACCACAAATATATCAATCATCATTCGATATCTAAAAGAGGAGAATCATTGTATGATTTGGATCTTACAAATATCATGAGTCAATAACATCTAACTCAAGATCAACTTTGTTATCTCTATGTGTGGATTATGCCTTATAATTGTCCTTTTCACATGATCAAATCCACCTTCACCATGTTTTCTCTCATTCCATTGCTGGTATGATGTGTGCTTTAATATGTTTTTATTTTTAAGTCAAAATATCTATAATATGTGTGGGTCGTGTATTTAGGGTTTTAATTGAGTCTATGTTAAGTGTTTTTTAATTATATTTATGTTAATTTTAATATAAATTTTATATTAAATTAATATAGACTAAAGTCTAATGTCTATATTAAGTTTTTGAGTTATGTTATACAATTATGACTTGTTAATGTATCTCTATGTTTTATGGTGTAGGTATAGGTTTCTATTAGTCAACAATATCATTACAAATCTAGTTTTGAAAAAAATTACATATATAAGAGTTTATCATCTTGTTAAATCAATAATACCATTGAGTCATCTTTATGTCCAAATAGTCAAATATTTTACTTTGTGTACTGACATAATATCAGGCAACCCTGATGTCCTTATTTTAAAAATTCAATCTTATGGGGGGTTGTATTATAAAAAAAATATAATGAGCTTCATGACATCATCGATTGAGTAAGCTTCATCTAATAGAGGTTGGAGGATACACAAAGGATGGATATATTTTAATGACTTCTCTTCAACCACCAATGATGGGGCTACACCAATGATGTGGTGACATTTTGTATGGTGTGTTATTTTCAGTTGTACAGATTTCAATTTTTTCAGTGTGGTGTGGTAGTTATATTTATTTTTCAACATATGTGAAAATAAGAATAGTTGTACCTTTTCATTTGTGAATGATATTCCCATGCAATCCCTTTTGTATATTTAATTGGAGAATATTGATCAAAAAATCATTGTATCAATCATGATGAAAGGTCAGTGGTAATCCTATGAAAAAGATTTTTTAAGGTTAGTGGTGAACCTAAGAAAACCATTTTATAAGGTTAGTGGTGAACCTAAGAAAACCATGTTGGAAGGTTAGTGGTGAACCTGAGAAAACCATTTTGTAAGGTTATTGGTGAACCTATGAAAACCATTATAAAAGGTTATTAGTGAACCTACAAAACCAATTACAGATGAGTGTGAAGGAAGAGATGTGTGATAACACATGTATGTAGAGAAGATCATGAGCACATAGAGGTGGCACACTACAATCATAAAAAGATATATATTGTACCATGTAAAAACTAGGGGGTATGTTAGGGTAAGTTTTCACTTTATGTAAATTTGGGTATTTATGGAAAGTTAAATAGTAATAAGTTCATTAATATTTGGTAGTAATATTGTTATAACAATATTATGATATTTGGTTAAAATATTATAGTTGTTGAGATATATTATTAATAAGTTATAACAATATATCATATATAAGAGTGCTTAATTTGAGAGACATTAGGTGAAAAAATAATGGAGAAATTATAGGAATCATATTTCTATATATGTGTGTAATGTCCTGAATGGTTTATTATCAAAGTGTGTAGAAATAATATATTATCAGTGTGATTAAAATATAATGATCTACTATGTTTGGTATTTATGGAAAGTTAAATAGTAATACGTTAATTTATATTTGGTAGTAATATTGCTATAAAAAATATTATGATATTTGGTTAGAATATTATATTTGTTGAGATATATTGTTAATAAGTTATAAAAATATATCATGTATAAGAGTGTGCTTAATTTGAGAGACATCAAGTGAAAAAATAATGGAGAAATTATAGGAATCATATTTATATATATGTGTGTAATGTCCTAAATATTTTATTATCAGAGTGTGTATAAATAATATATTATCAGTGTGATTAAAACATAATGATCTACTATGTTTGGCTCTCTATTGTCAATTATATAAGTTAAGATTGCATATAAGCTCTTCCAATTCTTATCATTGGTATTAGATCGGTTTAATGATCTATTAAATCTATGAAGGGTAAATTATGCAAATTCATTATTTGCCTCGAGTCATGAGATCTTCTAAGAATTAATCCATGTAGCAGTAAAATAGATAGGTAGTGTAATAAATATCAAATTGATAGCATATCAAATGGGTGAGGATCTTCAGCAACATGGTGTGGATAAGACTCATACTACATTCAAATTCACATTTATGTTTGTGTATTTGGGTATACATCTATTATCCCAGTCTCAGCATTCGATCTTCATGTTCTAAGACTTCATCATGTATCTTGGCATATGACTTTTCAAATCCATCATTTTTCAATATCCTAGAAAATCTTATCAAGTTAGGCCCTATTGTATCAAACCATACAACAAGAAACCTACTAGTTTAGTCAATTTTAATGAAATAAAATTTTGTCGGTCAAATTTTTAATGCATGTTGAACTAACAATTTTTTTTCATTTTTTACCATGTTTTGCTATTCACTTCTATTGTGATCTCTGGTTGATCAAATTAGTATTTGACTAGCATTTATAATAAGGTCATTGCACCATGCTCTACCCACACCATTCACTATGTTTTATTTTATGTTGTAAATCACAAACCAAAAATATATCAATAATCATTTGATATCCAAAAGTGGAGAATCATTATATGATTGGGATCCTGCAAATCTCATGAATCGACAACGTCCATATCAAGATTGGCTTTTTTATCTGTACATGTGTATTATTCCTTACATTTATCCTTTCCATGTGATCAAATCCACCTTCACCATGTTTTCTCTCACTCCATTGGTGCTATAATGTGTGCTTTGATATGTTTTTATTTTAATTCAAAATATCTATAATATGTGTGGGCCGTGTGTTTAGGGTTTTAATTGAATCTAAGTTAAGTGATTTTTAATTATACTTGTGTCAATTTTAATATATCTTCTAGATTACATTCATATAGACTAAAGTTTAATTTCTATATTAAGTTTTTGAGTTATGTTATAAAATTATGACTTGGTAATGTGTCTCTATGTTTTATGGTCTAGGTATAGGTTGTTATTAATCAGCAATATCATTAAAAATCTATTTTTGAAAAAATTTACATACATAGGAGTTTATCATCTTGTTAAATCAATAATAACATTGAGTCATTTTTATGTCCAACTAGTCAAATATTTCATTTTGTGTACAAACACAATATCGGGTGACCTTGACATCTTTATTTTAAAAATTCAATCTTATAGGGGGTTGTATTATCAAAAAATAATAGAATGAGCTCCACGACATCATTTATTAAGTAAGCTTCATCTATTGGAGGTTGGAGAATATATGAAGGATGGAGGTCTTTTGGTGACCTCTCAACAGTCTCCAATGATGGGGCTAGACCAATGATGTGGTGATATTTTGTGTGGTGTGTTATTTTCAGTTGTGTGGATTTCAATTTTTTTAGTGTGGGATGGTAGTTATATTCATTTTTCAGCATATGTGAAAAATAAGAATAGTTGTACATGTTCACTTGTGAATGATATTCCCATGAAATCCCTTTTGTATATTACATTGGAGAATGTTGATCTAAAAATCATTGGAAAAATCATGATTAAAGGTTAGTGGTAAACCTGTGAAAACCATTTTTTAAGGTTAGTGGTGAACCTAAAAAAACTATTTTGTAAGGTTAGTGATGAACCTAAGAAAATCATGTTGTAAGATTAGTGGTGGACTTGATAGAACCATTTTGTAACGTTATTGGTGAACGTAAAAAAGCAATCGCAAATGAGTTTGAAAGAAGAGATGTGTGATATCACATATATATAGATAATATCATGAGCACACGGAAGTGACACACTACAATAAAAAAAGAGATATATTGTACCATGTAAAAACTATGTGGGGGAATGTTAGGATTAGTTTTCACATTGTGTAAATTTGAGTATTTACAAAGAGGTAAATATTAATAGGTTAATTAATACTTGGCAGTAATATTATGAGATTAGGCTAGAATATTATAGTTATTGAGATATATTATTAATAAGTTATAACAATATCTCTAATATAAGAGTGTGCTTAATTTGAGAGATTTTGGGTGAGAAAATAATAGAGAAATTATAGGAATCATATTCCTATATATATTTTTAATGTACTAAATGTTTTATTATCAAAGTGTGTAAAAATAATATATTATCAGTGTCATTAAAATATAACTATACAGTATGTTTGGCTCTCTATTGTCAATTATATGAATTAAAACTGCATATAATCTCTTATAATTCTTATCAGTCCCACATCTCTTTGGTAGACATATAGTGCATCACCTTCACAAGCTCTACCTCTAATAAACCACAAAAAATACTATTCATTGCTTTTGAATGATTGTCACTATCCTTGTTACCTACTACATTTGTAGGAGGAATAGAGGGTGTAGTATATCCATCCAAATCTAATTTTCAAACATAATAACCTTAAGAAATCAAATATGTTCTCATCTTGATACTCCAAAAATCATAATTAGATATACTGAACAATGGGGACTTACGTGTAGAGAAACCACCTTGTGCTTGACTAGACATCTTCAATTGCTTGGGATCTCCTTTAGGCTATTAGGCTTGATTCAAAGGACCTTCTCTACTAAAAATTATTAGAAGTAAATCTATTGAGATTGGAGGTGAATCAATACCCTTAAAATAATCATTAAATTTCACTTATTATTCATGAAGCACTCATTCAAACTCATACATCAATCAATTCATAAACAAGCATTCACATAAGCATATAACATATGAACATTAAGATATGTGGGAAACCCTCATGGAGAATAAAACTAAATAAAACATATCTTGGAATAAAATCCTATAGGAAATGAATCAATATTTAGTGAGGAACAAACCCCATAAGGAGAACCAACCCCTCACCAGTCAAGCACCAACTCAACTAGGCCTTTAGCAAGCACCAAATTACAAGGAGGCACCAACCCCCTAGGTGATTCAACACCAAATCAGCCACATTTAACCTCTAATCACCTTTGGACACCTGTTTCTCACTAAACTAATGATTATCACCTTATTTTTCTCTTCATACTCTTTTATCTCTCTTAAACACCCTATTAGGCTTCTTTACTCAACTAGCCCTCTTCTTGGAGGATTTAGGTCATATAACCTTGCTTATCATTTGTATAATCATTGCTATAATTTCATGGCATATTAAAAATACCCTATGATGTTATTGAACCCCTCTACCTATTTTTAAAAAATTTATATGTTGGAGTATTATCAATTATTTCATGGTGATGTCATGAAGGTGTCCTGGTGAGTAGATGTAGAGCCTTGATAGTGTATGTGACAATGACAAAGTGTGCAATGTGTCTATTCTATTATACTTGAAGAAGGCTTGGTTGATCTTTAGTATTGGCATGGATATATATGTTCAAGGATGTGTATGGAGTAATGATAATGTGCAAGGGTTCCTATAAGATGTTTTATATGCTTTGAATGCTTGTGTTCATGAGTAAATTTCATCAGGTTAATCATAGTTTTCATATAAATAATTTGGGTTTAGTGGTAAAAAATCTAAGTAGGAAGTTTTATGACATCGCCATTTCCACATGGGAATGAGTTAAGGAGAGTTAGTCATATGGTTTTGATCACATTAGTCTCTAGTTTTTATCTGTCAAATCTCAAGTCATGCATCAAAGCATGGTCAAATATATGAGGGTGCGAAGTTAGCTTCTCAATCAGAATTCATTGTTTTCCCTTATCCAAATTTTCATATGGCTAGAAAGAGCCAAGTAAGTAGTTTAATGATGTAATATCTCACACATGTAGACATTTCAGGAGAAGGTAATCATATGTTTTTTTTCAAATTTGAGCCAAGTTTATTTTCACTAAATTTTAGATCATACGATGAAGTGCATTAAAAGATATGCATATGCAAAGTTGGGTTCCTAGGTAGTTTGACTATGTTTTTCCATACTTAGCCAAATTTACTTGTGATAAGAAAAGCTAAGTAGGCATTTTGATTATGTTATATCTTTGTGAAGGTGTCAAGAGAAACTAATCATATGGGTTTGTTCAGTTTTGATCCTAGTTAATTTGTGATAATTTTTAGATCATGCACTAAAGTGCATCAAAATATGTTTATGTTCAAATTTAGCCTCCCAAGTAGGTTTTTGACATATTTGGCTCTGTGATAGAGGTTTCTGAGAAGTATTTTTAATGGAATTATATCTCACATACACAAAGGTTTTAAGAGTGGTGTGTCATATGGTTGGATTATCCTATGTGAGGAGATCATCTAGTCCAAATTTGAGATCATGAAAGTAAGTGTAGAAGTTATTGAGGATCAAAGTTGGCCTTCCAAGCATATTGAAAGGGTCCAGATAGTCATTTCTACATAAGTTAAATTTTGAGCAAGATCAATGATGCATGTTACTCTAAGATACCTAATGACATAAAAATAAAAGATGAAGATGAATCCATAGCACATCTAATGAACTTGATTTAAAGATCTAAAATTGAGCACAATCAAATATATTGAGCCTAGAAGTTGATTGTGTTTGTGCTTGTTCTGCAAGTAACCCAAGAAGGATGTTTGAGCTTTTGTAGATGTTATTTCAATGTCTCATGATGAATTAGTTATTGGGGAGTGTTTTAGACTCCATTAAGATGATCTGTGATTATTCTTAAGGTGTGATCAATCTTTCTTGAGTATAAACAATGTTTAAAAAGTTGATTGTCTATTTGGTAATGGTGTTTCTATGTATAAGGTCTCTGTTTGAGTTATTTGAGCATATGTAGAGGTGAGATAAGATGATTATGATCATTTGAGGATCTCAAAAGGGACATAATTATAAGACCCATGTATTTTAAAGTGGTCATATGTTCTTGATTGTTTGATGATGTGATAAATGGGTGAATAGCTCTCCATGAGACCTATAAGAGTTATAAGGGCCTTATTAAAAGGTGTAGGTGCTTAAGGGTGACCCATAGATGCTATGGATGACTTATGAAGATTGTATTGAGCTATGTATTCATGTGATAGATGAATTAAGGTCTAAGGCACACCTAATGACTAACCAAGGTAGTGATTATCAAGATTGATCTATAAATAGTTAAATCAAAGATGGTGATTTCTAGACTTTGTGTTGAGAGATATTGGAAAGAGGCTTATGTGTGTGAATTATGGATAAAATGAGGTTTAGAGTTCCCTAAGGATGATTTGGAGATTATAACATATTGAGGAATATTTTTATAACTTTTAGGTCATAATTTTGTTGTCATAATAGTGCTCTTGCAGATTGAGTGTGAGTGAAGGTGAAGAGTGATAAGCAGAGGTCCATCATCAAGTATTGTAGACATTAGTTAAGATTTGGATGTGTTCATAGGTATTATTTTGGTATCTTATAATATAAAGTGTTTTTATCCTCCTTAAAAGGTAAAATTTTATAAAAGGTTTGGTTAGTATTATAGCTCAGCTAGATAGGTGTGACAACACCTTATGGGATTGTAGTCTCACTAAATAGGGATTATAGTTCCTTGATCATTTATAAATGGTATAAATTGGATCTTGTTATTATAGGATATAAGTCCAATTTTAGGTTATAGTGTGTTTACTCCCCTAAAAGGGTTTCCCATGTATGTCATGTGTTATGTGATTGATCTTGCATTGTCTCTCTTGATTATTGATGTGAATGATGTGTATGCTTCATTAATTCTTGTGGTAACTAGTTAAGTGTTTGTAAAAATTAGAATTGAAGTTAGATAATTTGGGCTCAATAATTCACCCCCCAAGTGATTGTACCACTAATAATTGGTATCAGAGTAGGTCCTTTGGTAAATGCTTAACAACTTAAAGGTGATCCAAGATATAAAATGGGTAGTCATTAAGGAGTTTTCTCTACTAAGCAAGCACCAATGTTCAATGAATTGAATTATGATTTTTGGAGTGAAAGTATGAGGACATACATTATGTCCTTTAGGTTTAATGTATGTAAATCTATTCTAGCTGGTTATGTTGCTCCTATTATTCCTCTATCTAGTGTTAAAAACAAGAAGTTATTTGAGAACAATTCTAAGGCAATGAATGATATCACTTGTGGTCTTTTAGATACTAATTACACCAAGGTAATCCATTTTACATCTACTAAATATTTATGGTAAAAAATTAAGATCATTTTTTAATGAGATTCAAAGGTCAAGCTTGCTAAGTTGCACACTTGTAGAAGGTAATTTGAAAGTCTCAATATGAAGGAAGAAGATTCTATGGCATCCTTTTTGTAAAGAGTTGATGAGACTATGAACATCATCAGAGGTCTTAGAGAGAATCTTAAAAAGTAAAATATAGTACAAAAGGTATTAAGGTATATATCTCTCAAGTTTAATACAAAAACATTTGCTATAAAAGAGAGTCATGATCTTACTATGTTTAAGATGGATCAATTACATGGCACCCTTACTGCATATGAGATTAGAATAAATGGTGATATACGACCAAAGAAGGAAGCTACATTCAAGATAAAGATGAAGCCTATGAATAAGTTACAATTTAATAAATCTAAAGAGGATGACATATCTGACATTGATGAGGATGAATTAATTGCTTTGATTACTAGGAAATTGAACATAGGCTCCAGGAAGTATAAGGGTAAACTACCCTTAAAATGTTTTAAATATGGAGAGATAGGACATTTTTCTTAGAAGTTCCCTCATAATCATGATAATAATGTTGATGAAGATCATGGTAAAGGCCAAGATGAATAAAATAAGACATACAAGAAGAAAGGATTTAAAAAGTATAACAATAAAAAGTCCTTCAAGAACAAGAAGAGTCTTTACACCAAAGAAGATTAAAACTCATCAAATAAGAGTGAAGATAGTGACTCAAAATATGATCATTAAGATAATGGTCCTACTAAAGATGAAGCTTTATTCATAGCTAAGGAAGGAAGTTTCTCACATCAAGTGTCTACTTGGAATAATTCAGATGATGATGAGGTGGACTATGAGACTATATTGATGAATGTTCTTGAAGAATTGAATATTGAGAGAAGATCAATAAGATGAAATCTAAACTCAAGGATTATGAGTAATAATTTAGTGTTTGTGAAGCAATATTGAATTAATATACTAAGGATCATGAAGATATGATCAAGCATCTCAGTTATCAATTATAAATTTTGTCTACAAGTTTAAAAGCTAAATAAGATGAATGTTCAAGGTATGTTTTTGAAAATGAATCTTTGAAATCTAAGCTAGAAAAGATAATATATTCTTTGGATTAGGATAAATAAATTTCTCAAAAACTAATTTTAGGGGTAAGTTGTGCTTATTATTTAATAGTTTCTTAACCAAATATTTTTTCTTCTAAAGTAGGGGAGACTCTTGTCTCCCACTATATTCTAGGATTGTGTATAATTTTTTTTACTAGACTCACTAACAAAAGTACAAAAATAATGTTAGGGGTAAATGTTGGAGTAGTCGATGGTTGGAAGAAGTCCATTTTGTACCAAAGTTGCTCTACCTCTTTTTTAACTGTATCAATAATGATGCATGGTAGACAAGCTATAAGTTCGACCCACAAGTTAGGTGGAACCTACTTCTAGATTTTTACTATTTTCACCACCTTCCAAAAAAAACAACTCTTTTTCCTCCTTCTTATGGTAATAATATTTATCCATGTCTACCAACATGACTTGGTAGACTTCCTATGCATTAGTACCCATCTCCATAAGGTTGTAGGAACCATAAATCTATGGTACCTTTGGGTCATCCTTCTAGGTCACATTTTTGTGTGTTATTCTCTTTGGAAGAGGTGACACCAAATGAGGATTTGTTTTGTTCTTCCCTTTCTACTTTTGTGAACTAGATATTGGCTTTGATGGTTGTATATTAGGAATGTTTATGCTTGGTGCTATAAATTTCAAAAGGGTTGCCCACCTAGCTATGTACTCTTTTTGTCTAGCCACCTTGTCCTGTGCCATATCCGTCATGATGAATAATGGAATAATTTTGAAAGGTGAGCACTATAGCTCATGAATTGTGATGAAGACTCCCTTAAGTAATATAATAATTATGGCATGTTATCCCAAATACTATAAGACATCTGGTGGGACTCTAGGGTGTGTGGTGATGAGGTCTAGATATTCCTCCCACCAACCTTTTAACTTCCCCTTGTGTGTGAGGGATCCACATTCCTACATCCATATGATGTTGTAAAAATATTATGTCAACCAATAGTCTATATGTGGGTGCACTTCCCCTTCGAGTGACTTCCACTTTGTGAAGCAAAGGAGAAGGATTAGGGGTTGATATTAAAAGGCTTGCCTTGGAGTGGTGTGATACTTATTGGTGTTTATGATAAATTCTTGGACAAAGTACTCAGGGTAATTGAATTATTCACCTCAATGGATGATCTTATGAATGATATACACAACACCCTTTGAGATTTATTTGGAAAATTTGGTTGTCTACCAAAATCATCTGGTGATGTATTAGATGAGAATGCACATAGGTTCATCTATAATTTCATTTATCAAGATCCCTTGATCTTGTCACACATATAGGTCCTAGACTTCTTGCAAGATAGGAGACATTTTGGTTTTATAGGGTAATAGGGAGTCTCCATATGTAGGCATGCCTAGTGCTTAGACCTTGGCTTATGTATTGATGAATACCATCTCACTGGTCCCAAATAGATATCACCATCATTATATCATCTAAGAAATACTTGGAAAATCTCTCCCATTTCACCAAAAGTTGACATTCATAGGAGATGCTCATTGTCTATATTTAGGAATCTACAGTGAGTTGTGAGGGAAAGTGGTTTTGTAGTATCAATAAGGTCAGGTCAGAATATCTTTTATTCAACTTCACATAGGTATTGAAATGGTTCTTGATCACTATACTTGTTTTGGTGAAGTGTCGTGTCAATACCCATGGCTTCTTTTTGTGCTTCAAAGAGGGGTCAGATTAGCAACATGGTATTCATGGTTGTGTAAGAATAATTTTTACCAATTTTAAATGCTCTATGTAATAAAAATATGCTAAGTATGAAATCCAAACTTGGAGTTTGAACTTAGCTTTTATAGATTTTATTTCTCTTGGATTCCATGTCTAGGCCATGCTTAGCTATCCACTCAACTTGAATGTAATGGTGGATGTGGAAAATCAATTGTTTATATGGCCATTAAAGTAGTTAGTCATTAGTGCATGTGTGGGGTTATGCTGGTATACCCTTAGGTATTTGTACAAGAGGTACAAGATGCTAATGTTGACAATCATTTAATTTTTTGAAGACCATGTCCATTGACCCATGGCTCTTGTATTTAATTCCAATCGATGACTGTTATCCAATGGATATCTTGTTGATGTGGCATTTCGAAATCTTTCCTAGACTTAATATTTTTCAGTCACTCCTCTTTGACTTTTCCAGTGGCACACATGGATTTTCTTGCACATGTGTGGCACACATAATGCTTGGTCTTTATACTTCACAAATGTCATTTTTGAAATCATCTACAAAAAAAAATAGAAAACAAATACACATAGAAAACTTACAAAACATAGAAATCCTAACCTACACGCTACTAGTTAGCACCCACTTAGCTTGCAAACTGAGATCAATAGACTATTGGTGGTAGGGCTTAAGCCTATAGCCATTTACTCATCTTAGCAACATGGTTCCCTAAATATCCCTTATAACTACCATTCTTTTCTATGTTAAGCCATGTATAATGTAAGTCCATTTCTATCTTATTTGTAGTTTTCCTAAGAATGCTCTGAACTACCATACAATAAAACTACCTAATATTTATGAAATTATTTGTGGTATAGATTTCAATCATGCCATGATTTATAAATTTTCCTATGCACTTCTTATGTCCATATTAATCTTCATCTAAACTTATCCATCCTACTTAGTTCTAGAAGCTGATTAGTAAGATATGCATGATCTTTTAAACACATGACCATAGTAATGGGTAGCCTGGGTACTAGATATTCCATTGGCATGACTACTTATAGAATATACACCAAATGATATGGTGTAAATATTATAACCCTTTTGTAATTTGTGAAATATCCCCACAAGATCATAGAAATGTGATCTTCCTAGTCATCCTGCTTAACATCATAGATTTTTGTGAGCATTTTCCCCAATACCTTATTTGAAGCTTTAGCTTGGCCATTTGCCTATGGATGATAGGTGTTGAGTTTATGATGAGAGATCATAAACTCTTAATTCAAGGCCTTGATGGTATTTTTAAGAAATTTGATTCCTTTATTGTTGACTAACTTGATTGGACATCTAAACTAGATAATGATATTTTCATATAAAAACTTTACTGCATCTTTCACACCACAAATTTTTGTGGTAGTAGCTTCAACCCACTTAAAAAATAATCTATCATAGTAATGATGTATATATATTTTCTACACTTTCTTGGTGGATTGATTGGTCCTAAAAAATCAATACCCCACTATTTGAATGGCTATTTTGCTAATAGGGGTTGTAATAACATCTCATCTTTCTAGAGCAATTTTTCCGTACATTAGCAGACATCACAATGCTACATAATTCTAAGTGCATAATGGAAAAAAATTGGCCACCATAGTCCACTATGTAGAATCTTTATAGTTGTATATTTTCCTACAAAATGTCCTCCTATCAATCCTTGATGAACTATATCCAAGAGTTGAGGCCATTCGTGTTCAAGAATAACCTTGTGTAGGACTTCATCCTTTTCCAAATGATATACTAGTCCATTAATGATGGTATATGGTAGTACTCTAGTCATAAAATACCTTTTATATCACTCTTGAAAGTGCATAGGGAAGATTTATTGCTCAAGGAAGTTAACAATAGCTCTAAACTTTTCAAGAATCATAGAGGCACAGAAGAGGTGCACACATTAGGTGTATCTTCTTATAGTTCTTCTAGCTCTTCCCCATTTGAAATATGATTGAGGAGGTTAGGTCCCACATTTATTTGCCTAGTTTTACATTTATATGAAATTAAAATTCTTGAAATAACATCAACCAACAAGATATTCATCCTCATAACCTTGGTTTGTTGACCAGATAAATTAGGGCTTGATGGTTAGTGAACACTTCAAATGGTGTCACCAAAAGATAGTGCTAGAATTTTTGAAGTGTGAACACAATGGCCAATGCTTCATGTTCTATAATTACATAAATTTTCTCTACATTTGACAATGTTTGGCTAGCAAAGTGGATAGGATGATCAAGCACACCAAATCTAAGATGTGCAAGTACAGTGCCAACTATGATGCTCAAATCATCTACATGTACATGAAATGGCTTACTCAAGTCTGGAGAAAAAAGTATGGGCATAGTGACCAGCTAGTCTTTCAACTCAATGAAAGCTTCTTGGCATTCATATATACATACAAACTTAACATTCTTGTATAATAAGGCTTTTAGTGGAGATGAAATCATTATGTATCCTTTGATAAATTTTTGGTAGTAAATTGTATGGCCTAGAAATGAGTGAACTTTAGTGGAACTAACAGGTAGTGGTATATTCAAGATTACTATGATTTTACCTTGATCTACCAAAATGCCATTGTTAAAAATAATGTCTAAGTAAAACAACAAAATGTGTAAAAATAAACATTTCTTCAAATTTAAAATGATGTGCAGAGCTCAGAATCATTTTAACATCAAATGTAACTTGGATAAATGTTATTTGAATAGGGAGAAGACTACTAATCATCTAGGTAAACTTCTAAGAACTCATCAATGAAATATTTAAATGTTGTAACCACTGCATGCAAGAACATTGTGCATGCATTCTTCAAGCCAAATGAAATGACTTTATATGCAAAAGAACCCCACTCTATTGTAAAATTTGTTTTGGCCCGATCCTCCTTTATGATCAAAATTTGACGGTATCCATTGAACCCTTCTATAAAAGAACATATTTCATGTCCTATTACAAAATCCAAAACTTCATCTATAAATGGTATAGGAAATGGATCGTTTACACAAGCATCATTTAGAATGTAGTAGTCCCCATATACTCAATTTTTTTATGTTTTTTTTAGATGAACTACCATTGGGCTTACCCAATCAAATTTTTCTACTAGATAGATTATCCTTATATCTTGCATGATATCCAATTATTCCTTTACCTTTAGCTTTAAGTTTAGATTAACCTTTTATGGCCACTTCTTGATTGTCCATGCACACTCCTTTAATTCAATGTGCATCTCACTAAGAGATGGGTTAACTCCTCAAACCTCTAATAATTTGGTAGGAAATATATCTTGGTAATCCCTCAGAAGTTGTAGGGCTTTAAAAAATTTAGTCTTCATCTAATAGTCACCTTGCTTGCTAGTTTTGGAACCTCCTCTACTCCAATGTTAGTAATATGCTTCTTGAGAGGCTACTGATAAATATTGTGTTTCCCTTCATCCATAGATTCCTCAATCTTCCTTTACCCTTATTGTTATAGAATTCATATGTTATACAACTTATCATCTTTATTTAGTGTTACATCAGTGTCCTTAAGTGATTCTATAGGTCATTCAAGTTCAAATATATCAGTCAAATCTAAATTAGCATCCAAATCAGAATCTTCACTGTCCTCTACCTCATCCTAGATTTGATGACATGGTTACATCAAATCTTGTTCTTTAGTATTAGCATCTTTATACCTTTGAGGTGCTAAATTAAGATCAAAATTTGCATTTTTTTATGAATTCAATTCTATTATAATGCTTAAATATTTCAAGTACCCATGAAATAGAAAGTACTTGAGTTTATATAGTGCATTATGAACTAGAGGATTTTCATCTTCAAAGAAAAAAGTTTATATGAAATTTATCTACACTTGTGCCCAATATTTGGTCTCTCTCTTATGATTTTGGTGCATGTACCATGTTTCTAGTAGTAGAAAATGTGTATAGTGGAAAATGTGAACCCAATATTTGGGTGCCACATGCTCCTCATTCTAAACTTTAACACACTTATGCACATGAATCTCGGGTCACTCACCTTCTTGAAAGAATGTCCAATTGGTATAGATGAATTATGGTATTTGAAACTTGTTGATCATGAGTTCACAAGTGTCATCCCACTCAAGTTGGTTATCTCGATGAGTTACCCACCACGATGTAGCAACTCCCTTTAGGGTATAGTTTAAAGTTCTAACCCACTGATTGATGGTTAGAATATTAACTTGAAATCATAAAATGAAATCATTGATGTCCTCTATCATGTAATATATAGGAATTTGATTCTCATGCATAAAGACCATTCACATAGGTCAGAGTTTATGTTCATCATGGGCCTAATTGAGGAGGTATGTATCTAAGTAACCACTGATAGATGAAGGTGCTTCCTAGGGTAAAGTGCCTTCCCTTGTCAATTCTATATAATCCTATATGTGATCATCAACTTGATATACAAAATTAAATTCTAAATGAGTGGGATTTTTCGTAGACATAGAGGTGCAGTCTTTAATAACAAACTAATCTATCACTAGATGCATAGCTACTAGTTTTGGTCTCCACTATTATGATGTCTTTATTTGATGAGTAGTGATTGTACCTATGTTTTGGCATAATGATACAAGAATTTACATTCATATATGCATAGAGATTTTATATTCTCCTCAGTATTAAATTTCATCCAGCTAGATTATTTTAAAACATAGGGAGAGTCTAGTTTAGATGGAATTATGTACAACTTATGCACTCTATTGAGAGGAATGACAATAAATGTATCCCCTTGATGTACCTCAAGTTGCTTATGTACTGTATTAATAGTCATTTGTCCATCATACACCCATTTATTTCCTATCAATGCAGGCTAGTATGTTGCTATAGTCTTCATATCTATGACCTCAAAGTCACCTCATAGACACAAGTCTATGACTTTGATTTTGACATCTTCCAATCTACCAATAATCTTAAATTTTCCATAATCAGCTAAGCTTAGAGTTATTGGGATGTAGTTGAGAGCTAGTCATCTAATAGCTTCCCATGTGGATCTAGGAATCATATTTATTATGCTACTAAAATCAAAGACAACATTTTGGATCTCATATCCAGAAACCTCAATATCAATTCGCATGTTAAAATCCCATGGTTTCTTTATCTTGACATACTAAACTAGTTTTTTAGCCTTTTATTAACCACACTATACACATTCTAAAAGATTATGCATTAGATTCATGATGTTTTATGATATTTCTTCATTGCATAGAGTACTCAAAATTTAAAGAGATCTATGAGTACAATGACAAGTCTATCTTGTCATGTAATGCACAAAATTTGGCCATACATTTGTGCATCAATTACTACAAAATTTCCATCAATAGTTTTTTGATGTTGAAGGTTCTTCAATAACTACACAGCTTCATTTATGAAACTCTTTTTTGTAGAAGGATCCAGGTATTTATCTTCTCTAGATTTTATGATGCCCTAATCTTGAGGCATTTCAAGTCGCGGTAGTCCTTTTTTTGCATGATGTTATCATGTTAAAAAATTTTAAAAAACATTTTCTTTAGGCTTTACACTTACCATATTTCCATTTTGGATGGCTCTGTCCTTTATTTGCTTCTCTAGAATAGGATAATCCTATTTATCATGTTGATCAGATACTCTATATTATGTGGAATACAAATATCATTATGGGTTCATTAGACAATTTTGTTGGACATGATTATATTCTCCATATAGATAGCATTGCAAAAGAGGCTATTGATAATTATTATTTCTACTACCTTGATATCATCCTCTATAACCACCTTGACCTCCTCCTCTATTGGACTGATATCCCCCTCGATATCCTCCTTGTGGTTACATAGAGTTACAATACTAATACTACTGATTGCTATCTCCTATGCTAAATTATTGTTGCATAGCTAAAGGGGTCCAATTTAATTATTGTGGTTGTATTATGTGTGAATTCTAAGGTGTTATATATTGGTATTAAGGAGACAGGGGTGCCCAACTTAGTGAAGGAGTCCATCCAGCCAGACCATAAGGATGGTATTGTAGTGAACTCAAAATCCACTATGGACCCGTTTGGGTTACAAAACTCTTATTAACATTTAGGCCTAGGTTTTCTTGTTTCACCAAGGATATTTATTACACTACAATGTTTTGGCTCAAAAATTTATTAGGGGGACAAATTTGTGACTTTTAGTCAATAGTGTGGGAACTGAGTCCTTGTGTTAGTCAACAACACAAGGAAAAGTCCCTCTCCTATTAGTAGGTATAGATACCTTTATTAAAAGTAAAAAAGGGAAAAGTAGGGGAAAATCTATTCACAATTCTTTACAACAAAAATGTTTTCTATTTGGTATTTTCATACTTTTAACTAGAAATTACATAAAGGAGATAGAAAGGAAATGAAGGTAAAGATGGAAAAAATGGAAAGAAGGGAAGAATGATAAAGGAAAGGAGAAAGGAATAATAGGATTATTCTAGATAATTAAACAAAAAAATCTACTATGATAACCTTAGAAAAGATGAAGGGGAATTCTCGATAGGTAAACATAAAGACTCATCAGAATAGTTTAAGATTTGAGAAATAGTAGAAGAAGACTTTTTATTGAAAATGATATGGGAAAGATGTATACTAGACATATGAATAGGATACATACAACAAGGATGTTGTACAACCTTACATAGAAATATATTTAACAAACCTTGTATTTCCCAATAAAACTAGGCATAAAATCATATTCTTAATCTCACCAGGGATTCACAATGATAAATTTCTTAATGTAGAATCAATAGGACTCTCCACACTTCATAACTTCACATTCATTAACTATATAATAATATAATTATATTGTAATGAAAGAATAAGAATCAAAGTGAACTAACATACTCATGTATATCATCATTTAGAAAATATCATGGAACAAAGTCCTGTAAATCATTTATTTATTGATTATTAATGGGACTATACATATTGATTCTTTCTTTCCACTTGTAAAATTCTTACTATTAAAAAACCAACTAACATAAAATACAACTTGAGCCTAGCTGAAGATAACCCTCAAAGGAATTCCAAACTCCTATTTATTAGTTAAAATAGGTCTAACCACCCACAACCACCTCCATAACCACTTTTATGGTAAAAGTTTTATATTTTACAATTAATTTATCTCAAATGATTTTAATAAGGTAAAACATAACCTTTTTAAGCTATTACAAAAAATGCAATGGATAAATAGAAAGATAGAGACTTTTGGTGGTTATTGAGAAAAAGATAAGTCTTTTTGTTGAGTAGGACCCTATTCTGCCACTATGTAATCTTTGATTCCTCGTGCTTTGTTGAGTTTTATTTCTCCTTTGATAATCCATCTTGATATACACTATAATTATTTTTTAAATCTTCCCTTGTCATAGATTCCCTATTGTATGAATAATATCTCTAATCCTTTTTTATCACCATACTCTTCTTAAAGTGTCTAATGACCTCTTAGCACCATCACTAGTATTAAATTTGGAAGCCTTCACATACAAAAAACCCTATCCTATTATGAAAACTTGATTGACTCTTCAGTACAAAGAATTATGCATGTGTTTTCTCAAAATTTGTAGGTGCATGACATAAATGCCAATTCATACATGTGCAACTACTCCAAATTTGTTTCTACTATAAGAAATTTATCATCTTCTTCTATCATTATATCATGTGCTTGATTTCTCATTTACTCAGGTTCATCTGTCTGTAAATGAATTCACCCATGCAAAGAAGTCCACCCTCAATTCTTTCATTAACTATGTTGATTTCACTTATAGCTCTTTCATTCACACCTTTTGCAGGCCACCATGAACATTGGAAACCTCTGTCAAATTCATAGAAACTTTTCAAGTATCAACACCACCTCCAAAAAAGCCAAAACTATCCTTCCATACAAAACTAGGGTTCACCTATTCAAAACAACATTCCAAAACCCCAAACTCACAAATTTCATATAATATCATGGGTTATGTACTGAAACAATAATTTAAGAAGCAAAACCCAAGAGCTTTCTTGGTAAAACCACACTTATTCTAGCCAAAACTACTCTTAAAAAATCACAAACCGCTATTTTTAAAATCAAAACAACCCTTGAAAATATTCAAAATAGACAATGCCATGAATGAAATAAAACCCACCTTTAAAAATGGATAAACCCACATTTTTTTAATAACCCACCATTAAGCCAAAATCCATAGATGTTCAATGAGTGGGAAAACATTTTTTTTTAAATATTAGCTTACACGATGTGGTCACCTTTTTAAAAATAAAACTTTACATACCACACAATTCTCATGGTTTGGAAACATGGTGGTTATGCAGAGGGATAAGGGGAAAAAGTTGAAAATGTATGTAAGATTTGAAACCTTATCAAACACCTTGTAGAATTTTCACACTTATAAAACACTTTGTGGAAAACTAAAGCTTAGAAGACACTTGTTGGATTTTAATGCTTTTAGAACACATGTGTGGGCTTTTGAAGCCATTAAAACACTTTGAGGAATATTAAGGAGTTTAAAACATTATGCAAGATTTTATAGCTGACAAAACACTTTTGTGGGATTTAAAGGGTTATCCAACATTTTGTCAACTTTTTAGGATCATAAAATAACTACTGGAACTTTGGACCTTTTAAAACATTTTGTGGTTATTTGGAGCCTATGAGATATTTTTGGGTTTATAAACCTCATGAAACATTTTTTGGGTTTTTGAACCTCATGAAATATTTTTTTAGTTTTTGAACCTCATGAAATATTTTTTGGGTTTTTTAAGTCTATCTTGCATGTTGTGGGATTTAAAGGTGCATTTTTCATGCTATAAGGCTTTCACAATGTCCAAACCAATATCAAGATTTATGAATCTAATTAACAAGGTAAAGAAATCTAATGTGTGTTTAAACACGTTGTCAAAATCTAATGATGTACCTAACATGGTAATAAAACCCACCAAAACTATACTTAAGAAAATTTTAGCTTATTTTTCTATGTTTTATCAACTCTATCCACTCTTGTATTGCTTGTGTCTACCCTAAGTGCTGACACATTTTTGTGCTTTCATGATACAAAAAATGGTGAAGCCATCTTGTAGTATCTCATCCTTCATGAATCATCATAGTCTAAGGATGAAAACCTTGTATGTAACATCATCTAGCATCATGCATCCTATTATGACTATCATTTATAACTTTGTTTTCAAATGTGGGACTTGGATCCAAGGCATGACCTTATCTTATCAAAAGAGGCATAGTCAAGAGATCATTAATATGCTCAACTTTGTCACTCAAAACTCCCAAAAAGTAGACCTCAATATGCAACTCAAGCTTTGTCTATTAGGCTATGGATTTGGTGTCTATTTTGTAAAAAAATTACCATCCATGTTATTAAAACACATCTAATTGCTTTTGAGAGTGTAATTGGGGGTGTTGTCATGAAATGTAAAATTTCATGACAACACAACAACAAATACATTTTTAGAGATGCCCTATTTAACCTCTTATAAAGCTCTATAATTATTCTCATTATGGTTAGTAGATTTTTAGAAATTCTAATACAGATTCTATGGATTCTTGATATATTACTACAAAACATGAAACTGTGTTGTATCATGTCCTACTACATGACAGAGTTCAAATAATTCTATCTTGATTTTGGGATAATCATTTCAATGGTTTCCTTATTTTCCACACTCAATGCACCATAGACTCAATTTTAGTTTATCCAACTCATGGTATTGTTCCATTATTTTTATGAAATCTTGTAATGAGTTTTCAATTTTTGAATTAGCAACAGGAGCTTCTTCATAATCCTCAATCTATTTTACATGTAGTGTAGTAGCTCTAGCATCTACTTTTATCTCGTATTGTGATTATACAGTGTCAAACCAAACCTTGCCTCATAGTCCTTCAACAAACCATGTTGCTTTGTCTTTATCTATCAAAGGAAATTATACTTTATTCATTACATCAAAAAATCTATGATCATAGTCACAAACTGACTCTCTAGACTTTTGCCTTACCTCTTTCAGGTCCTGTATTATTTGGCTAGTACATTTCTTAATCTTAAATTTTGAAATGAGCCAATTTTAAATTTATTTTTGACTTGTTTTTTATAAATATATTTCATATATTAAATCCAATGGTCTTCAAGATAGAGCCCCTATTAATTTAAAATTTTGCAAATTTTCATCAATGACACCCTTAACTTACCATTTCATTTTGCAAGTTAGTAGGTACTGTTCAAAGTCTGTAGACCCATCTTAGATGGCCAAATTCAAGAATGCTCCTAACTAATTCATCATATTAACTGGTAGGTATAGATTCTTCTACATAGATATTATTTTAGTCATTTGTATCTTGTGTGATCTTATTTATGTACTAGTCTATGCACTAGAAGAATTAACATGCACACTCTACTTTTTTGTACTTCTTTCATTTTGTTGCAAGTTAGTAGGTACTATTCAAGGTCTATAGACCCATCATAGATGGCCAAATTTAATAAACTTCTTGACTTATTCATTATATTGATTGGTAGGGATAAATTCTTCTACATAGGTATTATTTGAGGTGGCTATATCTTGTGTGATCCTATCTATGTACTAGTCTATGCACTGAAAGAATTAACCTGCACACTCTACTTTTTTTTACTTCTTTCATTTTATTTTTCTATTTTAGATAAATATAAGAACTAAAAATCCTTCTTAATTATCTTTGAGTGAATTTTGATACCCCAATAATTCATTTGCTTTGAGATTGGTCTTTCCCAACTCTTCTCCTCTTGCTCTCCTGGCTAAAAATTTGTACTAGAATATAAAAGATTACGTTGTAAGGATGCATGCTTTTTTGGTGAATGGTTATTTTATATAATTTCATCTACTACACTTGAACCTATGATTAACCTATTACTTAGTTTTTTCTCTACGTAATTTTTCTTCTTCTATCAATACCCTTTTTTGTAGTTGTGCACTACATCCATCATCTATTAGCTCTACTTTTAAGTTATTCTCATCTTCCTCTTTGTTTAACTCATCTTTATTACATTCTTCATTCTCTCCTTCCATCTACCAACATCCAACATCATCTTATTTATTCATCCTTCATTCATCATCTCGCTCATCATATCACTCATTAAATCTATGCACTCGATCATCATCAAGTCTACTACTACTCTTACTCCTACTTGTAACTACTTGGGTATTCTTTTGTTTATTCCATATGTTTTTTTTATCATGGTTCCCATTTTGAATCCATATTTTTCTTCTAAATATTCTTTCCTCACATCAGCATTCTAGATTCAATCTTAATATCTAGTCACTTATCTACCCATCATTCACCATAATGCACACACATACCCATATGCCTAAAATGACTACTCCATATTGGTTGGAATAGGCACCATAGCCTTATTCACCACTAACATCTTCAGTAGGAGAGGTATTCAATACAAAATAATTCCTCTAATTATTTGAATGAAGTGGTCTTGCATAACTTTGAATGCTATATATCCTCTTATTATAAACTCAGTAATGTATCCATCTATAGTGGTGGTAACCTAGTAGTTTATTGTTTTTGTGTAATCAATTTCTAATTTCACTAACTAGTCTAGCTTTTATTTAGTCTAAGTAATGGTCTATTTCACTCTAGGATTGAAGAAATAGTACTCTAGTCTTTTCAACTAATTAATTATTAATTTAGGTAGTTCACACCAAAAAAAATCATATATTTCACCATATATATGCTCCTGAATGATTTTACTTGTAGTGAGACCCATCCTTTTGTATTCTTCTTCTTCAAAGTGTCATGATTTTTGGTCTAACTAGGTTTCAATGTATCATTATCCTAGTAACCATCTTAGCATATTTTCTTTAGAAGGAATGTTTTCACACTCACTGTACCATTGATTATAGAGGTTCTTGATTCAATAGAACATGATAAGGATGAGGATAACTAAGTTTTATTAGTCTGTGTAGGATAGTATAGAGAATTCATATTTACCAAAATCATGACATAAATGAGATATTATTTGATTAAATGGAACTAATATTAACCAAATTTATCTTTAGGTTTATAGAGCATTTAGGTTACTTTAAGATAAATTAAACCAAACATTAAACATGATAACATATACAAGGAATAACATAAGAAATATGATAGGTAACCATAACAAGAAAGTCTATATTGATCTCAACAAAAGGTCATTAACTTATTCAAACAAGCATACATATTTATAGTCACTACAATTCTTGACTATTCATATTCTTCTCATATGTTGGCACTAAAATGAGGATACTATTCATCTTTTATCCTTTCACAAGCTGAAAAAGATAGGAAAAAATACATATAGCTAATAAATTCATATATAACGCATGAATATTTGGAGAATATCCTATGCAACTTTTTTATCCATTTCTATTATCCAAACATGCTCAAAAAATGGAATGGATTAGATATCTTAAAGGGATTCCATCTCAAATGTTTATTGATGTGTTCCATTAGATCTCTATGATTTTGTGTTCTTTCTTCATTAGTTACAGTGCTTGATTGAAGAGAGTGTTGGCATGGAGTAAGAAGATGTAAAGTCAATTTGAAGTAGGCTCAAGGTAAGGGGGAGTTTATATAATCTTTCTAATATTTTCCTTTATTATTTATTAGTTTTCTCAGGTCCTCAAGATAAATTGGTGCCCACGTTGTCATTATGTCAAAGAGGGAGAAAGTTCTTGTTGTGGGAGTGCTTGATGATGGTTATAGACATCAATAACAAAGAGGGATATTTTTGAAGTATTTTCAATGATGTTATGTTGATGTCATGGATGTGTCCTAGTGAGTGGATATAGATCCTTGATAGTCTATGTGATAATGACAAAGTGTGCAATGTGTCTGTTCTAGTATGCTTGAAGAAGCCTTGGTTGATCTTTAGTGTTGACATGGCTAGAGATGTTTGGGGATGATTATGGATTATTGACCATGTGAAAGGGGTCATATAAGAATTTTTTATGCTTTAAGTGATTGTGTGTGTGAGTGTATTTCATCTAGTTGATCATAGTTTTCATCTAGACACTTTGGGTCTAGTGGCATAAAATTTGAGTAGGTAGTTTGATGACATCACCATTACCACATGAGAATGAGTCAAGGGGAGTTGGTTATATGTTTGTGATCACATTAATTAATATTTATTATGCACTATATCTCAATTCATGATTCAAAATTCAAATAAATATATGAGGATGAAAATTTGGCTTCTCAATTAGAATTCATTATTTTCCCTTAGCTAAATTTTTATATGGCCAAAAAGAATTGAGTAATCGTTTTGATGGTGGAATATCTAACATGTGTGTAGATTTTAGGATAAGGTGATCATATGGGTTTGTTTAGTTTTGATCCTAGTTTATTTGTGATAAATTTTAGATCATGTGATGAATCACATAAAATGATATGCATATGCAAAGTCACGCTCCTAGGTAGTTTGACTGTGTTTTTCCATCTTAGCCAAATTTTATTGTGATAAGAAAAGTTGAGTAGGATTTTTTATGATGTTTTATCTTGCAGATGTGAAGGTGTCATGAAAAAATCATCATATGGGTTTGTTTATTTTTGATCCTAGTTGGTTTGTGCTAATTTTTAGATCATGCACTAAAGTTCATCAAAATATGTGCTTGTTCAAATTTGGCCTTCCAAGTAGGTTTTTGACATAGTTGGCTCTATCATAGAAGTTTTTGAGAAGTATTTTTAATGGCATTATATCTCACATGAATGAAGGTTTTAGGATAAATGTGTCACATGGATAGATTCTTTTATGTGAGGAGATCATTTGGTCCAAATTTGAGGTCATGTGATTAAGCGTAGAAAAAGTTATTGAGGATAAAAGTTGGCCTTCTAAGAATATTGAAAGGGTCCACATACTTAGTCATTTCTACACAAGTTAATGTTTGAGCAAGATCAATGGTGCTCATTTCTCCAAGAAATTAGTAATAAATGAGATAAAGATAGGTGTATGATGCTTAATTACTAATCAAAACTATAGGATAAGGATCCAATAGTGAGTGGGTGTTTTTATAGATTGATCGAATGGTGAGCATTGATAGTTAAAGACCTAGTTGATGCATATAAATAGATAGATTGTGTAGAGTCAACATTTAAAGATTACATGAGATGAGGTCAAAGTTATTGAGGTTTAATGTTTGGCATTGATGAACTATGTGTTAAATATCAAATAAGATCAATTGGTGTGTATTCGATCTAAGCAACGAGGACATGAGATGATTGCAAAGTGGTTGAAGTTTAACTGTGACCGTTTGAATTCAAATATTTGAATTTAACTTAGGGAAAAAATAAATCTCTATATTTTGTCCATATATTTTGATAGAATTAAAATTATTTGGTGTTATAAAATAAAATATGAAGAGGAATCCATGGTACATACAATAAATTAGATTTAAAGATATGAAAGTGAGTATAGTCAAAGATATTGAGCATAGAAGTTGACTGTGTGTTTGTGTTTTTTCTACAAGTAACCCAGGAAGTATGTTTGATATTTTGTAGATATTGTTTAGATGTCTCATGATGAATTAGATATTAGGGAGTGTTTTATACTCCATGAGGATTCTCTATGAGTATTTTTAGGGTGTGATCCATCTATCTTGAGTATGAACAATGCTTAAGAAGTTGATTGTATGTTCGATAATGGTGTTCTTATGTATAAGGTCTCTATTTGAGTTATTTGAGCATATTCATAGGTGAAATAAGATTATTATGATCATTTGAGGGTGTTAAATGGGATATAAGGAGTGGATCCATGTATTTTAAAGTGGTCCTATATTCTTGTTTGTTCAATGATGTGCTAAATGGGTGTTTAGGTCTCCATGAGACCTATAAGACCTACAAGGGTCTTATTAAAAGTTATAGCTACTTAAGGGTGACCTATAGATGTTATGTCCAGCCTATTAATATTGTATTGAGTCATGTCTTCATGTGATAGGTGCCTTAATGGCTAAGTAATGCCAAATGGCTAACCAAAGTAATGATTATCAATATTGCCCTATAAATAGTGATATCAAAGATGGTGATTTCTAGAATTTATGTGAGAGACTTGAGAGAGATTGAAAAGAGGATTGTGTGTGTGAATTATGGATAAAATTAGGGATATAGTTCCTTGAGGATTATTGAACACCAAAATATATTGAGGACTATTTGTGTGACTTGTAGGTCATAATTCTATTGGTAGAATAGTGCTCTTACAGATTGAGTATGAGAGAAGGTGAAGAGTGATAAGTAAAGGTCCATCATCAAGTGTTATAGACATAAATTCATAGGTGGATGTGTTCATATGTTTTGTTTTGTAATCTTATCATCTAAGGTGGTTATATCCTCCTTGCAAGGTAGAACTTTCTAAAAGGTCTGGTTGTTGTTGTAGCTCAACTAGATAAGTGTGGCAACACCTTATGGGATTATAGTCTCACTAAATATGGATTATAGTTAATTGATAATTTATAAATCGTCTAAATTAGATATTTTTATTATAGGATAGTAGTCCAAATTTAGGTTCCAGTGGGTTTTCTCCCCCAATATGGTTTCTAATGTATGTCATGTGTTATGTGATTAATCTTGCATTGTCTATCTTACTTATTACTATGAATGATGTGTATGCTTAATGAATGATTGTGGTAACTGGTTAAGTGTTTGTAAATATCATAGTTTAATTTTGATAATTTAGGCTCACTAATTTATCCCCCTTTCTCTTAGTTATTGTACCACTAAAACTATATCATTCATTTTTCACCTCAATATTATAACTAGTCAAATTAGGTCTATTAGACCTTCTTCTTATACTTGACTATTGCTTTCACATAACTTTGTTAGCCATAAACCTTTCCATAATTGGATCACCCTTGGAATACATCAACAAACACATTTCAAAATTTAAAAAACCATTACATAGGTTGGTCACCACTCATAAGGACCAAAACCACCATTAGTCCTAAAGGAGACCTAATGCAATTAGGCATTCTCAAAGCACATGTTTCACCTTGACCACATTGGAAAATCTTGATCCTTCATAAATGGATGAAATTTAAAAAAAAAACTTCAATTATTCCCATAATAATCTCACATTTTTTCCTCAACAACATTTAGCTCATTTCACTCCTTGAACTATACCACTAGGCCTACTCATAATTAGGCCTTCCCACTGCCAGAAAGTGTACTTTGAATATCTAAAGCATAAACTTAAATTTATCAAATAACCATACCATTAAATCATATTTAGATAACCTAAATTATCTTAGGTTCATCACCATTTACATTATACTTCAACATATATGTTAAAAGACCTCAAATTGGCCACTTCCATATGCTCACTTAGAACTACAAATAGGCCTCAAAAACCAATCACGAACCTTTAACTTTTCACACCTTCATAAGAATTTATCATGAAGACAAATTCTTTAAAATTAACATATGAGACCTACATAATAAATTCATATTTATTATATTCTTCAATTCTATGCATAATGACTGAGGAATATCAATCTTACTAACACACAGAAAACTATGTAAATGCTCCAAAACATAGTCATGGTAAGAATGACTTAGAACGCCTATAGATTCACTTTCATGAAATTCCAATGGGTTTATATGATCCTAAAAAAATATTATATTAACTTAAAATAAATATATTATAGGATAAAATAGTAATATTGGTCTTATAGACCAATCTCATGGCTTCACTACACATAGACCTCACTGTGTTAGACAAGTCATAATGAGAGAAACTTGTAGACACCATAAATCTACACACGATGGTTCTAAATGTCATAACTCCCTTAAACCAATTCAGGACCCCTTAGGGCCCCAAATCAACTGTTTGAATAGAAAACCTACCTAACACTAATCATATTAACCTATTGACTTAACCCACCTTTTTAACTCAACCTATCTTGACCCTCGACCACCAACATCCACCTTAATCATCGATGGTCACCTTGATCATCAACAATCAGGTTCCACTACCTAAAGTAGCTTAACTAACCAATCACTCTGACTTACTTTTCTATAATTAGATTTTCTAATTTATATGTAAGCTCATGCATATCAAAGCTAAAATTAGACAAGTTAGACCCCTTTTTAATGTTTTATTACACCTCTCCTTACTTACCTATAAGAAGAGAGGAGAAATAAGTGAAAAAGGACCATTATGAATTCAATAACTTTTGCATCTAGAGTTTCTTTGTAGGTCACTTCTTCCAAAAATCTAATGATCTAGCCATCATGTCAGAGAGCTAACTTACTACCACCCCTCAACCGATAGCTAAGTACTGTTACTCTATAAAAATCATGCCAAACTCCATTAATGAGCCAACCACCTAAACCATTTATCTAAATAGCCTATACTAATCTAAGTATTTATTTTAATTCTATTAATTACTTTGTTTACATTTCAAAACTAGCCCAATATAAACTAATTCCCTAAAATTGCCTTATGTGACCCCATCAATCTAACTTTTATCTCCCAAACCCAACACATAGTAACCATCGATGGCCATCCTAACCATTGACAGTCTATTTGACAACTGATGGTCAGCTCAATCATTGATGGTCACCTCAACCACTAATGGTCACACCAACCAATAATTCTCAATATGTCAGAGAATAAAAATAATCCATTTTCACGCACTTACCCTCAATGAAATCCAACTTTCTTTATCTTTGGCTATTCATAGATTCCCAACCTATTTTCTAAATCAAACCTAACTTGTTTAGCATTAATATTGACCTTCTTATTTCTATATTTGTCATTTTAGTCTATTTCATTATCAAACACTTCTTGTATCTGATTTTAGTAACTTTTTATTATTGATGCAAGTAATTTATCTATTATTTTATAAACTTAATTGTTTAAAATATGTGGATTGATAACCCTTGAGGAAGATCTTGCTTCTGAGATCTAGCTAACACTAGGCAATCCACCCATCTATCTATCTATCTAAGTAAACCATTTTCTTTAGTGATATATTATTTTTAGGTAATTCCTCTCAAACCAAATAGGAGCTCTCTATAATCATCTGATTCAATGTGTGCACAACCAACCAAGTTTTTCAACCATACCTACAACTAGTTTCTTTATTTTTCCTCTCTTAGAATATAAGCTAAAATTCTCTAAAACATTTTGGCATGCTCGATGGGACCCTTGAGTCTCTACTTGGGTTTATTTTTTTTGCATCTACATTCTCTTCTCCATATTTTGTGCTCACAACTGAGATTAAAATTTATTTTGTGTTTAAAATGAACTACATACATTGGTTTCTTGCAATTTTAGCTCACTTAGCTAAATTAAAGCAAAGTAATTTGATTGTAGCATCACTTATATCACACACACAAACCAAACCACCTACATCAATCAAATATTTAAATAAATTGAAATAAGCCCTGAATAGGATTTCATCGCCTAGTGGTCACCTTACCCTTTCTCATCAATCCTACTTGGAGGTCATTACCAAGGGGAAAACCAACGCAGCTCTTTGGTTGAGTATAAACTTTGGAAATCACTATATATTGGTTAAGCACCTAACAGCCTTATCGATATGATGTGTGAAGTAAGGGGGTAGGCCCCAATATTAGGCCACATATTTATTCCAAATATAGATCCTTTTAAGAGACTCAAACCAACATAACATAAATTGTAGACTTATTTTCTAGTACTCACTCTACAATCTAATTTTAGTCACATAATTTCTTACAAAGCTTAAGGCATAATCCAAAAGAGAGACTAAAAAGGACTTTAGGACTTAACATACTTTTTAGTGTGTGTGTTTGATTTTCTTGTTCATTTCTTATTTTATCTCTATTTGAGTGGTAAGATTGTTTTTTATTCTCTCTCCCTTATCTTGTATGGTTCTAACTCACCAACAATAAAAGAATCTAGCAGAACATAACCCATCACTAATCCAATCTACCTCTTCACCCATGGAGTACATATTTGAACTAGAATACTCTCATTACCCTTCACGAAGTCCTTTCCCTTGGATATTTCCCCAAGGAGATACAAAATTTACCACCTTCTTATATAATAATCATGTGTCCCTTCAGCATTATCTCAACACCATGCCTTAATATACCCCTACTTTGGTCCCACCTATGGACCCACCTTATAGGATGCCTTCCCACCTTATGGGGAACCCTTCTATTTCTATAGTCAACACCCAACCATTGACCACCCAAACATGCTCATCCACCAATAATCCCTTTGATACTACTATGGAAAATGAACTTGCCCAATAAACCAATACCCTTATGCCTCCCACCCCCATCAACAACTCCTCTACCCTAAGAGAAACCCAACCATTAACCACCTAGACTCTCCTCACCATGGGAGTACCTACTACTAGCATTGCCAACCTTCCATTGGCTATTCCCAATCTATTAGTCACTACTCCACTTAAAAATATTGTGGTGTCTATACCTTTTACCTTACCACCAATCAGTACAAAGGTCACCACCTTTCCTTTAGTTACAAACCTAATTAAAGATCCTACCCAACCTGTATACACATAATATTTTCAAACTTTTATTAATTATTAACACTTTATATCTTGTTAGTTCTTATCAAGTCTCAATCTATATAAGTGCATGTCTTAAGGGTTGCACTAGGAAAGGGGTGAGCAAACCATCAGTGATTCGTAAGATTGTTTTTCCTTCTTACCACTTTTCATCTACACACTGGCCTCCTGAAACCATTAAACCCTAGCTTATTCTTCTTATTTATACCTATTCCTATCACTTTCTATGTTGTATCCTTTATTTCTTTCCTTATAACCCTTTTGACATTTTAGTTATGCTAGGTCAAGTAGATTAACCTAGTATAATTTAGGGACTTTTTCTCTATTTTGGTTTGTTGGTCTCTTAGTTGACCTAGCACAAAACTAGTGAGTTCGACCTAAAACTAGGTTGACCAAGTTGACCTAGCACAATCTACATTCTCAAAATGAGTTTAGGGTAGGATACTTCTATATATATATATATATATATATATATATATATATATATATATATATATATATATAAGTTCATTTACCACCATTCATAAGAGTGAATAATTAAGTGAAAAAGTACAAATGAACATCTACTTATTAACCATTTTACTTTCAAAATAAATCTTTAGGGTTCAATACTTTCTTTGGAGCTCCAATCTCATCTTGGGGATAAGTATTTTGGATGCTTGGATAGGTTATATATCCTAGAGCTAATTTATCCTAGTTATCCTTACATACCAAGACAATCTCTTACAAATCACCTTAGCCAAGGTGGAGATTGAAGCTCGGTGGGTTCATCTTCAAAGGTAAGTATTCATAATTATATTCCTCCTTAAGAGTAGATAGATATTACATTTGTATTCTTCTCTTCTAAATATTAGGATTTTGTATAAATTAACATTAGTATATGTCTTCTATAATTTTTAGTTTAGTTGTTTATTTGTTTTATTTATAACCCCTACTTTTTACCACAAGTGTTGGTGTACACTAGATTAGATTTAATTTTCTTGTTATTAGATTAGTGAAATATTAAATCATAAGACTCTTTTAGGGTTGTTGTGTGATTGTGTTAAATGGTAGGCTTTGGAACCCTACCTCACATGGTGTGTTGTTATAAGTGATCCCCTAATTGGGTCTAGCATATCCTCACATTGGTCATTCTCCTACTTAATAATTGTATGCCCCCAAATGGAAGTGTAGGTGTGTTATATCCCATATAATCTAGGATTGATTTATGGACATGATGCATTTTTGATTGCATACATTCTAGTGAACCCAACATGAATCAAACCCTTGCAAGATGTTTTTCACTTATTTAATTTATATTCATCATTATTTTTATCATATATTTACTATGTTGGATCGACCCTATCAACCCAGTTATTTATCTCTATGCATAGGTTTGTTAGAACGGGCAACTGGATCGACCAACTCAACCTAGCATAGGTTTCTAGAACTTAAATTTTTTTGTTCAGCCAACTAGATCGACCAGCTTGACCTAGTATAGGTTTTTTAGGTTTTTAGACTTCCAATCCATCTTAATAGGTCAACTAGGTTAACCTGGTGCATTTTCAACACTTTTACAGTAGTTTCTTGTATAGCTTGATCGATCAGCTGAACCTAGTTTGTATTTTTTTTCCAATTTTCACCAAGGTCTCAGATCATCAATCCTCTCCTTTTTATCTCTAAACCATTTAGGTTAGTTTCTATTTATTTGTATCTTTCTTTTTCTATACTTTCTTTTCAAGTTTTTAGTCTTTAAAATTGTCTCTGCATAGTCAACTAGCTTAACCCTGTGGACCTAGTTTTGTGTTCTATGTTTTTGAAATAACTAGATCAACCTAGTCAACCTAGTTCACTTTCAAACTTTGCTTCTACATTACAAGTTCAACCCTATTGGCCTTGTTGTGTATGATTATCCATATAGTTTCTCAATTATACCTTGTTTCAAAGATGAAATTAATCATATATCTTAATCACATCTTTTTTAGTTGTTTGCATACTTAGAATAGTTCACATAGTCTAATTAGGGGATTTTCAATTAATCTTTTAGTTTCACTATTTCTATTCTTTTTCACACATAGCCAAACCACATAAATATCAACAAGCATTTAAAATTTTTACTACCCAAATCTACCTACTTGGATTTCATCACCAAGGGGGAAGTCAACTTGATGTTCTAGTTAAGTAGAAAGCATGGTTAATTATATATTTTGGCTAAGCACCAGTTACCCTTATTATTTTAGTATGTGAAGTGAGGGGTTAAGCCTCAATACCAAGCTTGTATCATTGCCACTATATTCCATTTCAACCTAAACTTACTTGAAACTATATATAGATTTTTATATAGTACCTTGCTTATAGCCAATCTCCCTTCACATTTAAAATCATTCTTAAAAATCTAATCAACATTCTAGATTGACCAAGTAGGTATATTTGCTTTCAAGTTATTTTTTTTTCTCTTTAATCAATTATGTATGCAAAAGCTTGCATTAACAAGTGTTAATACAAGATTTTGCTTTATGTGCATTAACTGGATTAGCCAGTGTCAATTCAATTGACTATTTGTTTCCTTTTTATTATTTAATACATTCTTACACTACTTGCAATTATCTTACTTTAATTCATAGCTTATTATCAGCTTTCTTTTCTTCCATGTCTATTGTACTAGGTCAACCCTGTTAACCCTGTACCTTTTTTAGGCCCTGTACACTATGCTAGGTTAACCTGGCTTACATTGTATTATTTATAACATCTTTTCCTCTTTCTATCAGTCACTTTTCATTGAGCTACGTCAACCCTATGGACCCTATATAGTTTTACAGCCCCTATTTTTTCACTAAGTCAACCAGGCCAACCTAGTACTATTTTTAGTCACTTTCTAATTCTTTGCTTTCTCATCTTGCTTCTCTTTCTTTCATCATGGACTTTATATTTGGTGATAACGCTAAATTTTAGTCAATAGACATGATGAAATTCACCAATCCTAATAGGTTCTCCCATAGACAAATTAGGATCCCTTTCATGAATTCTAGTAATGTTCATATTACAACTCACATGATGAACTATGGGACCCCTCCTCATACCCATTTGCAGAAAAACCCTCCTCTTCTCTTAGAGGATCATCTTGAGTTAGAGTATACTCTTTAAATTCTCTTCTTTATCACAAACTTTCCTCAACATAGAGGGAAGGATCCTTCCACCATCTATAACCTCATGATTATTTGTCAAGTTAAAGAGCCTCATTCTCCTACTCCCACTTTCTCAACTAGATTTGGGAATACTAATTTATTTGATTCTCAAACTCTTCCTTAAATCTTGACTCCTTATGCTATAACATCTTATTCTTTAATTTCTTCTACATCTATGCCTAGTATCCTAACTAACATGGTAAGTTATACCTCTTGTGGGACTCTTATAAGATCCATTATCTTCAATCCTTTGACTAATTCATTGATTTATACCCAAGGTACTCATGCTTCTAGTGCTTCATCTTTTAAATCATTTACCAGTCTATCTTTTTCTTCACAAGCAAATTTTACCACTAGTGCCTCAAATTCTCATAGCTCTTCTCAATTTTATATCAACACTAATAATGGTACCCAATCCACTAACACCAACACAAACACCAATACTACTTATTATAATAAAACTCATCAACTATTATTTCAAACTCTCAATCAAATGAACGCATTCCAAGCTCATAATATGAATCAAATGATGAGAATGCAAAACCACCTTCTTAATCTTCAAACCAATGACTTAGGGCACATATAACCAAAGTATTCCTCCTCCTCTTCTTCATTATTATCAAGGTAATCTCATTCATAAACCTCTATTAGTCAACAGACTCATCAATAATTTACAAAATGAACCTATGACCACCCAAATTGCTAACATTAACATTAGAGGTATAACACCTAAAATTTATTACAATAGATCAACCAATCCTACTCTTCACATTAAGACATTTGAAAAACTTTACAAGGATTGGGTCAAGTTAAATACCTTTATCACTACCAAAATCCTATCTAAAACCCTCATGGGTGATGCCTTGGATTGGTATAATCAACTTAGAACACATTCTATCACTAGTTTGGAAGACCTAGTAAATGCTTTAGTACAAGAACTTCAAACTAGTGATCTTCCAGAGAACACTTTGGCCCATTTCATCAATTACAAAAAAAATGAAAATTAAAATGCCTAAGGCTTTATAAAGAGATGGAAGACTTTGTCAAATAAATGTGAACATAACATGGTGGATAATAATCTCTTTCATCTCTATACAAATGCCTTATTTCCTAAATTATAATATCTAGTCCATACCCTTTCTCCACATACTTTGGAGGAAGCTATCAATCAATCCAAAAGACAAGATTTCCACATGCATCAATTCTAGTTTCCCCAACCTTCCATGGGCCATCAACTATTATTAAAGAATAAAAACTATAATATTACCAATGATGGTGTTACCTATTCATTTGACACCATTCACAATGTTCCAGTTTTCATTCCTACCCCTTCTTCAGAACTAGCTCCTTCTCAATAATTCACTAATCATCATTTCTCAACAAACAACATTAATGTACATAAGCCTTTATCCTTGGATTAATTTCTTAAATTTCTACCTAGGACTATTCCATGAGATCTTGACCCTGCTCAACATATGAAATTTTGGTATGATCCTAATAAGTTTTTTTCGTTTTATGCTAGCTTAGGTCACTCTCATGAGACTTGTAGACAACTCTATAATTTAGCCATGGAATTTCTTCTTGTTCCAAATTTTGATCATGATTACATTATTTTTAAGCATCAACAATCCTATGAGATTGCTTTCAAACATTATAAATCACATGATAAAAATCAAGAATTAAGTCAAGAAAATGCTCCTTGCCTAATCATTAACTAATCTAAGAAGGTCAAGATTAGCCCATTTCTTGCACTAATAGCATAGAAAGGCTTGTTGAACCAAATTCTAAAGAGAATGTGGTTTACATGACTAATATTCAAAGAGTGTTGGATTTCATTGATTCATAACCTAGCTACACTCCTCATTCTCATAAGACATCTTATTATCTAGGGTTCTTCTCCAACTCATTTAAATGAGTTGGGGCAAAAATATATTATCTCTTTTGATGATCTGATTTAGATTCTCCATTGGATGACTTAATTCATTCTATTTTGACTTCTTTCCCATCCTCTTATAATACTAATGACAATCCAATTTCTACTAACACTTCTTCTTCCAAACTTCAAGGTCAATCTAAAATAACTACTTCATCACCAAATGATTTACAACCCTATACTCAACCCTCTCATTCTTATAAACATAGATTTTAATATTCTTTGGATCAACCTTCTAAAGATATTCTTAATAATTATGCATCTATATAAAAAAATATCCTTATGGGTTATGATGAGTGGCATCCCATTATAGAACTTAATAATCTTCCATCTCAGATACCTTTTCTTGAACTCATGAGGAAATCTCCACATCATAAAAACTAACTCATGCAACTCTTATTTGAGATGAATATACCTCCCCCTCCTCTAGAAATATGGAAGGTCTTTATCAAGATATGAGGATAGTATCTTATAGCAATGTGAAGAGATGTCTATTAAAATTGATGAAACCATAGATACTTTTTTTCCCTAAAATTTACCATAGCTTTTATGATTACATATGAGATTATACTTCATGTAGATGATCCTCCTTTATTCATTAGCATCTAAATCAGTGATATATAATTTAATCAATCATTTATTTATGAGTGTTTTGGAACCTATGTGGATTCCCTTAATTTCATTAAGACTCTTGGATATTTTGAATGTAATTTCAAGTCTACACATAAAAACTATTAAGGATGTGATAGAAGGAAAATGCCTCCCTTAGGGTGTGTGTGCCTTCCCATTATTGTCCCACTTGTCACAATTCATGTGAAGGCTATGATATTCAAATTTACCCTTTCATATAACATCTTACTTAGTAGGTCATGGACTCATCATAAATGAGTTGTCATATCTTCCACTTGCCAATGCCTAAAATTTCCTCATAACGGAACCACTTATAGGATTTAAGGAGACACTAACCCTTGGAATTTTAAACAATTCCAAGATCATTATGTCTTTAATAATCCTAATCTTGAACCTTTGCCTAGTATTTTATTCCATGAGTTGTACCATTTAGACTTTCTTGTCAACTCAACTAGAGGTTACAATGGGCATCCTGAGCTCATTGGTAATATTCATCCCAACCTTTTAGACTTTGATGATGATGAGCCTGATGAGATTAACTTAAAGATCAAAAATTATGATCTCTCACCTCATCTCATCTCATATCTTCTTACTTCCTTATAGCCTTGTTATCATAAGCCTTTTATGATTAAATTCCCATAATCTTAACCAAGACTAGGCACTCTATTCACCAAGCTTTCTCTAATGACAAGGTCATCCTAACCTATGTCATTGATATTCATACTCTAGATTATGATGATGGATATTATTTAGATGATCCTATTTTATGTAGCCTTGTCCAAGCCCATAATTATAATATTATTCATTACTTCTATTATTTAATTGAGTATTTTCATTTATCTCATCATTCTCTTTCAATTATAGTTCCTAATTCTTGAATTTTTCCTTTTTATCATAAGGTAGAGATGGCGTTGATACCACCATTTTATAAGGATCCACTTAATACCATGATATTAGATCATGTTATGACTAGACCTTATCACTTTGACACACCTAGGGTAGTCCTCCTTAGACCTTCTACAAATCTTACCCCTCCTTTAGTAGGGACATCTATAGTTAAACTTGTTCTTTTTCACTACAGTTAAACCTATTTTCTCTCCTACTATTATTGAGTCTCTTCTTACTTCTCATCCTAGTGTTCCTCTAATTGACCTTAGCTCCACTCCTTGCTCATCATCACCCTCTCTTGATTATATTTTTCTTCCACTACCTAAGATGCATCCTTTGCCCACCAAATGAGCTGATGAGTCCTCTTCAATTTCTTTGGATCCTATTTCACCTCCTTCCATGAAATATTTGGTGCTTTAATGGGATAGATAATCACTCTTCTACCCATTTTTGTAAGTATTGAAAATATCTTGATACCTTGTGTCCTTCTTCCCCATCATTAAACAAAGCCATACCTCCCCTAGATGTATTTCCTAAATATTTACCCAAGTATGGTGAGGTATATTATCTATGGCACCTATGTGGTATGCATCACACCAATCATTTTTTCATTCTTCAACATCTTAAAGATAACCTTATATCCATCCTTAGACCTTATACCATTCCTCCCATAGGTTGTTATCATAATAAGGTTCCTCCTTCTTCTCCCATGGATAAAACTAATGTGGTTCCATAACCTCTTATGGTCCCTTCACAACCTTCCATGCCTCCTCCTATGATTCAATTACCTGTGGACCTTCCCTCACCTATGGATCTTTCTTCACCTATGAGTCCTTCACTTGTGGATCCTTCTCCATCTATGATTCCTTCTTATCTTGTAGATCCTATTTTGATGTATTCTCTTGACCAGCCTTTCCCTAGCTTTCCTCCTCAACACAATCCTTTGAGTATTGCTACTTTTTTAGTTGATGAGATTAGAAAAGAAGTATTTGCCCAGTATTCACTGAAGATTGATGAGACATTATCTGCATTACACATTCACCTTCATAGAGACTAATCTGATGTATTGAATAATGTGTGTGGATACATTTACCTATACTTATGAGCACATGCATGGTGCTTTCACATTTATATTTGGAGTGGACATGTGTTCCACTCATATATTTTTTATATATTTGATTATATTAGTTGACACCATGTCAAACTCTTACTTATATTATATCATGTTTTTACTTCTTATTTTACTATAGTTAGTTTATGTTATCATTTTTTTTCATTTAGCATATGATTGCTTTTCTCTTGTTATTACTTTGCTTTCTTTTCCTTTAGAGTTTTTCTCAAAACTCTTCCCTTGTATCTTCCTTATTGATTTCTTTCTTATCTTTATTTTTAATAGATAGTTATCATGGTGACTTAGTTATATTTACCCTCTTCCCTTTGGTTGTTATCTCCTATTACCATGTGAATAGTTAGCAAGCAATATTTCTCACTACTATATCTTTTCACCAGTCTTCCTTTGGACCTCCTTTTTCCCTTATTATTTTTTATACAAACTAAGCATATGAATTATTGAGACTTGAGATCACATTATAAGTTTATTATCAATCTTAAGTGTTCTAGTCAGCCTTTCATCTCAGGTTACTTAGATTCCTATAGCCTTAGCCTATAGCTCATTCATGTGTATCACAATCTCTTTAAATATTGGTAATTACAAATCTACATGGAGGAGGAACCTTAAAAATCGTTCAAAATAAAGTTAAAATCCAAATCATTTAAACAAAAGGAAATGATATCAAAAATCAAAAACATCAAATATTCTTAAAATTATAATCACACTAAAAGATGTGATTCAAAGCACATCTCCTTCTTATAGTCGAATCTCAAACTCCACAATTAGATTCATAGTAGAGCCAAGGTCCTTTGGGGTGAAATATGATGGTAGATTAGAAGATGAGACTTAAAAAATCTTTTAGTGCTACCTACTTTCTCATGTAAGTACCCAATTTTCATAGTAGACTGATAGTTCTATAAGGGGTCTTGAGGAGTGAGGAACATACTGTGAGAAGGTAGGTCCATTTTAATTCTCCTTGTAATAGTCTACCATCATGAGTTGATCTTAGTATAACACCTATTTTCCTACAAAGTGTTGTGTTTATAGAAAGCAAGTTTCCTTTATACATAGATGACCACTAGTCACATAGTCTCTTTTCATGTCCTTAGTATGCCTCTTGCCTCCTAAGGTCTTCTCATAAGATGCCTAAATCTTTATTTTTACACTCCCTTTTTCATTTATTTTCCTTCATATTTCCTCTTTGGAAATATCATTTTGATTATTGATCACTCCCCATGGAATATAATTTATGAGTTGCTTTATAAGACCATAGATAGGACCTAACATCCCTCAAAAATTACCATCTTTTTCATCTTATTACCCATCCTTGATTTACCATTACTTATCCTTTTGCTTACTAATTTTGATTTGGTACCCTTTGAGTTTTCCTTTTGTGAGTTGCAGTGTAAGACCATGGATAAGACCCAGCCTTCCTCCCAAAAACTTCTAATAATCAAGTCATCATCAAAAATTACATGTGTCAAATGTGAGATAAAATTTGATTTATTATGAGGTTACACATCATTGACATGCTTACCATCTTGAATTAGTATTTTTTATGCTTATTTCATTTTTATTTCACCTTTTATCTTCTTATTTTTTGAGTGCATGTAAAATTACAACCATTTTTTTGAATTTATCATCTTCCTAGCTTGAATTAGTATGATAAATTTAAGACCAAATTTTTGAAATTTTTTTTTTTATTTTATACTTCCCATCATGATATATTATAATTGATTGACTAAATTTTTATTACCATTTGTGACCTTTTACATACCTTCCATTTTTTTTACATTGTTTATCATACTTCCCAACGTGATATTTAGTATGATTTTACTTGTTTTAATTTGGCACAAAAATATTTTACATTGGTTTAAAAACAAATCCCCTTTTACCATCTTGTTTGCCATTTTCTTGGATTTTTATACTTAGTCATTTTTTTATATTACAAATTTCCCAACTTGAATTAGTGTGTAGTACATTTCTTTGATTGATTATATTTTTCCAAGTCCTTTTTTGCATGTTTATTTTTAACCATGCATGTGTACTCTATAATTATAGAAAATAAACCACACCAAATATATTTCTTATAACATATACAAAAAATCTAAATACATGTGCTAGATATAAATATATCCAAAAGTATCCACAAACATAACCATCATAAAAGACAACATATACAACCAACACAAATAATCCAAAATAGTATATCATATATATAACATGAGTTTGATACAACATATACAACCATACATAAAGACTTAACACTAAGGTTAGGCTCCATCCTATCTACTTTATGGCCTAGCCACATTGTTACTAAGGCTTCAATCTGACTCCTCTAGATGGTACATTGTAATGAGGTAATATAATATCTCAATCCCTTTACCTATCCTTGTAGGCATGTTATTTACACTTGTGCCTACACCAACTCAGCTTAGGTCATAATATGTACCTATGTCAGTTGAGTCTACATCATTGTATATGCTTACATCATCTATGTCACTATATCTAGATGCATATCTCTCTCATCTTCTAAGGCCTATAAGGACTATCTCTCACCTAGACCCATCTTTGTTGATTTCTACATCCTCGCTCTCTACACATGTATTTACTTCACTACCTCACCAGCTAATCTAAACTAGTGTATTTGAGCTAGGGTAAATTGTACACTTGGATCCTCTAGTTTCATGGGGTTGTATGGATATATATTCTTATATAGGATTTTTTGGAGTGTTCCCCTCACTAGGGACCCCCATCTCCTCCTCATCCTTAGGTACACCTATAAAATCACACCAAATGGATATTAGATCACTATCATATCTCATAATATCTATCTATATCTCTCTACTACTAAATAAAAACTTAATAAATAATTCAACCATCTTCATACCTATTTATGTCTTGTCTCCTATGATATAATCATACACATGATCGCATATCATAGTTGCCTCATCTGTATAGCCTCCTAATACCTCCTCAGTAGGTCACCTCTTTAGCTTGAACCTAGCTATCATGGCTCATGTTCATCTCAACCTTCATCTATGTGGCCTTTCTATCATCTCTTTTGGCTCATCTATTAGGTCATTTAGGATGTTTATAGTCTCCACTCTCTCTATCTCCATCATTGTAATGTATTTGGTGGTTAATGCTTGTCTCACTATAAGGATAGTAGTGGTATATCTGGTATATCTACCTCCTCTACCACTCATCATGCCTGACAAATACATGGTCACTCCTGATGTGGCCTCAATATCAACATCACTATTAGTGGTCTGAGTCCCCTCTTCCCTTATGGCTCCTTCACATGTCAAGCCCACTGCTTGATCATCATTATTAATGTCACTAAATGAGGTAGGCCCATTTTTCACAGCACTTATGTCACCAAATGTGAGTCTCTCCACCATGTATAGTGTCCAACCACCTCTTTCCTCTCTATTACTAGTGTATCTATGTGCTAGCTCACCTATGTAGCTATTATGTGCCCATATAGCTACCACATGATGTCTATGTGTCTCACTAACTATAGTGTTGGCATGCAGGGCATACCTTGTACTACTTGGTCACATCTCCATCTCTGCACTTGAGGTAACCCATCATCGACCACTGTGGAAACCCAACTAATTGATACATAGGAAATCTCTCATATATCCATACTATCAGTAGTATGATTGGTCCCACCATCTTCTACCCTATGACTAGAATCTTAAATAAATCATGTATGAGCTAGAACTAGATGAAAAAAACTAGATCATATATTACTCCCTCCTTTAGCATCATCATGCTCAAGGCTACCATGAATAATGGTACCTTGTTATCTGACTTAAGATAGAGCACTCACAATCTCAGAAGGCATATCACCACCTTTCAGAGGTCTAAATTTTTTGATATATACACATTATCCATATTGACTCTCCATCCTCTGAATATCATCTCTAAGCTTGAATCCCACATGGTTAAGGTTCCCCTCTTGTCTAAGTTATTTGGTATCCTTATGGTCATCAGAACTCCTATGATGGGTAGCCTAAGGATGGCATGGACATCCTCTAGTGTGATATCCACCTCTATCACATACCTATCCACCTCCCATATAAAGGTGTTAGTCAATCATTCCCAGCATCCCAAGAACATGACTAATAAGTCAGTGCTGAGGGGGATAATACACATATCATATATACCTCCTAGACCCATAGCTACCAGTCTAGCTCAATCTCCATCAAACAATCTTAATAAAAAATCCAACAACCCAAGACATGTCCACCAACCTCTAGAATCTTGGTCGTCTCTATAACCATAAATTAATAAAAGATGTATTAGCTCCTTCATGTCATGTATAATCACAAATACATTCTTTATACATCATCTTTTACAATTTTAATTTAAAAAAATCCTAATTTCTTTTACCTTATTCATTTTATCATATTTTTAACTTACTTGGTCCATCTTTCCCTCCTTTGGTCATTTCAAGCCATTCTATCCCTCTTTCAACTGTTTCCATGATTTTACATGCTTATTATGGTTCCCTAGTCAACCTAGTTTGACCAAAATTTCCCTATTTTAATCATATTTGACTTCAAATTCCAAGTCAACCCTCTTATCTTACCCTCCCTAGTATTGAGTTTTCATTCTAGCCCTTACAAACTAGTTACTCATTCTATTTTAGCATTTCAACCTACAAATTACAATAGGTCAACTCATACCTATTGGGTCAACTGTATGCATTCTACCTTCTTTCATCCTACTAAGTTGACCTAGTGGACCTAGTGAATCATGTGTGTCGACCTAGTACATTTTTCACAAAAATGTGAATTTCACTCACTTTCTTCTTAAATCCTTCAAACCCATTTCCCATATTCCTATTTGTTACCCTTAGAATCTAAGTTTGCTCAATTTTGACATATATAAATGCTTAAAATAATTTTTACCAAAAATTCACTTAATTTAATATAAATTTCAAAAATTGGTTTGAGATCCATAGTTACATGCTTGTACTGCACCTGTTACCACCTCTAGGTGTCCTCCTCATCTAACATGTCATTCCCTCATCATCCTAGCCTTATTTGGTTTAGATCTATCTTTTTTCTCTTTCACAATTCCAAATTCCAAATGAATTCTCTTTTTTCTATTTAAAAAAACTTTTTATCAATTCAATGCTTTCATTTATTTTCAAGTAGATTCCTTGTTTTGCCTCTATCTTTGTTGCTACTCATCCATTTTGAAAACTGTAAAATACATTAGAATTATGATGATGTAGATATTATTTTCCAATATCATATGTATATCTTCTAAAATTTTTGGATTTTGGCTATTTTTACACTAATTTCTATAGGTTTGCCTAGTGTATTATACATTGCACACCTTCATTTCTTACAGTCTACTTCCTTACCTACAACACTAAGGTAAGTTAAAAGTATGTGTTTTTTAATTTAGTCCTTTCATTTATCTTATTTTATTCTTAATACACTATAATTAGCATCAATGTTTTGTGTTATCATCTTTTCTTCTAAATCAGCATCCTATGTTGCACTTACATGACATGTGATGAGCTTTAGTTAGGGCATATGCATACATATAATATTTTCAAACTTTTATTGATTACTAACACTTCATATATTTCCAAAACCTATCGTGTCTCAATCTCTTTGAGTGCATGCCTTAAGGGGTACACCAAGAAAGGGGTGGGTAGACCATCGATACTTTGTAATATTGTTGATCCTTTTTACCACTTGTCATCTACACACTAGCCTCCTAAAACCATTGAACCCAAGCTTATTCTTCTTAGTTATGCCTATTCCTATCACTTGTTATTTTTTATCCTTAACTTCTTACCTTAGTACCCTTTTGATCTATTAGTTGTGTTAGGTTGACCAGGTCAACCTCCAATAGTTTAGGGACTTTTTCTCTATTTTGGTTTATTGGCCTCTCGGTTGACCTAACACAAGCCTAGTGAGTTAGACCTAAAAACATGCTAGGTTGAGCGGGTTGACCTAGCATAGCCAATGTTCCAAAAATTATTTTAGGGTAAGATACTACTATATATAAGTCCATTTACCATCATTCATAAGCATGAACAATTAAGTGAAGAAGTGCAAATGAACATCTACCTATTGACCATTCTACGTGGGGAATAAAGCTTTAGGGTTCAATACTTTCTTTGGAGCTCTAATCTCATCTTTTAGATAAGTCTTTTGGATAATTAGATAGGTTGTGTATCCTAGAGCTGATTTATCTTAGTTATCCTTACATACCAAGATAATCTCTTGAAAATTGCCTTGGCAAAGGGGGAGATTGAAGCTTGGTGGGTTCATCTTCAATGTTAAGTATTCCAAACTTTATTCCTCCTTTGTAAGAGTAGATAGATAGTGCATTTGTATTCTTCTCTTCTATGTATTAGGATTATGTATACATTGACATGAGTATATGTCTTATATAACTATTTATTTGAGTTGTTTATTTATTTTGTTTCTAATACCTACTTTGTGCCATAAGCTTTGGTGTGCACTAGAATAGATTTACTTTTCTTGTTATTAGATTAGTGAAATATTAAATCATAGGAATCTTTTAGGGTTGTTGTGTGATTTTTTTAGATTGTAAGCTTTGAACCCTACCTCACATGATATTTTGTGACAAGTGATCCCCTAATCTGGTCTAGTGGATCCTCATATTGGTCATGTTCATACTTAATAATTATATGCCTCCTAATTGGAAGTGTAGGTGTACTCTATCCCATCTAATCTAGGATTGATTTATGGACATGATGCATTTATAATTAAAAAAAAACCTACCTTAACCTCTCAATAGGTGTCCATCACACCTAAATTAGGTTACATCCCTAACCCATAAGGGCATGTACCTCTACCCACTACCCAATCACCTGCATCTACCTACCCCTACATAACTTCCACCAACCACATATGTCCACATACTAATATGTGGTAGCTTCTCAATCTCCTACTATTTATCAACATGTCACACATCCAAAATAATAATATGCACCTTAAAACCTTATGGGTACACAACTGCAAACTAATCTAATGAAAATACACATGGATAAAATGGCTACTTTAGACTCACCCATCTATGGTGCTCAAAACATCTTATCATATGACTAGATCTATAATGAACCTATTCATGCATCTGACCCTATCAGACCATATCCTCCTAAATGGGAACATCCCAAGTTTTCTAAGTTTAAAATTAAGGAGGATCCCCAATAACACCTTAGGGTATTTAGGCATGCATTTTATTTGATCACCTACAATGATGCCCTTCTTCTTCCTACCTTTCGCATGTCCCTACCTGATCTAGCATTAGACTCCTATAATGCCCTTACCAACCACTCTCTCTTCTCCTTCACCCATCTAGCCCAAACCTTATTAGATGAATTTTCAATAAACATCTTTAAGAAAGTTTCCATCACTGACCTTTACTCTATCCAACAATTTGATGGTGAATCTATTACCAATTTTATAGCTCATTGGAGGAGCCTAATAAATTAACTCTCCTTATCTTTACCCCAACATAAAATGATAGATATTTTTGCTTGAGCATGTTCCAAAAACATCTCTTCTACATTACATGTACAAATATTTATAACCTTTGATGAAGATTTTACCATGATGTGCAAGCTAAAAAATGGAGCCATCGATGAAGGAAAGCTAAAGTTGAAAAACAAAAACTCTATCTACCAATCCAATGAGGACTCTTCCTCTAAACCAAGCAACCAAACTAATACCAATTCCAAAATCAAGGTAAATATGAATGAGTTTGTCCTTAAGACTTCTCCTCCACCATCTGTTAATCAACCAAATTCTTCCAACTCTTCAAAAAAAACATGAGAAACCAAAACCAAAAAATTAGAAGCAATTTACCCCACTTGGGGAATCTTATTCTTTAGTCCTAGAGTAGTTATTGAAATCTAATATCATACAACTTCCTCCCATCAAAACCCCTAAAAATTTTGACTCTTCTCATCCTACACTTGGATGGTATAATGAGAATGACTTATGTGCTTTCCATTGAGTAGTTGGGCATGATATTAGTAGGTGAAATACCTTCAAAAATGTTATCTAAAACCTCATTGATAAGGGGGAACTCACACTGGAAAACCAAAATGCACCTATGAACCAAGCTCTCAACATTTTTATACAACCTTTTCCCAATAAAAAACAAGAGCAATAAATCTGAGTCTTCTCATGATACCCATAACATCAATATGGTTCTTGACATGTTCATTGTTGAAGAACCTACCACCCAATCTTCTTATTGTTCACCCTCTCCACCTATCAAGATATAATAATTATTTTCTCTTCCTTTAGATACCCAAACCATGAAAGTAACATTTTCACCTACCCCTGTTATTTAAGTAGTGGAGTCATCAACCCATCTTATAACTGACATACAAGAACAAGCAACCATCACCACTTTACCCTCTCCCTTAATTACCAATTAATTTAATTCCCCTTTGGTGATCATTCCCAAAGAGGAAACCCCCACATATGAACCTCCCTTAGAGGAACCACCCATCCAAACCTTGTATCCTTTGATTGAGGTAAAGGATGAGGTCATCATTCCCCTTTCTCAACCTATGAGTTTATCTTTTGAGCCCACTACCCAAGGGACAAGACTAGCTTATAAACCATTATCTAGATTAGATTAGAGATTGGAATTTGTCTATAAATATAAATTAGATCATGTAAACTTTTGGAAACAATTGGGGATTCCTTACATCACCAAATAGGAACCTCCAACCACACCTTTGGCAAACTAACCCACCACTTCTATTATCCAACCTGCCATCATACCAACCAAAACAATAAAAACATATACCAACCCAACCATTTCTCAATCATTGAAAGGAACCAAATCCCAAATAACCAAATCATCATCTATCACTTCAACCAAAAAAACCAAAACCATTTGCATATTCCCTACATAAAACCTTAATCATCCATCCTTGAAACTAGAGAAAAACTCACTAGACCTGCCAACCAATCACTAGACTAAATTAGCCAAGGAGGTAAAACTAGTAAAAGGCTAGAAGACCAAACTTCTACCTCCCTCAACACTACCCTCTATCTTGGGGCCTCATCCCTCCACTTTTATTAGGAATCTAACTATCTCAACCAAATACCACCCACCATTGTTGGTTACACTAGCACACTTGCTTTTTGATGCACCCATCTTCACAAAGCCATCAATAACCAAACTACCTACCCTAAAACCTCCTACCTCATACTTATCAACTTCCACCTTACCAAAACCAAAATCATCAACTAAGAACACCACCTTACCCAAACCTTCTATCACCAAGCCATTTATAAAAATACTTCCATCTCACTAACCAGAGCTAGAACCTATAAACCCTCACCACCCTTAGCTAAGTCCTACTCAACTATTTTCCAAAGGCTATTAAAATATTTTTGATCGACCTTACCCCCCATTATACCATTTGATCCTATAAGTTTGAAAATTTTTTGGTATAATGACCACTAAGTATGCTCCTATCATAGGACACTCAAGCATGACATGGTTAACTATAAAGCTCTCCAAACCATAATCAATCAACTCAATGATAAGGATGACCTATTGATAGATGAACCTCCCATGAGCCTACTACCAATCTAATAAATAATAGTTGCTACCCAATGCCTACCTACTCAACCACTCTCACCTCAAAGTGATGAGGAACTAAAATAATCTCCTACCCCAAATCTTCCCTCTATCCATACTATCCATATAGTCACCCAATCACACACTCAAATAAAGGATAAGGGAAAGGATAAAGTGTTCATCTCATGGACATACCCATCTTACACCTCCCAACCAAGTAAAATTCAAGCACCTCTACCTTTAGCCAAACCTAAGGTATCTATATTAGGTACCTCTTAATCAAACCCCTTCGAATCAATAATGAGAGTGGTGCTCAAACAACTTCAAAAAACCTCAGAAAAGATGAGCCTATATGAGTTGATTTCTACCTCATCTCATCATCACTAAGCAATGATAAAGACATTGCAATCAATAAAGGTCCAGCTTGAAGAACCTCAACCTCTGACAACCTTTTTTTGGCACTCTCCAAATTTACAAACTTATCACCTTTAATGATTCAAAAATACCTTTTATCCATCCTAATGACATAGATCCCCCAATTTTCATCATTGTCTACATCAACCAAACCTAAATAAAATGGGTCATGATTAATGGGGGATATAATATTAATATCATCTCCTCTCATGCCTATGATAAACTTAAACTACCAAACAATGTCATGTCCAAAACCTTGGTAATCCTTTGATCCTTTAATGACACCATGGTCACTGCTCTAGGAACTGTTATATTCCATATCCATTTAGGACCTCACACACTCCCTAAACTCTTCTATGTAGTGGAAGGTGAATTGTAGTATAATGTTTTTTGGGACAACTTTGGATCTACTCCATGGGTTATAACCCCTCTACCTTTGATCATTACATCAAATTTGAACATGAAGGTTAGGTTGTCACTATACAAGCTGACCTAAGTCCCTTTTCATCATGAAACATGAATTATCAACCCAATGATGTCCTCTTACCTCCATCTAACATAACTTCATTAGCTAAATAAAATACCTCAACCATGAAGGAGGAATCCATATATCCTTTGACCAATGAGGCATCTACTAACTCATCAATCCATTTTGACCAAATCCCCATGACAAACCACTTGGAATTTTCATTTCAACATCATTCGCTTGGGGAATATTTCCTCCTTACCCTTGACACTTTCCCTACTCCCCAAGAGTATGGGAAACTTGACCACTAGCTTGGTTATGACCCCAATATCAGAGCCATTATTCCCTTCAGACCTTCAAACTATCAAACCCATTTCATTTATGGGGTAATTAACAAACCACTTGATGATTTTTTCACCTCTTATTTTTCTTGACATTCACCTCTATCTTTTCCTATTTGGACAACCCAAACTTCACCAAGACATACCTCTATAGTTGTGATTGCAAAATATTTAATCTTGGATGATATGAGCACAACCAACATGAGTTTATTTCAATTGAGACTAGAAAACCTCATGAGAAACATGGCCTTGGCTTCATACCACCCATGATAAAAAAACAAACCACCTATGACTACCTTTTTTTAAGAAGGCATCCCTTCATCACCAACCTTTTCTCTACTTTGGTGAGAGGATGATGACATCATCTCACCTAAATTTTTTATTTCATCAACATGATTAGCCTTGGACCCTTAACTTATCAAAAATAATGGGCAACTGTAACCATATATTTGACTCACCTTGAGATGATAGGATATGACTCTCGTACCATTAACACCATTTAGTACTATGATGATGATTCCATTTTTACCTATCTTGATACCCTAAATTCTTCCATTCATAAATCCATACCTCTGAAGACTTCAACCATGTTTAAAAAAACAACCATGGACATCAACTTGGGCACTCTAGATAACCCTCGTATTGTCAAAATTGGCCAATCACTAAATTTTGAAGAACTTTAGGATTTCCCCTCATTCTTACAAGACTAAAACATATCATTTTCTTGGTCATATAGTGACATGCCAAGAATCAATCTCTCTATCACTACCCATAACATAGTCACCAATTGTGATGCCAAGACTATTAAGTAGAAAATTTGAAAAATGCACCCATACATATCCCTTCTTATCAAAGAAGATATTCAACATCTCCTATCTATCAATTTCATTAAACTCATTGACTATCCCTAATGGGTCTCAAATGGCATGCCTATAATGAAAGCCACAGGGGGTTTACACATTTGTGTGGAATTTTGTGACCTTAACTTTGCTTTCCCAAAAGATGAATTTCCTCTACTAAGCATCAAATAGTTAGTTGATCTTAAATTCAGCCACAAGATGTTATCTTTCATAAAAAAAACTCTTGAGTTATAATTAGATTCTAATTACCCCTAAAGATTGGTATAAAACTACGTTTATCACCCCATGGGGGAAAATCTACTATATAGTCATGCCCTTTGGTCTAAAGAACATTGGTGCAACCTACCAACGTGCCATGACTTATATCTTCCATGACCTTATTCCAAAAATAATTGAGAACTATGTGGATGACCTTCTTGGGAAATCCAAATATCATAAAGATCATTTAGCCATTCTCAAAATCTTCTTTGAGTGACTCATCCATTACCATGTCCACCTTAACACCAAGAAGTACATTTTTGTGGTCTTATCAAGAAAAATCCTTGGCTTTATTGGCTCCCTTAAAAATTAAAGTCAATCTTAACAAAATCAAAAAAATCCTCAACATGCAACCTCCCACCCAATTTAAGCAACTCTTCATCCTATAAGGGAAGCTCCAATCCATTCATCATTTTATCTCTTAATTCTCAGACTAATACCAACCCTTCCACCACCTTTCGAAGAAGGACATAGATTTTAAGTGGAGCAATGATTATCAAATGGCCTTTTATTCACTTAAAGAGTACCTTTTATTCCAACTTATCCTCACCCTTCCCAAGGATGACCAACTTTTCTAACTTTATATCTCTACCACTAACTACTCCTTAGGGGAAATGCTTGCTCATTGAGATGAACAACACAAAAAATAAGTTGTCTACTACAAAAATTGCATGCTTGTAAAATATAAGACTCAATACACCCATACCAAAAAACTTTACCTTGCCTTAGTCTTCATGGCCACCAAACTTCACCATTACCTCCTTAACGATAAGACCTATGTCATAACCAACATTGACCCACTCAATTATATACATTCTAAGCCATACTAAATTCAATGTATGGCCAAGTGGCTCATGATTTTATCTAAGTTTGACCTTGAGTTCCTTTAGTAAAATTTAATTAAAGGGCAAGTGTTTTCCAACCAATTGGTTGAAGCACTTTTGGTAGACAACCAACTTCCTCCTCTTGAGTTCCACAACAAGTCCATCACGACCCTCTCTTAGGTTGATTTCACCTATCAAGTGACCATGTTCTATGACAAAATAAAGTTTCAGCATGGTGGGAGAGTCAGCATCATCCTTATCCCCCTTCATCATGAACCTCTTCCTTTATCTTTCAATCTAAATTTCAAATGTACCAATAATATGGTTAAGTATGAAGCCCTGGTCATAGGCCTTCAAACTGTGTTAGCCTTGGGAGTCAAGATGATCAATATCTTTGGTGACTCTCAACTAGTGGTCAATCAAATCAATGGCCCTTACCAATTTAAGAATGATGTTTTACAATAGTATAAATAACTAGTTAACAAAATCTTAACATCATTTTAACACTAACATATCCAATCCACCCCATGATCTACCAACAAGTTTATCAACACCATGGCTTCCCTCACCTCTCAGATCCTATTTGCACCCTCTAACTCTAAGATATCTATCATTATCCATAGACTTACCATCCCTCTTATGTCAAAATAGATTCTCCCATGATATTTAATGTGGTAGAGACCCAACCTGACATTTTGTATTAGTAGACTTTCTATTATATTAACCTTGTCATCATTCCTTTTGGTCTTTCCAAAAATGATCAAAGAGTGTTTATCCAGAGCACCTCACATTTCACCACTATGAGAGGAATCTTTAAAAATGTGGCTTTGAAGGTCTCCTCTTCTAGTTCCTACGTAGTCACAAAGCCTATCATTCTATTCAAGAAACACATGATGGGATTTATGGGGGACACTTTAGTGGCTTGGCCATCACTAAATGCATCCTTCACCTTGGCTATTACTAGCCTACCCTTAACCAAAACCATTATGATTATGTGAAAAATTGTTTTAAATATCAACAACCTACCAATTTACATCATGTCCCTAGCCATAGTCTTCATTTCTCATCTAATTTATGGCCCTTCTCATAATTGGGTCTAGACCTTATTGGTTAAATTAACCCTCATTATTCATAGTGACATCATTTTGTAATCATTACGACTGAATATTTTACTAAATGGGTGGAGGTTATCCCTCTAGTCTCAACCCAAGTGGAAAATATTATTGACTTCACCAACCATCACATCATCTATTATTTTGATGTTCCTCAAAAAATTATCACTAATAATGGAAAATATTTTAAAAAAACAAGTCCAAGATTTTTGTGATGCATTTGATATCAAGTTAAGTTTCTCATCTACCTATCACCCTCAAGCGAATGGTTAGGCAGAATCTTCTAACAAAACTCTTTAAAAAATTCTAACTAAAATGGTTAATGCATCTAGTCAGGATTGGCATTTTCACATCCCCTTCACCTTATGGGCATATCCTACTAACATCCAAACCCCCACAGGTGCTACCCTATTTTCCTTTATATTTGGAGTAGAGGCTATCTTACCTCTTGAGTTCCGAATTCCTTCTCTTTGAATATCTTTGAAAGATCTCATTTGTAAAGATTATTATCGTCAACACTATTTATCCCAACTCAAGCTACTTGATGAATCATCATTTAGCCACCCTCACCCACCTTCATGTCTATGAAGAATGAATCAAATGGGACTATAAGAAACACCTCAAAGTGAAAGAATTCAACATCAAAGACTTCATCTTATAGGAAAACCAACATGTCACCAACATGGAAAAAAGTAGGTGGGGAAAGTTTTCTTTCAATTAGCTTGGAACTTATATCATAACCCAAAAGTATGATCAAGAGCTTATTGGTTATCCTCTCTAAAGGGGAACCTAGCACTTTAGCCCCTCAACACTTCAAATTTTAATCCTTTATTTTGTTAAAAGGGATCAACCACATTATTTCATATAATTTCATCTTATATTTTGAGAAAGGAAGAAGAAGAAACTAAATATAGGTATAGTTGAAAAAGTTATTTGATTATGTGCACATTGAATCAAATGATTATGAAGAACTCCTCTTTGGCTTGGGAGGATGACCTATAAATAAGATAGTATTAAATCAAATGGTATGTTAGATAGATAGCTGGGTGGATTGACTATCACTAGTTAGATCTTAGAAGCATGAGCTTCCTTAGGGGTTGTTAACCCATGTATTTTTAAAAATTAAGTTTATAAAATAGAATATAAAATACTTACATCAATCATAGAAGATACTGAAATTAAACATAATAAATGCTATGATAAAGAAAATAGACTAAAATGACTAATATAGTAATAAGCAAGTCAATGTTAATGCTAAATGGATTAAGTGTGATTGAAAAAATAGGTTGGGGGTCTGTGAATAGGTAGATGAAGAGAAAAATAGCTTTGGTTGAGGGTAAGTGGGTAAAAGGAGCTTGTTATTATTTTCTACCATAGTGATCATCAGTTTTTAGGGTGATCATCAGTGGTTGAGGCAACTGTCGGTAGCTACATATAACATCAATAATTAAGATGATCATCGATAATTACTATGTGTTGGGTCTAGGTTAATAAAAGTTAGGTTGATTAGATCACAAAAGGAAATTCTAACAGATTGGTTTGTGTTGGGAAAAGTATGAAATATAAATTAATTAATCTAATAATAGAAAAAAAAATTTATCTTATAGAAGGTTGTTAAGATGAATGGTTGAGGTAGTGGACTCATTGATAGAGTCTAGCATGATTTCAGTAGAGTAACAGTACTTGGATGTCAACTGAGTGGTAGTGGCAAGTCAACTCTCTGATGTAATGGATGGATCACTATATTATTAGAAGAAAACCTAAAAAATATTTCTAGATATAAAATCTATTGATAGTTGTGGATCCTTTTTATCTCTTTCTCCTCTCTTGTTATAGGCAAGGAAGGAGAGGTATAACAAGATATTAACTGGGATTTATAATGATAACTCACAAATGCAATGGCTCACACATAGATTTAGATGAGGTGATTAAAAAAAAACAAGGTAGAGTTAAGGGTGAGTCAAGTTGGTTCAGATGGTAGAACCTAACTATCATTGGTCAAGGTGACCATCAATGATCACCCTAATCATCGATGGTTATAAGTCAAAGGTAGGGTTAGTTAAAAGGTAGATTTTAGCTAGAAGGTCAACTAACTTAGGCAAGGTGGTTTAGGTTCATTTAAGGGTAAAAAAGGTCAAGGTGGGGCCCAAGGGGGTCTTAACTTGGTCCAGGGGAATTATAAAATTCAGAACCATCATGTGTGGATTTATGGTGTTTACATTTTGCCCCTTTTTATTGTGTAATTTTTGAATTAACAAGCTACAAAGAAATGGATATGGGTCAAAGGTTAGGTTACCTTGAGTATGGGAGGAGGTGTTCCCCCTCAAGATGAGAGTTGATAAGGTAAAATTAAATTAGGTATAGTTTTGATAAATGGTAAAGGTGATGATGATGATGGTAGACGTCATGAAGTTGGGTGATAGGTTGGGCATTAAAGTGTAAATGTGCACATGAAGTATGATGAAAGGTGTGATAGCCAAGATCATGCATAGAATAGGTTGTCATAGCTAGTAAAAATAAAGGTTGATGCTTAGAAGGACAAGTGACAAGTGGACTATGTGATCACATGTAAGAGTGGAGGCTGGGTACACTCATAAATACAAAGTCTCTTACGTGATGTCTATGGTTCCATGGGTATCCAAGGTAGGAAGTTCTCCCAAGGAAAACACAAACTAGTCAACTGAAGTTGTGAGTATCCAAGGTAGGAAGTGTTCCTAAGAATAAAAGTGGGTCTAGTATATGTGAGGTAATACAAGTTTAAAAGTGGTCAAGATGGTAATGTTATCATTGCAATCAAAAGACTAGGCAAAATTCATCACAAAACATGCTCTAGTTAAGCCAAAGTGGACCAATGGTGAGGTGATGAGGTAGTTGGGATTGGTCAAGAAGGTAGTCTTCATGGGTGGGTGATTTGATTTGGTTTTCTCTAAAATGGTGGCTCAAGGTAAGAGAAAAAAAGTGAATGACCTGATTGTTAATGATCAGGGTACTTAAGTGTGACCATCAATAGTCACCTTGAATGTCAAAAATTAGGGTGCAAACCCTAAAAGGCCATGGTTAAAATTAAAAAGTGAATCATTTTTACTTATTTGAAGATGAGATTTTGTTGACTTCGGAGTTTTGGGTTTTAGCATATTGGGTGAAATTAATGGATAGTGATTATCAAGGAATTGCTTTACTAAGGTGGATTGATTGAGAGGATCGAGTGAACTAGAGAAGATATAGGGTAGGCATGGATGTGGATGATGACATGTAATAGGTCCTTAGATTCCTCATCAATGATGATCGAGGAACAAGGTAGGGGTTGATATTCAAATTGGTAGATTAGTTTTCAATTTTTGAGAGGCGTTACATTCAAGTTGAAAGTATAAGTCATTAGTGGGTAGGGTTTGACATTGTTGTGCCTTAGGTAGGGTTTTAGTTTGTTAGGTTAAATTTATTTATTAATTTGGTATTTAGGTAGGGGTAGGTTAGGTAGGGTTTGGATAGATTTCAATTTAAGGTGAATTTGTTAGGGTTTGGGATTATGGGAAAAATATTTGACTAGAGTAGGGTTTATGTGTTTTATTCATGGGACACCTACAGTGACTGTTGATGGTCAAGATAGACTATCAATGGTTGATATCAATAAGAAAAGGGATGTTTGACCTTTAACAGTCACCATGACTATTAATCATTGAGCCAGTTGAGAAAAAAGTTGTATTGAGTGGTTTTTTAATTTGAAGGCTAGTTTAGGTGGAAAAAAATGTTAGATTTGGTGAAGTGTTTAATCAATAGGTTGGTTGGTTAATTTTGTTGTGTGATAATGAGTAAAAATGGTTTAAAAAGGTTTAGTTTTTGAGGTTAATATTAGTAGTGTAATGGTAAAATGGGTTAAGGGTAGGTATAAGTTGAATGAACTAAGCTCATAAGCAATCATAGCATAGAGAACTAAGTTTGTGTTATGCCATCAAACATTGTAGGCCTAGGAGTAGATACAAATGTATGATTGGGTACCCTAAATATTTTCCAAGGTTCACCAAGGTATGACACTAGTGTATTGAGTACATATGAAAGAGGTCATCCTAGGAGTGATGTGACACTACCATTATGTGCCACATGATGTGGTGATGATCGTGGCCCTCATTAAGAGATGAGATCTAGACATGAACACCTTCCTTCTACTAATCAGTGAGCTTATGATCCTTCCAAAGGATGTCCATAGGATCACTTAGATACCCCTATAGGTGATTTAATTTACCACATTAAGAAAAAGGAGCAAGATGAGCTATAGGAGATAATATATGGAAATGACTAAGATCATGTCAGGTGGTATGCTAGGGGATTCAGTTACTCTATGCTCTATCAGAGGGTGATGGGTAAGATAAGATTAGTGGTGATGATGATGATGATGATGATGGTTGTGTCAATATTAGCCCTTCTAGACTTGAGCAGTAGGAGGTTCCCATACTTACTACTAGGGGTTTTAGTTGAGATATTATTAGGATGGATAGTGTTTGGATGGGTACCTATGCTTTTGGTGTAGATATATATATATTTTTGGGGTTTCATATCTCATAGGGGGTTTGACATTAGTGTCATTATTATTCTACATTGTTGGTTTTATGAGCACATCTGAGTGATAAGGCTGGTGGGGCTATCATGGATGATATTTAGTCAGATATATTTCTTAGTTAGTTATATGAGATGGAGAGCTAACTTTATTGCCTTTGGTTTAGGTGGAGGGTTTCATGATGTGGATTGGTTCAGGGGTGACCTAGATGCTTTGGTGATCAATGATATTATCTAGAGGCTATATGTTCAATTTATAATATGAGCCAACTAGAAGAGGAACACTTTGTCATTTTAGAGTTATAGGTGGATCTTTAGTAAGAGGGATGGAGAGGTAGAACTCATCCCATTTAATAGGGTATAAAGATAGTTTAGCTTGGTTTATGGGATCTTAGTCCCATTATCAAGATATAGATATGAGGATGTAGATATCCTTCTACTAGACCCACATCTAGTATAGCTATTTCTTGATCATGAGAGCTACCAATGAGGCTAAAGATTGATGATGCAAGATTTCTTTATGGGTACCTTGAAAGGTATAAAACTCTATATGTGATAGCAAACTTTGGTGAGGATGACGGTGGTAGGAGGAATATGGATGTGGACCCAACATTTAGAGGTTAGCAATCATAGGTTTAGGCAGGTTCCCTAGATGCACAAGTAGGAGTGGTAGTAGCTACTACACAAGCATAGGTTACAACATTACAAGGTTATTTGGTAGCCTTATAGGGTTATGTGGATACACTCACAAGTGATAGGGATTAGGATAGAGTTTCACTAGCCTTGGTCACCTAAGAGAGAATCCTTGAGATAAAGGGGAGGAGAAGCCACAACATCTATAGCACCACCAGCTACTATCCACATGGTGTGATACTTAGCCATAGTGGGAGAGCTATAATATTATAAAACTATAGTCTTGAAGTGGTGTCCTGATGAGCCCTGATGGAGTAATTATAGAGTGAGTTTAATAGGTGGTGATAGTGTGGTGACACCAAGTTAATGGGTTGCATCTATAGGAGGATAGATAGGTACTTCAAGGGGATAAGAACTAGGAGACAATAATGCCCTAATAACATAGCTAAAACATGGTTTACGACATATTACATATTATTGTACATTTGATAATAGCCTATGAGTCGATGTAGTAAGATGTATATTTTGAGAGAGAAAAACATGTATATTTATTTTATACATTGGGATTTTAGACTCACAATTATATATATGACCCTTGTTTATTTCCCATTGTCTATGTTTTGCTTTGATGTGATGTTTATGATGAGATGTTATATTGATTATGCTTATGATGATATATTGATTATGGTTGTGATTATGCTTATATTATGGACATTAGATACTGATGTAGACTCACCTAGTTAGGCATGCGATGAGATGTATCTTGTCTTATTCATGGTTATGATTTATGACATGTTAAAGTTTAATGAGTATATGATTCATTATTTAGATTTTATACATGTGGTGAAAATGGGTGATTGACTTATCATTCATGGATGCTTGACTTTGACATGATGATGGATATGATAATGGTTTTTTTATTTAGTTCATGATACATGTTGATATTTTGTGGTTAAGATTATGGTTAGTTTTTCTTTGCTTGAGTTAGAGCACATAAAGTAAGCTAATTAACAACACTATATGTGAGAACAAAGAGTATAATCAAGAAAAAATGTCTTGGTGAATATATCAACTAGTCATGATAGAATAGGAAGAGGGCACAATGCCTCTTCTTTGGTAAGGACTAATATAAACCCGAGGTTGGATCATATTAAGGAATATAAGCCTTTTGAATACTTTACATTAGTGTTTATTTATTGGTTAAAGAGGTGTGTTGATCACATAATGTCAAGTAAGCTCAAAATCCCTTACTTATAGTGTATAAATGGGATATAGATGAAATATGGAACCTTCTTGTGAGACAAGCATGCCTCTTAAGTAGTTTTCCAAAGAGTCAGTATAAACAAGTCTATGTCATGCAAAGTGTAGACTGATCAGTGTAGGAAGTCTACTCATGAGATCTAATTATGGGTTTCAAGATTATTTTAATTATGAGATCCAATTGTGGCTTTCAAAAATTCCTTTATTTTTGCTTTCACTTAATGGGTCTTTTGTGTATTTGCTTAAGAGGGTTGGGAAAGATGATCGATGTGGGAAACTTCCAAAAAATTACTTTTAACAAATTCTTTACTTAGCCATCCTTTGAGAGAGTGGTCTAATTTTATATGCTTTATTTAATGTTTTTGATATTTCTCCTTTAAGGGAGTAGTCCACCTTACTTTGGTCAATTTCAAATATGTTTTCAACAGTTATCCTTTAAGGGAGTGGTCTATGAATGGTAGGAATGACCCATGACTACCATTGGTTTGGATTTTGCTTTTTGTTTGTTTGATTTTTTATTGAAATAGACATGATTATTTAGGCTTAAAGGTTCACCTTTATGAAGGCAAAACTAAAAGCACAAGAATTTTGATTAGGTGTAAATACGTTTAGATGAAAATGATCATGGGAATCCATCTTATGAAAAGGGGTGGAAAGTACCTTGAGAATCATGTCATGGGTAGAGTCATGGTATAAATTATTTAAGATTACGCTATTATTGTGATGAATAATCACATGATTTAGTTTTAATTGGATGCCCCTAAAATAGGGAGATGAAGTGTGGTTTGAAAGTGAGGGATAAGCTTAAGTTAAATAAAAGGTGGGTTAGATTTTTTTTAACAAAAGAAAGGATGTAGATGTAAAACATTAAGGGGATTAAGTTTTAGGTTGCCTTCAAGAGAATAAAACTAATAATATCTTTATCCATACTTGTGGGTGATGATATAAGGTCTATTCTAATTGAAAACAAACTTTCCTCATTTATTTTTCTCCATATTGGTGACATGTTGGTTTTCCTTTAGGATAAGGTCTATGATGTTAAATTATAATAATTTAAGGTCTTTTTTATAGTCACATTTGATGTGCTCTTGATAGACATGAAGATGGGTAAGGGAGGCTAAGTGATTCTCATCAAGTAGCTCAAGTTACGATAGATGGTATTGACGATAATCATCTTTAGAAATGGGATCTTTAAAAAATATGTGAAAAGATGGGATTTGGAATTTGAGAGGTAAGATAGCCTCTACTTCAAACACAAGAATAATGGGGCCTATAGGGGTTCAAATGCTAGTTCTATATGCCCATAAGGTGAAAGGGTTGTGTATATGCCAATCTTGACTAGATATATTAACCATTTTAGTGAGCATGTTGTTAAGAGTTTTGTAAGAGGCTTCTACTTATCCTTTAACTCAAAGGAAATAAGCTGAGGAAAAACTTTACTTAATGTTGAATGCATCATAAAGACCCTAGACTTGCTTATTTTTTAAAGACTTACCATTATTGGTGATAATTTTGTGAGGAACACCAAAATGGCAGCTGATGTGATGGTTGATAAAATCAATAATATTTTCTACTTTGGTTGACACTAGAGGAATAGCCTCTACCCATTTGGTAAATACTTGGTCATAGTTATGATATAATGGTTTCACTATAAAGAATGGGGGTTAATTTTACCAATAAGGTCTAGAACCCATTATGAGAAGGGCTAGAAATCAATGGAAATGTGAAGACTATGGCTAGGTGTGTGATGTAAATTAGAATTTTGTTGACACTTAATACACTTTTTAACATAATCAAAATAATCTTGGTTAAGGGTAGGCTAGTAATAGCCAAGGAAAAAGATGTGTTTAGCCATGGCGAGGCCACTAAAGTGTCCCCCATAGATCCCTTCATGTTTTTCCTTGATAGCATGAGAGGACTTATGACTACATAGGCAATGGAAGAGGAGATTATCAAAGCTAAATTTGTAACTAATTCCCCCTATAATTTTATAACATGAGGTACTCTGAATAAATGTTCTTTGAGTATTCCTAGAAAGATTAGAAGGAATGATGGTAAGGTAGAGGTAGTCAAAAGTTTGTTGATACCAAAGTCAGGTTGGGTCTCTTCCACATTGAAAATTGTGGGAGAATATGGTTTGACATAAGAAGGCTAGGTAATTTTGTGGATAAAAATACACATCTTAGATTCAAAGGGTGTAGAGGGGGTCTGAGAGGTAAGGGAATCCATGGTGTCAGCAAACTTGTTAGTAGATCATAGGGTAGACTGGATGTGGTAGTGTTCAAATGATGTTAAGAGTTTATCAAATAATTATTTATAATATTAAAAAACATCATTCTTACATTGGTAAGAGCTATTGATTTGTTTTACCACTACTTGAGAGTCACCAAAGATGTTGATCATTTTGACTCCCAAGGCTAATGTAGTTTGAAGGCCTATGACTAGGGCTTCATACTCATCCATATTGTTGGTACATTTAAAATATAGCTTGAAGGACAAAAGAAGATGCTATCCATCAAAGGTAATAAGGATGATGCTATCTCCCCCACCACATTGACACTTTGACCCATCAAAGAACATGGTGACTTGATAGGTGTAGTCTACCTAGGAGAAGGTCATGATGGACACATCAAAGAACTGAAGAGGATGAAGTTAGTTATATGTTAATGGTGATTTGACCAATTATTCAACAATGAATTTCCCTTTAATTGATTTTTTTTGAATAAATTCAAGGTCAAACTCATCTAAAAGCATGAGACACTTAGAAATACATTGGTTTTGGTATGGCTTAGAGTGCATATACTTGAGTGGGTTGGTATTGGTTATGACATAGGTTTTATGGTTAAGAAGGTAGTGGTAAAGTTTAGTGGCCATGAATACTAGAGCTAAGCAAAGTTTATCAGCATGGGCGTACCGAGTCTCATACTCTACAAGTGTGTGACTGATGTAGTAGATGGCTTGCTCTTTGTGTTTTTCATCTTGATGAGCAAGTATTGCCCATAAGGAGTGGTCAATTGTAGAGATATAAAGGTATAAATATTGATCATCCTTAGGAGGGTGAGAATATATGGAGACAAGAGGTACTCTTTGAGTGAATCAAATGACTTTTGATAGACACTATTCCATTTAAAAGATACATCCTTCTTCAAAAGGTGATGGAAGGGTTGTCATCAGTTCACAAGCTATGAGATAAAGTGATGAATGGATTAGAGCTTCCCTTATAGATTTTAGAGTTTCTTGAGGTTGATTAGATGAAACATGTCAAAGATGGATTTGATTTTGGTAGGATTGACTTTGATTCACCAAAGGGAAATGACAAAGCTTAGGATTTTTCCTGATAAGATCCCAAAAATGAACATTTTGGGGTTAAGGCATACATGGTAATGGATGAATCATTCAAAGATGATCTTGAGAATGGATAAATTATCCTTACAATATTTAGATTTCCCAATAAGGTCATCTACATAGTCTTTGACAATCTTATGGATAAGGTCATGGAAGATATAAGTCATGGCACATTGGTAGGTTGCACCAATGTTTTTTAGTCCAAAAGGCATGACTTTATAGCATAAAGTTCCCCATGGGGTGGTAAAGGAAATTTTGTTTTGATATTTAGGGGAAATTAAGATCTGATTGTAACCCATGAATTCATCTATGAGAGATAACATCTCATAACCAGCTGTAAGATCAACTAGTTGGTCGATTCTTGGTAGAGGAAAGTCATATTTTGGGCAAGTAAGGTTGATGTCATGAAATTATACACAAATGCATAGTCCCCCTTTGGCTTTGGTAATAGACATGACATTTGAGAACCATTAGGGATAGTCAATGGGTTGAATTAAATTCATAGATAAGAGATGTTAAAGCTCTTCTTTGATGAGAAGGGTTATGTGAGGGTGCATTCATTGAAGTTTTTACTTGATGGGCTTGGCATCGCAGTTGGTGACTAAATTATGGGTTTTGATGGAGGGATCAATTCTTAGCATGTCGATATAAGACCAATAAAATGCTATGTTGCAGTCTTGGAGAAAAGAGGGGAGGTCTTGAAGCTCTTATTCATTCAGTGATTGGCTAATGTTAACAATGTAGGGGTTCTCTAGAGTTCCCAAGTTGATATCTATGGTAGATTCATTCAACATGGTTAAAGTATCAAGAGGAAGGGATTTGTGGATTGAATAATTTAGGGCATCGGGGTAAGTGAGAATGGAATCATCATCCTAGAACTTAATGGTATTAATGATAGGAGAATCATCTCCTATCATCTCAAGATGGGTCAAATGGATGGTTATGATCAACCCTTATTTTTGATAAGTTAGGTGTTTGAGATTGATCATGTTGATGATGAAAAGCATTAGGAGGAATGATGTCGATGTCCTCTTATTTTAATGATGAGGGAGTCAGTTAGGATGGGATCTCCTAATCAACATTGGTGGTGGGAGGTGAGTTGGCATGTTCATTTGGTGGATATAAACTAAGACCATGTTTCTCATGGGGTTTTGGGTCTCAATGGGAAGTAACTCATGTAGCCCTATTCATATCATCTGATGCCAAATCCCTTCCAATCACACTGATGAAGGTATGTCTTGTAAAAACTCATTTTATTTAGGTAAAAAAAGATGGTAGTGAATGGTCAAGGTGAAAGAGAGGTGGCAAAATCACTAAGGGTTTTTTTGATTCCCATATAGATAAAATGGGTTTGATGGTTTGGATATTTAAAGGGAATAATGGATTTGATATTGGGGCCATACCTAGGTTGGTGGTCAAGTTTCCCATACTCTTTTGGAGTAGAGAAAACATCAAGGGTGAAGAGGTGATATTCCCCAAATGAAAGACATTGAAATGTGGATTTGAAGTGGTCTAAGGTGGGGATCTGATCAGAGGGTATGAATGAGCTAGTTGATGCCTCATTGGTATAAAAATATATATGTTCATCCTTCATGGTTTAGGGCTTGTCTTTGGTATGTGAGGGTATGCTAGAAGGAGATAAGAGGATGTCATTGGGTTGATAGGTAATTTTTATAATGAAAAGGGGCTTGGGTCAGCTTGTATAGTGATAACCTAACCTTTGTGCTCAAATTTAGTGTAATAATGAAGGGTAGATGGAACACAACCCATGAAGTGGATCCAAGGTCATCCCAATAAAACATTGTATTATAATTCACTTTTCACTACATACAAGAGCTTGAAGAGTATGTGAGGCCCTAAATGGATATGAAGGACAATAGTTCCTAGAGTAGTGGCCATGGTATTATTAAAGGATCGAAGGACAATTGAGGTTTTTGACATAATTTTCTTAGGTAGTTTGAGTTGGTTATATGTGTGGGATGAGATAATTTTGATATTATATCCCCCATCAATCATGACCCATTTGATATAGGTTTAGTTGATGTAGGAAGTAATAAATAGAGGGGGATATGGGTCATCCAGATGGATAGAAGGTATTTTTGAATCCTTGAAGGTGATAAGGTTGGAAATTTGGAGAGAACCTATAAAGGTTTTTAAAGGTTAAGGGTCTTTAGGTTAGACCTTTACTAATTACAATGCCTCCATCATTGTTTGGTGATGATGAGATGAAGTATAAATCAACTCATATAAACTCATTTTTGTTGGGGTTTGGTGAAGATGTTTGAGCATCACTCTCCTGATTGATTTTTTGGGGCTGTATTAGGAGGTACCCAAGATGTATATCTTTGGTTTGGTTGAAGGTGAAGGTGCTTGGGTAAGGTTTGGTTGGGAGGTAGAATATGGGTATGTACATGGGATGGACACTTTTTCCTTACCCTTATCCTTTTATTGTAATCTTGTGACTACATAAATGGCATGGATAGAGGGAGGAGTTGGGGTAGGAGATTGGTTTGGTTCCTTGTCACTCTAAGGTAAGAGTGGAGGAGTAGGTAGTCATTGGGTAGTAGTTGTTGGTTGTTAAATTGGTAATGGGTTCATAGGAAGTTCATTTTTTAGTATATTATCCTCATCATAAAGCCAATGGATTATGGTTTGGAGAGATTTATACTTCTCTATGTCATTTCCTGGTGTCCTATGATAGGATCACACTTGGTGGTTATTATACTAGACAGGTTTCAGATCAAGAGGGTTGAATGGTCTGATAGGAGGTAAGGTCAAACAAGAATCTTACAATAACCTTTGAAAAATAGTTGAGTAAGACTCAGCTAAAGGTGGTGAGGGTTTATATGTTTTATATTTGGTTGGTGACATGGAAGTCTTTTTGGAAATGGGTTTGGTAATAAATGGTTTGGGTAGGGTAGTGTTCTTAGTTGATGGTTTTGGTTTGGGTAAGGTAGAATCTGATAAATTAGAACTAGGAGGTTTCATGTTTAATACTTTGGTTATTGACAGTTCAGTGAAGATGGGTGTGTTATAAATAAAATGTGTTGGTGTAACTAACTATAATGATGGGTTTTTGGGTGAGATGGTTAGATTTCTAATCTAAGTAGAGGGATGAGGCCCCAAAATAGAGGTTAAGGTTGAGGGAGGTATAATTTTGGCCTTCCATCCTCTTGGTGTTTTTACCTCCTTCATTGGTTTGGTTTGGTGCTTAGTTGGTGGGTCTGCTAAGGTAGCTCTAGTTTTAGGGATGGGTGACTAAGGCTCTGTGTCGGGAGGATGCCAAAGTTTTTGGTTGGTTTGGTGGGTTTGGTTGGAGAGGGTAATTTGGTTATTTGGGACTTTGTTTCTTTGGATGGTTGAGAAATGGTTGGGTTGGTATAGGTTTTGATTTGCTAGATTGATATGGTTGGGGCTAGATAATGGAAGTGGTGGGTTGGTCTGTCAACGAGGGGTTAGAGGTTCTTATTTGGTGATATAAGGGAGCCCCAATTGTTTCTAAAAGGTGGCTTGATCCATGTCAAGGTTGGAGATAAATTTGAATCATTGAACTAGTCTATAGAAGGGTTTATAAACTAGTTTCATTCATTGGTTAATGGAATTGAAAGATAAGCCCATAAGCTTGGTGATGGGTTCTATTCTATTAGGTTCTTTCATTTTTGGAAAGTTTGAACAATACAAGGTAAGGGAGAGAAAATACAAAATCTCACCACTCAAATAGAGAGAAGACAAGATATAATAAAAGAAAGTAATCACACACTATAAAATAAAATAAGTCTCTCTTTTATCTTTTACATTAAGCTTTCAAGAAATTGTGTGACTAAATTTGGATTGTATAGTGGGTACTAGAAAATAAGTCTATGGTTAGTTTTAGGTTGTTCAAGATCTTAAAAATAATTTGTATTGTAAATCAATACATGGCTTGATATTGGGGCCTAACCTCTCACTTCACACGCTGTAGTAATAAGGGTGTCAAGTGCTTAGCCAGTATATATTGATTTCCATAGTTTATACCAAACCAAAGAAATAAGTTAGATATCCCCTTAGTAATAACCTTGAAGTAGGATTATTAGGAATGGGTAAGGTGACCGCTAGGTGATGAAATCTTGGTTGGGCCTTGTCTCAAGTTTATTTGATTTTTGATTTATGTAGGTGGTTTGGTTTAGTGTGTGCAATAAAAGTGATGTTATGGTTGAATTAATTTGCTTTAATTTAGACTATGTGATCTAAAATTTAAAGAAATCAATGTATGTAGTTGATTTTAATCCCAAAAGATATTTTAGTTTCATTTATGAGCACAAAATAGGGAGAAGAGTATATAGGTGCAAACAAATAAAAAAATAAACCCAAGAAGAGAATCAAGATTCCACTGGGCATGCCAAAATGTTTAAGATAATTTTAGCTTATATTTTGAGAAAGGAATAAGAAGAAACTAAATATGGGTATGGTTGAAAAACCTATTTGATTGTGTGCATGTTGAATCAGTTAATTGTGAATAACTCTTCTTTAGCCTGGGAGGATGACCTACAAATAAGATAGCACTAAATCAAATGGTTGGTTAGATATATAGTTTGATGCATCATCTAACGCTAGCTATATCTCAGAAGCACAAGCTTCCTCAAGGGATATTAAACCACATGTTTGAAATAATTAATTTTAGAAAATAGAATATAAATTACTTACACCAATCACAAAAGATAATAAAATTGAACACAAGAAATGCTATGATACAAAAAATGGATTAGAATGACTAATATAGCAATAATCAAGTCAATACTAATGTTAAATAGATCAAGTGTGCTTCAAAAAATAGGTTGGAAGTTTGTGAACATGTAGATGAAGAGAAAAAATATGATTTAGTTGTGAGTAAGAGGGTGAAAAGATCTTACTATTATTTTTTACCATAGTGACTATCAATGGTTTGGTGTGACTATCAACAATTGGGGTGACCATTGGTGATTGAGGCAACCATTGGTAGTTAGACAGACCATTAGTAGCCAAGTTGATTATTAATAGTTACTTTGTGTTATGTATGGGTTGATAAAATCTAGGTTAATAAGATCATAAAAGGAAATTCCAAGAGATTAGTTTGTGCTATGTTGGTTACAAAATACAAATAAATTAATTTAATAATGGAAAACAAATACATAACTTGTAGAGGGTTGGTTGGATGAATGGTTGAGCTGGTTGACTCATTGATAGAGTCTAGCATGATTTTAGGAAAGTAATAGTACTTGGTTATTGACTAATGGATGATGGCAAGTTATCTCTCTGATGTGATGGATAGATCATTGGATTGATGGAATAAAACATAAAAAAATAAGTTATGGATGTAAAATATATTAATAGTTGTGTATCCTTTTCACCTCTTGCTCCTCCCTTCTTATAAGTAGGGAAGGAGAGGTACAACAAGATGTTAACTAGGATTTCTAATTATAACTTGCACATAGATTTAAAAAATCTAATTATAAAAAATCAAGGTGGAGTTAAGGGTGAGTCAAGTTGGTTTAAATGGTGGAACCTGACCATCAATGGTCAAGGTGACTGTCAATGGTCACCTTGATAGTCAATAGTCAAGGGTCAAAGGTAGGGTTGGTTAAAAGGTGGGTTCTAGCTAGAAGGTCAACTAAATTAGGTTAAGTGGGTTAGGATTAGTTAAGGTTAAAAAAGGTCTAGGTGGGGTACAAGGGGGTCTTGAGGTGGTTCAAGGTAATTTTGACATTCAAAACCATCATGTACAGATTTATTGTGTCTACATGCACCTTTTGCCAGCTCATCCCTTGGTTTAAAACCACATTCATCTCCCTATTTTAGGGATTGCTAATTAAAACTAATTCATTTGATTATCTATCACAATCATAGACTAAACTTGAATAATGGGTACCATGGCTCTACCCATGGCATGATTCTCATGGTACTTTTTGCCTCTTTTCATAGGACAAATTCCTTTGGTAATTGTCACCTAAACCTCTTTACACCTAATCAACCTTCTTGTTATTTCATTCTTGCCTTCATAAAGGTAAAACTTTAATCATATATAAGCAATTTTATGTCAAGCCAAATCAAAATCAAAAGTAAATTCATAACCACAAATAATCATGGGTCATCCTAGCATTCACAGACTACTCCCTCGAAGGATAGCTATTGAAAATATATTCAAAATTTCTCAAATAAAGTGGACTACTCCCTTGAAGGATAACTATAAATAAACATTAAATAAATCACACAAACTTAGACCACTCCCTTGAAGGATGATTGAGTAAAGCATTTGTCAAAGCAAGCAATTTCTTGGAAGCTTCATGCATCGATTCGCTTCCCCTAACACTCCCAAGCAACAACAAAATAACAAAAAGACCCATTATCAATAAAAATCAAAAAAAAATTGAAATCCACAATCGACTCTCATAAGTAATAATTTTTAAAGTTGTAATTGGCTCTCATGAGTAGACTTCCTGCATCGATCAGTCTACACTTTGTATGACATAGACTTATTTATATTGACTCATCGGTAACCTCCACAAGAGGCATCTTGGTCTCACAAAAAGGTTCCATTTGCATCCATTTCCCCTTTTTACACTATTAATTAAGGGATTTTTAAGCTCACTTGACATTATGTGATCAAGACACATTTTTAACCAACTAATGAATGCTAATTTGAAGCATTCTAAGGGCTTATGTATCTTAAGCTAATAAAAATTTGGGTTTTGTTTTACTCCTTTACAAATAGGAAACACCATGCCCTCTTTGTATCCTTTCATAACTAGTTGATATGTATTCACTTGGACATATATCTCTTGGTTACCTTCTTCTTCTTACATTTAAGGTTGTTATTAAACTTACTTTATGTGTTTTACCTTTAGTACAATGACCATAACCATAATCATAACATCATATCAACATGTATCATAAGCATAATCACACATCATCATCATATCCAACATCATATCATGATCATATCATCCATGAATAAATAAGCAAAAATACATTTTTACCACATGTCTAAATCTAAGTACGAAAGCATATACTCATTGCATTTTAGCATGAATATCATTATCACATCAATATCATATGAACATAAAAACAAAATGCATCTCATTTCATGCCTAGCAAGGTGAGTCTACATTAGTATCTATATCCATAACATTAGCATAATCAATATAACATCATCAATGATCAACATAACTATAATCAACATCATGAACATAAACATCAAATCTCAAAACATAAACGATAATTAATAAACAAGGATCATATCTATAAAACAATAAGTTTGTCATCTATAACATTATAATGTATACAAAAATATACATGCCTCTCTACCAAAATGTATATCTCACTGTATTGACTTATAAACTAGTATCAAAATGATATACAACAAAATATAATATCTCATAACTATGTCATGACTATGCCCCTAGAGAACCATTGTCTCCTAGAGAACCATTGCCTCCTAGTGTCTATCCTCCCAAGGTCCTTGCCTATCTACCTATAGAAGCAGCCCACTGACCTAGTGTCACCATGCTAGTTCCACCTACCAAACTAGCTCTATACTCACCCCATAAGGGCTAATCTAAACAACATCTTAGGATTATGGCCTCATAGTAGTATAGCTCCTCCACTATGGCTATATGTCATGCCATAGGGATAGTGCCTAGTGGTACTACAAATGCTATAACTCCTCCTCCTACCTATCTTAGGGAATCCCTCTCTTAGGTAATCAAGGCTAGTGTAGAAATATCCTAGTCCCTCTCACCTATAACTGTAACTGTCTAACCCTATGTTGTATCTAGTTAACCATGTAAATCTACCACCTAAGCCCATGTCGTGGCTAGTGTTGATCCTACTTACACACCTAGGGTAGGCCCTTGTACCTATTGACCTCTACTAGTTGGGTTAACATCCATATGCTATCTACCACTATCATCACCACCAAAATCTACTACCACATATAGTGCCTAGTACCATGTATAGTAACCATCTACAAATCCTACATCATTTATCTTGACCCTAGCCAATAACTCCTCGTGATCAAGAAATATCTAGAATGGATATGGCTTATGTAGTAGGATCTCTGCATCCTCCCTCCTAAACCTTAATAATGGACCTAAAATACCCTATACTAGGCCAAACTATCTCCACACACTATCAATAAGATGAGCTCTACCTCCCCATTGTACCTACTAAGGATCCACCTATAACTCTATAAAGATAATATGTGTCTCCTCTATCTATCCCACTCTTAAAACTTGGTGTATGGCCTCTAGATCACATCACTAATAACCATTGCCTCTATTTCACCTCTAAATCAATCAATGCCATGCACCCCTCCACCCAATCCTAATAGAGAAAAATCATCTCTCCACGTCATAAATCCAATGATGGGGTTAATCTAGGAATAACCCTCTTATTATATCCCCAATGGTCATATAACCTAGATGTATTCATATGCCTAGTAGTGTGGCATGAACCCAATTCTAATGCCATATCTCCTATGAGCTCTAAAACCCCATAGCTCCCTATATATTTTCATTAGAATCAAAAGCACCCAATTGAACACTATGTGACCAAGAAACATCTCAACTAGAACCCCTAATAGTAGACAAGGAAACCTCTCATTGCTTAAATCTAGAATAGCAAAATAAGATATTATGATCATCATCATCATCATCATCATCATCATTAGTCTCCTCTCACCCATTGCCCTTTGATAGAGTGAAGTGTAGCTAAATCTTCCAATATGCCATTTAAAAATATCATGGTCATCTCCATATAATAGCGCTAATATCTCATCTCACCCCTCCTATTTGATGTAATAAATTAGCTCATCCTAAATAAGTAACCATGTAATCTTGTATGCATCTTCTAGTAATATCATCATCTCACCAGTGGGTAGAAGGAAGGTGTTCATAGCTATAGATCCCATCTCTTAATGAGGGCCATGATCATCATCACATCTTGTAGCACATGTTGATAATACAATATCACTCCAAGATTGACCTCCTCCATATGGGCCTAGTCATCAACATTCATCCCTTAGTGAATCTCAACAAAGATCCAAGGCACTTGATCTTACATCTGAATCTACTCTTGTGCTTGTAAATGTTTAATAACACAAAAACTTATTTCCCTATATTAATCTACCTATGAACTTTGCCTCTTAACCTTTATTTTTTACCCTTAACACTTCAACTATGACCTATCACCCTATACCCTAATCGACAAGTATTTGACCATTACCCCTTCTCTTCCACCTTTACCCTTGACCTCATCCATCATTATAACTTTAAAACTATTACCTAAGGTTTTACCCTTGACACCCCATTTAGCAAACTTTAAAACATTCAAACATTCAAAAATATTAAACAAGTTAACTTCAATTTTTATCATAACACTTTGTCACTTGGTTAACCACCAATGGTCACTATGACCATCGATGGTCAAGTAGCCATTCTATTGATGATCACTATGTGTGACCACTAACAAAAATCTCCTAAACCTTACATACCTAAACCCTACCTACACACCTAAATCCAACAACTAATTACCCTAACTTTGTCCTCTACCTTACCCCCAACCTACTTGCCCTCCCAATTTTAATTTTCACCCACAATTTTCAATAATAACAACATAAAACCTAAAAGTAAGTCAAAACCTAGCAACCCACCCAACAAGACAATACCAAAACAACCAAACTCAAAATTAATGTCAAATCAAAGTTAATCTTAGGACCCACTACCCAACCTCATCCATGTCCACCTTAAATTCTCTCTGATCCACTTGATCCACTCAATCAATCTAACTCAACAACCCACCCACTAGTAGTCACTATTAGAGCTTTTGCACAACATGCCAAGCAAGAAAGTCATAGCAGTCAAAAGCATAAATGAATGAAAAGGATTCATTGAGTCACTTTTAATTTTGACCTTTAAGGGTTTACACCATGACCATCGATGATCAGGGTGACCACTGATGGTCAACCCTAAGGCTGTTTACCATTGACAATTAAGCTCCTAGAAAAAATTTAGCCAAACAACTTTTCAAACTCATTTTGAAACTATCATCACATACCCAAACATAGAGACTACCTTCTCTACCTACCATACCAACCACCTCATCACCTCACCATTGATCCATTTTAACCTAACTAATGTGTATTTTGTGATGATCTTTCTTGATCCTTTTTGACCAAAATGACAATAATTACCATGTTGACTTATTTTTGAACTTGCACTATCTTGCATACACCAGACCTAATTAGTATCTTTTCAAGAGCATTTCCTACCTTGGATACCCATGAAATCACCTAAATAAATTTTGTTTTCCCTAGGATCCCTTCCTACCTTAAATACCCACTGAAACACATACCTTACTTAGGAGACTAGAGTTTACAATTGTTCCCAACCACCATGCCTAAATACGATCACATGGTCCACTTATCACATGTTCTTCTAGCACTAACCTTAATTTCTACAAACTATAACAACCTAGTTAATAAAAAAAATTGGCTATCACACTTTTATCACACTTTATGCATGTGTTTACATTTTAGTGCCCCAACCTATAAACCACCTTCATCATCACCTCCACCACTTATCAAACCTGCACCCATTTCTATTTCACCTCATCAAATCCTAGTTTGAGGGGGAGCAACTCCTCCTATGTTCAAAATAATTGAACCTTTGACCTATAATCCATTTTTTGTTTTGTAGATTATTAATACAAACTGCATAACAAAAAGGGTTAAAATGTACACACTAAAAATCCACACATAATGGTTTTGAATGTCATAACTCCCTTAGACTACTTTAGGACCCCCTAGGGCCCCAACTTAACCTTTCAACTGGTAAACCTACCTAATGCTAATTAGATTAACCTAATAACTTAAATAACCTTTTTAACTCAACCTACCTTAACCCTCAACCACTGATGATCACCTTAACGATCGATGGTCATCCTGACTATTGATGGTCAAGTTTCACTACCTAAAGCAAATTAATTGACCCATCACTCCAACTTAATTTTCTATAATTAGATTATTTAATTTGTGTGTAAGCCCATACATGTCAAAGCTAAAATTAGATATCAAGTTAGACCCCTTGTTAACATCTTATTACACCTCTCCTTCTCTGCCTATAAGAAGAGCTAAACAAGAGGTGAAAAAGGACCACCATAAATTCAAGATATTTTGCATCTAGAATTTCTTTATAGGTCACTTCTTCTAGTAATCCAATAATCTATCCATCACATTAGAGATCTGACTCACTATCACCCTTCAACTGATAGCCAAGTGTTATTATTTTGCTAAATTTTATCAACAAGATAACCACCTCAATCATTCATCTAACCAACCTCTAAAAAGCTAAGTATTTTTCTCAATCTATTAATTATTTTGTTTCCATTTTACAACCAGCCTGGCATAAATCAATCCCCTAGAATTACCTTATGTGACCCCATCAATCTTACCTTTTATCTCCCAAACCCAACACATGGTAACTACTGATGGTCATCATGACTATCGATAGTATGGTCAACCGCTAACATTTACATCAACTATCAATGGTCACCTCAACCACCAATGGTCATGCCAACCACTTATGGTCACTATCGTAGAGAATAATAGCAAACCATTTTCACCCACTTACACTCAACCAAATCTAACTTTTTGTCTCTGCTTGTTCCTAGATTCCAAACCTATTTTATGAAGCACACCTAACTTGTTTAGCATTAGTATTGACCTATTTATTACTATATTGATATTTTAGTCTATTTATTTATTAAAAATTACTTGTATTTTATTTTAGGATCTTTTTATTATTTATGCAAGAATTTTATCTCCTATTTTATAAACATAATTGTTTAAAACATGTGGATTAACAGCCCCTAAGAAAGCTCTTGCTTTTGAGATCTAGCTAGTGCTAGGCAATCCACCCAGCTATCTATCTAACCAAACCATTTGATTTAGTGTTGTATTATTTATAGGTCATTCCTCCCAAACCAAATAGGATCTCTCTATAATCATCTGATTCAACACACGCATTACCAACTAGGTTTTTCAACCATACTCACATCTAGTTTCTTTCTTCTTCCTCTCTTGGAATATAAGTGACATTCTTTGAAACACAACTTTATAACATACACACACATCTCCAAAACCTATATCCAATAAGGATATATGTTACATGTCTAGCTATTCATATAGGTTCACTATAGTGAAATTTTCATTCCTTGCACTTTCTCTCTTTGTCTTTCTCGAAAAAAAATTTGAACATTTTATTTTTTGTTTAAGGAAAGAACTAAAATTTTCCTTCCCTATCATTCTCCTCTTCTTTTGCCTCTAAAATAAATTCATTATTTTACTACAAGCTAAAAAGAATACTCTCATTTGTTTGTCTCTTTTGAGCATTAGGATAGTGAAATTCATCCTCTTCTCCTATTCATAATTATTTTCATCTAAATTTAAATATTTTTGATTTGGGTTTAAAAGTCATTGCATCTCATTGTGTTTCTTGTTTCATTTAGCTCACCTAGTTAAATAAATCATCATGAATAAATTGTAAAACACAAATGTTACAAAACCAGATCACTCTCACAAAATTAAACATCTACACTCACTTGAGACAAGGCCCATTGGTATTTTATCACCTAGTGGATCACCTTACGCTACCCAATGATATCACTTGGATTTCACCACCAAGGAGAGGACCCACTCCAATCTCTAACAGAGTATAAACTCTAGACATGAGGTATATTCTGGTTAAGCAGTCGGCTTGGCTTTGGGACCTTGAAGTATGAGGAGCAAACCCCTATAATAATCCATGTACCTAGTATTATACATATTTTTATTAAGCACCAAAACTAACCTGGAACCATCCTTAGACTGCTCATCTAATACCTTTTTCAAAAACCAATTTTAGTCTTACACTTTCTAAGGCATAAGTCATCAAGAGACTAAAATTAATTCCTTAGAGTTAATGTTTAGTGGTTGCATGTTCCTTTTATACTTCCTTTTTTCTTTTGCATTTTTGAGTTAGTGAAGTTGTTTCCTTTATCAATTTATAGAATCTAGGCATTTCAACCTCTCAAATTTTATTAACCTCTCATTTTATATTTTTTGTGTGTCCTTTATCCTTGCACAGACCTATTGGATCCATTATTTTACCTAGATTTTACCCCTAGGTTACCAAAACCTTGGATTTTTTGCCTTTCTAGATTCCATAGTAACCAACATTAGTAAATCCACCAACATCAGTGTCCCTTTTGCCTATCAACATTGGTTAGATAATTGATATTAGTGATTGTGTGTTTTTATAATTTTTAGCCTACTTAAAACAAGTTAAATTTACCTACTTACCTACACTCAAACCTATTTTTTTATGCTCTATCACTAATACAGAGTATAAGGCCTACCTTTATCCCTTTTTCATGGTCTTGATGCATATCCAAGCCAAAATTATTGCCAATTACACAAGTTGGCAACCACTCCCACCTTCCCCTCTCCTTTTTTATTCTACCATCGAGTATACTTTGGCTATGGAGAATACCCCAATGATTAGCAATCCTAAATATATCCCCCTTATACCTAAAGGATATCATAACCTTTTGAAATTTCTTGATCATAATATTGTAGCCCTTCAGCATTAACTCACAATGAGCCAAACCCATATCACTACGAGAGATCCCCTTTATGGCATGCCAACTTCTTTGATGGAGACAGTTGCAATCTCAATGGTTTTCACCATTACATATATGGTCACCCAAACAACTACTTCAATAAGTGATCCAACCATCAATAAACCTCAAAATTTAACCACCCCAACCACTCAATCTTAACCCAACTTCTGTAGTGGTTTCCTTAGCCTCGCAGTCACAACTGGCCCAACCAAGTCAAACACCATTTCAAAACTTGGTAGTGCCCATCCCATAAACTCTTTAACCCATAATTAAAAGAGTTGAAACTCATCCTTCAACCCATGTAACTATGCCAGTAACCCAACCTTCGATGATGGCACCCAACCAAGGCATTATCTCTAACCCCATAGGACAAGCCTCTTTCATTTCCTCCCCTAAGCCCATGACTCATTACTAGTATGTTTCATCTACACTACCACAAAAATTTGTGTCATATCTTACCTCTATCTCCCTTCAAGCACCCTATAATGTAGGGATTGTTACTCACACCAATCCTTCTCTTGATCTCATCAAGAAGTCTAACCTAAAAGCGTTTGTGTTAGGTTTAAAGAATGTTTTATCTTATGATCAAATATGTAATGAACCCATCCATCCTTATATACCTATTCAACCCTACCCAAGTCAGTGAGAACTCCCTAAATTTTCTTGTTTCTAGATTAAGGAGGATCCACAACAACACTTATGAGAATTTCAACATACTTGTTACCTAACAGGGCATGATAATGCATTATTGCTCTATACTTTCCCTATATCTCTTTTAGATGATACCTTAGATTGGTATATTTCCATAAACTAGCATTCCCTTTTCTCATTTACCCAACTTTCTCAACTATCCCTAGACCACTTCTCTATCAATATTTCTAAAAAGTCTCTATTAGGGACTTTTTTCCATTAGATAGTTTGACGATGAGTCTATCACTAACTTTGTCACTCATTGGAGAGGTTTAATCAATCAGATCAACTTTTCTTTACCTCAACCTAAGCTTATAAATATTTTCTCAACAGCATGTGCCAAAAACATCTCTTCTACCCTCCACAACTAGACTTTTTGCACATTTGATGAAGCTTTTACAATGGTGTAAAATTTAGAGATTTGGGCTATAGATGAAGATAAGGTTAAGTTGCATAATAAAAATACCAACTCCAAACCTAATGACTCTTCCTCTAAACCTTCTTCTTCCAATAAAAATTCAAAAGGCTCTACCAATGCCATGGTGATTAAATTAGCTTCTTCCACCATAGTCAACCAGTCTAGGTCATCCACCTCATAAAATTCAACCAAACAATTCCTAAAATGGTATGAACAAAGATAATACACTCCTATTGGAGAGTCATATACTTCCATTTTGAATAAACTATTATAGCAAGGAGATATTACCCTTCCCCAAATTAGACCTCTTATATAGTTTGATCCCTCCCATCTTCTCCCAACTTGGTATAAGAAGGATGAGTTTTATGCCTATCATCAAGTTAAAGGCCACAATTTTAATAACTTTAAAACATTTAAAAACATTTTTTAGGATATGCTTGATAAAGGTGAGCTTATCTTGGATAACCCTAATGTGCCTACAAACAAAAGCATGGACATGTTCAAACATCCTTTTCCTAACCATTCACTCAAAAAAATAAATGTTCAAGCCACGATCAATAACCCACCTAATCATGATATTCATATGGTCAATATGGTATTTTATTTACCTTCAGTCCAACCTCTCCCATAACTAGAGGAGCCTATTTTACCTATTCCTCTTCCATGAGTAGAGGAGCTTGTTTCACCCATCCCTCTCCCATGTGTGGAAGGGCCTCCTCTACCTATCCTTTTATCATGCAAGGAAACCATAATGCATGTTCTTCTTGTAACTATTTTGTATATTCTATTACCTTTGGAAAAGGATGCCATGCCCACTCCCCATTTGCATGTTGAGGGAAGCAGAATTCCTATGCTCTACCCTCTTGAAGATCCTTATTCACCTACTTTTCCTCCACTAATGGAGGACAATTCCCCGTCCACTCCTCTTTCACATATAAAGGAGTCTGTATTATCTATCCCTACACTAATCAAAGGACCTATTATGCTTACACCCATTGAACCAATTTTTCCCTTTCTCTTGCCAATAAAAGAGCATACCTTACCTACTCTTAATCTTCATGGTAGGGAAGAAATCATACCAATGTTTTATCCACTAGAATAACTAACTTCACTAGTTCCTCCCCCACCTAGGGAGGACCATGCCTCTTTTCCTACCTCAATTGAAGAAGACCCAATTATGGTTCTTACGCATCTTTGGCCCAAAACAATAAAATACAACACCTTCTCTCTTTCCCAATCACATAAGTCTTCTACAAAAATAATTTTAAGGCCTATAATAACTTCATCTAAACCCTTCTCATAGTTGGTAAAAAATCTAGACTTTCTTGACTCCAAGAAGCTAGATCGCTCGGTATTTTGGGACTGACTTAAATATCCTTATCCTATGCAACAAATGTCATCTTCTACCACCAATCCTTTTGGTACCATTTATTCCAAATTTTTTGACAAAGATAAAACTTCTTTTCCTAGACCATCAGAAGTACATCCCTCTACATCAAAACCATCACCATCATGAGTATCTACTACACTGAAGCAAATCAAATCTTTAGGTGTTCACCTAGTGTCTAATCTAATTCATCCATAGGTAAAGCTATATTTGAATCCTCAACCTTGAGTTGGAGTTACATAGCCTGAATCAAGGAAGAATGTTCAGCTTCCTAAACCTCATCATTCCACTCCTCCTCCACCCTCAACTTTGCCTTTGATCTTGTGACCCCATCTTTCTACTTTAGTTAGAGTGCTCTCTTTTCGAGTAAGATAAAAGGAAAAACTACCTCCTATGTTACCTATACCACTTAATGGCCCTTACACATATAGCACCTTGACACCTATGACTAAAAATGTGTCAAAAAAACTAGTGGCTATGCCTTCACCCAAAATGATACCACGTAAAACCGCATTCATGCCTCCTAAATCAAATAATGTGTCCACCCCTATTATGACAATAGGTGTTATCCCATTGGTAGGCTCTCAAGCCTCTATCCTATGCCATTTTTTATAATATTCCACCATAACCCTTCCTTTGATCATGCCTTATCAGCCTCTCAAACCAAAACCATCTTGGTTTACTGACACACAAGTTTGTTTATATCATCATTCACCTGGACATGAAATGGAAAGCTATAAATCTCTCATAGCTATTCTCCAATAAAACTTTGATATAAATAACCTTTTCATTAAGGAGCTTATTTCTAACATCACAATTATTTTTCCAATTACATCTCAAACTCTACCTACCACCTCACCTGAGTCTAAGAGCAATGATGAGGTTGTGTCACCTCCACCACCTTCTCCACCTATGCTCTAGATTAACATAGTTAATATGGCCACATGGTCTCAAAAACAAAAAGATAAAGGTAAGGAAAAGGCCACCACCCCTTGGGCTCATCCATTCTCAAAAGATTCTCCTCCACCAAATCCCAAGATCTTTAATCTTGGTGCTCCTCAACCCACATCTTCACAAGTCATTCAATACTCAATGGTGAAATAACTTTATTAAACCCTTGTAAAAATGTCTTTATATGAGTTCATCCAAAACTCATCCCAACACTACCAAGCCTTAATCAAGGCTTTATAATTTATTGAGGTATAAATTGATGATCCTCAACCTCTTATATCTTTGATAGATTCTCTTAATACTATTGCTCTAGTTACCTCTAGTGATTCAAAAACATTGGCTCTTCACCCCAGATATCAGGACCCTGCACTTTTTATCACTGTATATATTTAGCAAACTCATGTTAAGAGAGTCATGATCGATGGAGGTGATAGTATTAATATTATCTCCACTCATGCCTACAAATAGCTATTACTTCCTGATAATTGTGTGTCATAGTTTAATGTGATACTTCATTCCTTTAAAGATACTATAGTGACTACTATGGGTACTGTAGTCTTGCATATCCATGTGGGTCTTCACATAATCCCTAAAATCTTGTATGTTATCAAAGGAGAGTTCTAATACAACATATTACTTGGATGGCCTTGGATATGTGCCATGGAATGTGTACCCTTGACTTTACATTATTGTGGTAAATTCAAGCATGGTAGGAAAGTGCATGTTATTCCCATTGATCTGCCTCATTTAAAAACATGCAACATGACTTATCATCCCAATGATTTTCTCATTCCATTGAAAACATCTTCCTCTTCACATTCTACCATTGAAGCCTCAACAATATTAACTACCCCAGTTACTTAGATACTAGTAACACAAATTACTAACAAGGACCCCATGGAGGACACTTTTAAATGCCTTTCACTCGGAGAATATCACTTGTTGACACTTGACATGTGTCATACTCCACAAAAGTATGGGAAACTTCACATGCACCCCAATTATGATCCCCATATTGGGATGGTCATCCCATATGGTCCCCCTAACCTTCAAACTAATCTCACATATGGGGGAATCGATTAGGATCTTACTATCATGAAATTCCTCCTCTTCACCATAGCGTTTTACCTATGACTTCTCTTTCCAAGGCAAACCTAGTTTTTCTCACACCTATCTTTATAGGTGCACCTAGAAAGGATTCAAGTTGGGTCATTATGATCAAGGTGATCATACACCCATTAAATACTCTACCAATAATACCATTAAAGATGATAAAAATTAGTATGGTACGGGTTTTGATGAACCAAAAACCCCACTAAGGTCTCTCTTTCAAGGAGCCACTCTCTCCTTCTCCATCTTCTCCTCTTCCCCCACCATCACCTATAGAATCAAAGGTATCCATACCTCCTAATTTATTTATTTTTCAATAAACACCATTAATTTAGGACCCCTAACCTATCATCTAGGTAAGGAATCAAGGTCCCTTCTTCTTATTCATCTTAAAATGATTGATGAAGACTCTCTCAATATTAACACTATCCAATGTCAGGATGATGATCCTATTTTCACCTACATGGGTGTAGATGATACATATATCCAATTATCACTCCCTTTTAAAACATAAATGTTAAATTAATCAACCATTGACATTAATCTATCCTCTCTAGATAACCCCTAAATCCCTAATATTGGCCAATCTTTATATTCCCTTAAACAAATTAATTATGCCACTTTCCTCTCTGATCATTGGAAAGCATTTGCTTGGTCTTATCATGATATAACTAGCATTTACCCCTCTATCATCACCCATAATATTGTAACCAACCATGATGGTAAACCTGTTAAGCAAAAGCTTCTTAAGATGAACCCTTGTCTTACTCTCCTTGTCAAAGAAAAGCTCCTATGCCTCCTCTATGTTAACTTTATTCAAAAAATTGATTATCTATAATGGATTTCCAATATCATCCCTATCATAAAAGTAATAGGGGAATCTACATCTGCACCAACTACCATGATCTAAATATCAATTGTCCAAAGGATGACTTCATTTTACCAAGCATTGACCAACTTGTTGACCTGACAGATGGCCATGAGATGCTATCTCTTATGGATGGGTTCTTGAGATATAATAAAATCTTGATTGCTCCTAAAGATCAACACAAGACCTCTTTCATCACCCCATGGGAGCTTTTTTTTACTAGGTCATGCCTTTTGGCCTTAATAACATTGGTGCTACCTACCAATGCACCATGACTTCCATTTTTCATGACCTCCTACACAAAATTATGGAAGAATAGTTGGACAACTTAATTGGAAAGTCTAAACATCACCAAGATCACTTAACAACTCTCAAAATCATATTCACTCATCTCCTCCAATATAATGTTTGACTAAACCCAAAGAAATGCATCTTTGGGGTCCTTTTAGGTAAGATTCTAGGCTTCATTGTATCCCTTTGGGGTATTGAGGTTGACCCTACTAAGGTTCAGGACATACTAGAAATGCCTCTACCCACTAATCTCAAGTAGCTATGTAGCTTACAAGGCAAACTTTAGTCAATCCACCATTTCATCTCTTAGTTGTCAGATTAATGTCAACCTCTTCATCATCTACATAAAAAGGATGTATCCTTCCATTAGAATGTGGATTGTCAGAAAGCCTTTGAATCACTTAAAGGGTATCTCCTTTCATCACTAGTTCTTATTCCCCCTAAAGAGGACCAGCCTTTCTACCTCTAAATTTTTACAATAGACCATTCTTTCGATGTTATGATTGCACATCAGGATAATCAACATAGAGAGAAAGTTTTTTACTACATAAGTTGAATGCTTATTGATTATGAAACTCGGTATACTCATACCAAAAATCTTTGCCTCGCATTGGTCTTTACAGCTTCCAAACTTTTCCATTACCTTTTAAATCACAAAACCTACATTGTCACCCATACTAACCCTCTCAAATACATGCATTTCAAGCCATACCAAAACTAACATATGGCTCATTGGCTCATGCTCCTTACTGAGTTTGACTTAGAATTCATCCAAACAAAGTCTATTAAGGGGGGAAAAATTGACTAGTTATTTGATGCCCCTTTACTTGACAACCAACTTTCTAACCTTAAATTCCCTGATGATTATATCACAATGCTATCCATCGATGACATCTCTTATCAAATGATGATGTTCTTTGATGGGTCTAAATTTCAAATCGGTGGGGGTGTGGGGATCATCCTCATCCCTCTTAATGGTGATACTATGTCTTTGTCATTTAAACTAGATTTCAAATGCGTACTGATCAACAAAATAGGTCTGATCAACCACAGTAGGAATATTGGTCGGCTAGGTGTGCAACTTTACTACATCAACTGGAGACAAATCTCTCCTCTCATCAAGGGGAGGTTCCCTATAGATACGTAGGAGATATATATAATATAAGTAAGCAAAAAATAACACATGGGCGCAGAATAAACCATCCATCTCTCTTCTTTCAGAGATGATACACACAAACAAAGGAGAAAATTTTGGTGTAAACATTGAAGGCACTTCTCTTCTTTCAGAAGTGTTCTTGTAAGAAATAGAAGGAGTTTCTTTTAGGTAGTGAAATAACCAGTGACCAGAGGGCGTAGTAATAGTAGGATGATACAGAATGCAAAGTCTCCACTTCAACTACCCAAAGAGTATATCACAAAAGATAATGGGGGCATAAAGTCACCCCAAAATCCTCAACACAAAAAGAAAAGAAAAGCATAGAATAAAATCAATTGTGAAAGCACAAAGTCTTCCAACAGTTGGTTTCAGGACACTTCCATATTACCTTCACTAATTTTGCTTACCAAATTAAATGAATAAGGACACCTTCAGAAGATAGATGTAAGAATGATCTTCTAAATGACACAAGTTAGAATAGCACAAAGTCTATGAAAAACCTACTTTCTCATTCAGATAAAAATGAAAATGAAATTACAACCTAAGCTCAATGTCTCAATCTTCCTCTTTCAAAATGGGTAGAGATTCGCTCTTGTAAAATGAAAAGTCTCCTTTACAAATGAGAGATATTACAATCTTATAGCAACTACACAAGGATTGGTGATTTTTTCCATGGGATGGCCCATGCTACAGTCAACATCTTCAATGCACCTTCAGTCATGTCTAGAGAGACCATGCTGAGAATAGTGCACTACCATAACTATGGCGTGTCCCTTCATCTAATATGTCTCTTCTTTGGTATGGATTGTCTAGTCCTTTGCATTGATCTTCTCTTCCCTATAGCAATTTAAATCTTTGAGCTCTGTTTTCATTTAATCACTTGGTTTTTCCTTTAAGTTCTGCACTTTATTTGAATTTCTATGGATTTTCCCTTACTTTAAATTTGACATCTGAGGGGTTGTCAATGGTCGCTAGCTGCTTGAACCATCTTGAACCTTGAACCCATTAAACCACTAAAAGTTCATTAGTTCATTAGTTTATTCTATCTCTTTTGTTCTATCACTCCTTGGTTCAATCGCTTCTTTGCTCCTTGGTTGAACCATCCATTGAACCACTTGTTTGTTACTTCTCTCTTGACTAAGGCTACCATTAAACTTTTAAACCTATGAACCATTGAACTTTGAACTCTTTCGGTTTAAAGTTCAATTGGTGCATTGGTTCATTTTGTGTCTCACTCAATCATTGCTTTATCTTTCTAAGCTCTTGGTTGAACCTTTGAACCTTAAACTAGTTGACCCATTCAGTTCAACGGTTCAATGGTTCAATCGGTTCATTCAGTTTATCCTCTGAAGTCCCTTTTGTCCAAGTCTTTGAAGATTCCTTTCTACATCTTTGTTCAGCCTTTAGAACATCCTAAAGGGAAGGTGTCCCTTCAGGTCCTTGGAAAAGGTCCTTTTTATGATGTCAAGTGTCCCCTACAAGGGTATCTACCCTTTGCAATCTTTTGGGCAGACTTCAGGCTTCAACTTTTCCAGTGGATTCTTACTTCTTCGGTGGGCTTTTGGCTCTCAGGATTTTTCCATCAGGCTTTTCCTTTGGACAAAAAGCCTGAAAGAATTCCTTTAAAAAAAAGTCTGAAGGAATTTTGCCTTAACATTTTTTCAAGAAAAGTCTTCCCAAAAGAATTATTTTGGCTTCCTTTACTTTACCATTTCTATCGAACAAAAAGTCTGAAAGAATTGTTCCTTTTGGGGCCTTTGAACAAATTTAAAGGAATTTTGTCTTTTCTTTGACCTTCAAACCAATGTTGCCTACCCTCTGCAAGGGAACTTGCCTTTTTTGCTTTGGGGTAGCCACTTGAACCTGCCAATTGAACCAACTGATTGAACCAACTTTGGTTTAATGGTTCAATTGGCTCATTCTTCATTATTTGGCTAAGTCTTTTTGATCTTTTGCACCAAGCACATTGAACCCAATTGGTTGTTGAACCAATCTTGGAAATGACTAAGTGTTAGAAGCTTGATCTTTTGATTGAACTCGCCTATAGAAGCTTTTGAACCTATTGAACCTGCTAATTTCAAGCATGTTGAGTCTATAGAAACATATCTACAAAGTCCATGAAAATCAACCTGTGAAGCCCATAGAACTTGGCCTACAGAGTCCATAGATTTTCTTCCTATAGAGTTCATAGATTTCCTTCCTACAAAGTCCATAGATTCAAGCCTGCAGATTTCGTACATTTCTGGAAAGCTTGAAAAAAAAGAGGAATTTGAAAGCTCAGAACAAATTTTGAGAAGGGAAGAGAGAAATTTTGGTCCTGTAGGACCAAGATAGCTCATATGTTGTTCCAAAAATGAGTGACATTTTTGGGGACCAATAGCTAGCTCCAGTTGGCAAACTTCCTTCAGATGAAAACTTGAAATATAGCTGAGGGGAGTAGAAACCAAAATCTCTAGTGCTTTAAAGTGTGCCATTAGGCTACGGAGTCATGCTACCCAAAAAGAAAGGTGCCAAAAATGAAAATGAAATGCACAAAATAGAACTAAATACTATACAAATATACATATGTATAGGTGAACTTATCTAATACTTCAAGAATTGAAGTACTTCAGATGCTGCTCCTTGTGAGGTGAAGAAAAGGGGATGCCATCCTGATAAACTAGTAAGAAACCATTCTATCCCCAGAAATGGTGATAGGTGAATGGAGCTCTCCACCAAGAAACCAATTTTTTACATCTTCCTCTTTGGTTTTTCTTCTTCTTGCCCCATGGCAGGACGTGGTCTTCAATTTGAAAACCATAACTCCTTGCTCTCTTGGTGAAGGGCTCCTTTTGCTGATTTTGGAGTACAGTAGTATGGTCCACCACCATAGCTTGCTATTCTACTAGTTCAGTCTAGCACATATTTTGATTGTCAGCATTAGACCCCTGACAAACCATCAGCTCAGCATCCCCTTTGGTGTGAAGGAGTTTGATCTCTTCATCCTGAGTAGTCTTCAATCAAAGCAATAGAGATCTACATCTAGCATGAGTGAAAGAATTGTTTCTATCAAATTCTAGGATCCAAGCATCATTAGAAGCTGATCTTCTATTAGATTTCTCTTCATCGAAGATGGAAGATCCTTCTTGATTTGTACTACACCTTACCAATTCTTCTGATGCCTGATTTGGATCAAATCTTGGATTGCTAGCCAAAGGACTTTGATCAACTGAGACATGAGCATCCTCTATGGTTAAAGAGTAATTACCCCTACCTGAAGGCTCAAATAAAATTTGAGTAGTAGGGGCTGACATTTGGGTGACCACAATCTTTGCCTCAGATAGTTCCACACCTAGCTCTTCACCAATGTTTAACTACTTAAAATTGGCTTGTAGGGATTCAAAATTAGTCATTTGAATTTTGAACTTCTTGACATGATCAATCATGTCAAATGACTGAGATGGACTTGGAAGAGAGGATGGAAGTTCATCTTTTTGGTTTTGGGAGGGGGAGGACTGATCTACGAAGTTGAAGTAGAAGGTGTAGAGATGTTTGATGTACTAACCTTCTTGGTAATCACTGGGTCCTTTGACTAGAAAGGCAGAGTGGTTCCCCACTTACCAATTAGAATTGTAGGGTGATTTCATTCCTCTATTCTTTCTTTATCATCTTGCTAGGCTAACTGATTCTCAGACCAGGTGAATACTTCTTATGATTCCTCATCTGCTTCACCTTCACTTTTGGGTTCATCCTGGTAATTCAGGAAACTGATGTGGGAGTTTCCAACTGATTCTTCTTGATCCTCCATGAAGAGACCAACATCATTTTCTTTCTCAAACTCAATTTGGAAATAAGAAACATGTTTTATTTCTAGATATCCCATTGTTGAGTTGGTTATAGGTGCTCCAAGGGCAAGGTTCCTCAATGGGGGAGGAAGACAATTTAGTTGCCCTTGACTTCTAGCAGCATTGCCTTAATATGGTTGATTGAGGAATGTCCTCCTTGGTATATCTTTCTATAAAGGAGAAGAAGACATACCTTATGCCATTTTCCTTTTCAAGGCTAGCAATTCATTTGCTAGCTTTTATACCATTGGGTCAATGGTGGTTATGGGTGAGTATTCAGAAGATGAAGAGGGTTTACCTCTACTAGGATCTCTCCTTATCTATCCTGAAAAGATAAGGTCATCTTCTATCTTAGTAGCCAAGTCTTAAGTAGCCTCAAGGTCTATGTGTCTAGCCCATCTCAATATAAAACTCACTTTAAGTAGCTATGAGTTGATGAAGAAACACATGAGATTCTGAGGTGTCGGCTGGGTGATCATGAGAATCCTGTTCCTTAACTTGTTAAACCTGAAAATAAAATCCCTCATAGGCTCATGAGGTTCCTTCTTCATCTAAGTGAGCTAGGCCAATAAATCATGTGCATCCTTTACAGGCTTGAACCCAGCTTCAAACTTGGCTTTGAGTGTATCCCAGTCAGTCACTGATCCAACTTGAAGATGGTAGAACTAGTCTGTAGTAGTGCCTTATAGTGTCTCCTTGAATAGCTTGACCACTATGTCTTCAAATTCCACCCCTATTACACTGCAGGATATGCTGAAAGTTGCAATGTGTTCATCAAGATGAACCTTCCCATCACCAAAGAATTTGGGGAAATTCTTTCTTGAACTACGTGGAAGTTCATGCAAAGGTGGAGTCAAGTTGAGTGGGCCAAAAGAGTTACCCCAGCAGCCTCAAACTGCCATGATTTAATAATGACAAATGGGGATAACAAATTTGAGTGGAGTGGCTAGATTGTAGAACAAAAAATGGAAAATAATTGGCCCTGCTTCAGCTTGAGGCTTGAGACTTCAAACTGTGCACTCTTTTCTAGCAGCTTTGGTTTTAGAGACCAGATAAAATAATAGAAGTGGAGGAAGATGGTAAGGATATAATGATAATGGGTAAGACATGGAATGGATTCACCAAAGTCTATAATGGATAAGGGTTACAATGATAATGGGTAAGACACAGGTGATGTTTCAATCTGAAACTTGAGGTTTCAAATTGCACAAAATTACTGTGTCCCCAGTAGAGTCACCAAAAACTATTGGGTGAATATTTTGTCAATTAGCATACTGATCAACAAAATAGGTCTGATCAACCATAGCAGGAAGATTGGTTGGCTAGGTGTGCAGCTTTACTACATCAATCAGAGACAAATCTCTCCTCTCATCAAGTGGAGGTTCCCTATAGATACGTAAGAGCTATATATAATATAAGTAAGCAAAAAATAACACATGGGGGAAAAATAAACCATCCATCTCTCTTCTTTTAGAGATGATGCACATAGACAAAGGAGAAAATCTTGGTGTAAACACTAAAGGCACTTCTCTTCTTTCAGAAGTGTTCTTGTAGGAAATAGTAAGAGTTTCTTTCAGGTAGTGAAATAACTAGTAACCAAAGGGCGTAGTAACAACAAGATGAAACTGAATGCAAAGTCCCCACCTCAACTACCCAAAGAGTATATCACAAAAGATAATGGGGGCACAAAGTCACCCCAGAATCTTCAACACAAAAAGAAAAGAAAAACACATACTAAAATCAATTGTGAAAGCACAAAGTCTTCCCATAGTTGGTTTCAAGACACTTCCCTATTAGCTTCACTAATTTTGCTTACCAAATTAAATGAATAAGGACACCTTTAGAAGACAAACATAAGAATGATCTTCTAAAATGACACAAGTCAGAATAGCACAAACTCTATGAAAAACCTACTTTCTCATTCAGATAAAAATGAAAATGAAATTACAACCTGAGCTCAAAGTCTCAGTCTTCCTCTTTCAAAATGGGCAGAGTTTTGGTCTTGTAAAATGAAAAGTCTCCTTTACAAATGAGAGATATTACAATCTTATAGAAACTACACAAGGATTGGTGTTTTTTCCCATGGGATGGCCCATGCTACAGTCAATGTCTTCAATGTGCCTTCAGTCCTGTCTAGAGAGACCATGCTGAGAACAGTGCACTACCATAACTATGGCGTGTCCCTTCATCTAATATGTCTCTTCTTTAGTATGGACTATCTGGTCCTCTACATTGATCTTATTTTCTCTGTAGCAATTTAAATCTTTGGGCTCTCTTTTCATTTAGTCGTTTGGTTCTTCCTTTAAGTTTCGCGCTCTATTTGAATTTCCATAGATTTTCCCTTACTTTAAATTTGACATCTGATGGGCCATCAATGGTCGCCAGCTACTTGAACCATGTTGAAACTTGAACCCATTAAACCACTAAAAGTTTATTGGTTCATTGGTTCATTCTATCTCTTTTTTTCTATTGCTCCTTGGTTCAATCACTTCTTCACTCCTTGGTTGAACCATCTGTTGAACCACTTGTTTGTTACTTCTCTCTTGACTGAGGCCGCCTTTGAACTTTTGAACCTATGAACCATTGAACTTTGAAATCTTTTGGTTCAAAGTTCAATCATTTCATTGGTTCATTCTATGTCTCGCTCAATCATTGCTTTATCTTTCTAAGCTCTTGGTTGAACCTTTGAACCAGTTGACCCATTCGGTTCAATGGTTCAATTAGTTCATTTAGTTAATCCTATGAAGTCCCTTTTGTCTAATTCTTTGAAGATTCCTTTTTGCATCTTTTTTCAGCCTTTGGAATATTTGAAAGGGAAGGTATCCCTTTGGGTCCTTGGAAAAGGTCCTTTTTTTGACATCAAGTGTCCCCTGCAAGGGTATCTACCCTTCAGAATCTTTTGGGTGGACTTTAGGCTTCAACTTTCTCAGCAAGTTCTTGCTTCTTCGGTGGGCTTTTGGCTCTTAGGATTTTTCCATCAGGCTTTTCCTTCAGACAAAAAGCATGAAAAAATTCCTTCAAACAAAAATTTTGAAGGAATTTTGCCTTAACATTTTTCTGAGAAAAGTCTTGCTAAAAGAATTCTTTTGGCTTCTTTTACTTTACTGTTTCCATCAGATAAAAAGTCTGAAAGAATTGTTCCTTTTGGGGCCTTTAAACAAATCTGAAGGAATTATGTCTTTTCTTTAACCTTTGAACCAATGCTGCCTACCCTACATAAGGGCACTTGCCTTTTTTGCTTTGGGGTAGCCCCTTGAACCTACCAATTGAACCAACCGATTGAACCAACTTTGGTTCAACGGTTCAATGGTTCAATCAGCTCATTCTTCATTATTTGGCTAAGTCCTTTTGATATTTTGCACCAAGCACATTGAACCCACTTGGTTGTTGAACCAATCCTAGAAATGACTAAGTGTTAGAAGCTTGTTCTTTTGACTGAACTCGCCTGCAGAAGCTTTTGAACATGTTGAACCTGCTAATTTCAAGCACGTTGAGTCTATAAAAACCTATCTATAGAGTCCATAGAAATCAACCTGTGAAGCCCACAAAACTTGGCCTGTAGAGTCTGTAGATTTTCTTCCTACAGAGTCCATAGATTTCCTTCCTACAAAGTTCATATATTTAAGCTTGTCGAGTCTATATATTTCTAGAAAGCTTGAAAAAAAAGAGAAATTTGAAAGCTCAGAACAAATTTTGTTAAGGGAAGAGAGAAATTTTGGTCCTGTAGGACCAAGATAGCTCATATGTTGTTCCAAAAATGAGTGACATTTTTTGGGACTAACAAAATGTACTAACAATATGGATAAACATGAAGTTTTGGTCTTAGGGCTTCAAAATACCATTTTCTTGGGCATCAAATCAATCAGCATCTTTGGTGATTCCTAGCTAGTGATTATTTAGGTTAATGGTTCCTATCTCTATAAAAATGAAATTCTATAATGATATAAACATCATGTAGATTCATAATTAGAATCATTCAACCACTACCTCTTGTAGACTATTCCTCGATCTACAAACAAGTGTGTCAACATGATGGCTTCCCTTGCCTCACACATTACATCCTAACCCTCTTATTTAAAAATCTATGTCACTATGCATCACCTCACATTGCCCTCTTATGTGTCAACTAACATCTTATTTGTGGGAAATATTAAATCTAATATGAATGACATATGGTATAAATAACTTGTTGACTATCTCACTTACATTACCATTCCATCAAACCTTTCTAGTAATGGGAGACATTTTTTTGTTAAAATTACTATTCACTATGCTATGTTGGGGGGCCTTCTCTACAAATGAGGCTTTGATGGTCTTCTCCTTAGATGCCTTGCTCATGTTAAAATCCCCTTCACCATTAAGGAATTCCATGATGGGATTTGTGGTGGACATTTCAAAGGGAATTCGATTACCAAACACATCCTTCGACTTGGTTACTATTGGCTAACACTCAACCAAGACTATCAAAATTATGTTTTGTGTTGTGTAAAATGTCAATAACATACTAACCTCCATCATTCTATTTTGGATCTAATCGATGAGATTAACCCTTATTCATCTCTTTGTTAACCAAATTTTCCCAATAAGCAAAATTTTGGTCCCCTTCCTCCTTTGATATTCATGCCAGTCATTTTTCAGGTTGCACAAGTTCATGTCCTAGTTCTTCAGCACTTGGTTTATCTATCTTCAATTTCAACAGCCTCATTCTAGCATGGTTTATCAGCCCTTGTTCATTTGATAGTCCAATTTTAATGCCTTCACATAGGGCTGACACTTCAAAAGGAATTTGGGTGCGCTTCAAAGCTAAGGCAAAGACCCGGGCAAAATTTCCACGAACTTTTTGTCTGCAAGAAAATGTTCACAGACAAAAGTCCGTGGAAAATACACAAAGCAAATGAATGGCCTGGGAAAATTTCTACAAACAAAATGTCCATGGGAAAATTTTCGTAGACAAAATTTCCATGGGAAAACATCTGCGGACAAAAGTCCACAGGGAAATTGTCCACGAACACAAAGCCCGTGGGAGCCCGGGAGACCGTCCAAGGCAAACAAAGGACTCGTCAAAGGACCTGAAGGGTAGAGGCCCTTGCGGGGAACTTCCAGCCCAAATATTAAAGGGCACTTTCAAGACCAAGGGTCACTTTCCCTTTGGGAAGGTGCTAAGGAAATACAAAGGCAAAAGGTGCCCATAAAAAGAGTGCTAAGACAAAAGCAAAGCTAAAAAAGGCCAGCAAAGGACTCAATGACATTGTGACTAGGACAAGGACATCTTGGAGGTCATCAAATTTGACAAAGCAAAGTGGCCATTTGTTTTCAAAGTAAAGAGAGCACTAACCAGAATGAGCCCAGAATGTAGTGACCTACCTGAATGGTCACCCCCGAGGGCCGAAGGAGCTAGAAGAGACAAAACTGAGAAAAGACAAAGTGACAAGCATGAAATGAACAGGCAGTTAGTCCAAGTGGTAAGAGGAAGTGCCAATTTGAGAAGTGACTCTGGCAGGTGGAACAGTTCTTGTGAATCGATCATTGAGGATGCAAATAGGTAAGTAACGCAACCAGTTTCTCCATTCTACATTTAATGGGTAGGCAAACCGTGTATTGACCTTGAAAAGGGAGATTTTGAATAGACAATTGGGGACAGCTCATTAATGTTTTGAATGACTTTTTCTTCCATGAAGGGATGTGTATGCCACTTGTAAAACAAGGAGCACAAAATGGGCCTCTTTGTTTCTCATTTATATGGGCAAACTTGTCATTTTGTAAAATCATCTTCTACATTTTACAAGGTGTATCCCTGCTAAAATTTCCACTTGAATCTATAAATGCAACTTTTACCTCTTCTTGGATGGATTTTCTATGTGTGTCCTGAGTGTTAATTTATGTTTAGTCATTGTCTTTTGATGCTCTCATAGGTTCAACACCAACACACCAGTTATCTACAAGGCACCATTTTGTAGCTTATAGGAGAAGAGCTTATTTGGAAGTATAGAATAGAGAAGTTACTTACAGTGTGTATTTCATAGCCTCTTGGTAAGTCTCTATTCTTGTGTTTTCATGAGAACCTCCCTGCCATTTTCTTGCAACCTGGTCCTTTTACCAAGTGTGAAGTGTATGTGTGTTGTTTTTGTCTGATCCTGAGTGTGGATGTGAGAAGGTCAACTTATTTTGGTGCATCACCTCTTTAGAGTAGGTTTGTTTTCCTGCACTCTCCTTTCCCTTTTCATCCCCCCATTATATATATATATATATATATATATATATATATATATATATATATATATATATATATATATATATATATATATATATATATATATATATATATATATATGCACTTGCTAGAACAAACATGATGCACCAAAGGGAGCTAGCCCTTATCTAGAAACTCTCCCCTCTAGCTTCACCAGTCCCACAGGTGAGAGGGGAGTTTCCATGTTACGAGGATAAGGCAAGAGCTCGACTTCCTGCCAAAGGGTGCATTTTCTTGTGTCAATAGTTTTTGCACGCCTGATGGGACACAAGTTTGACAACTCAGTAAGGTTTTAGGATTGATGTTGGTCCTGTCACAGCAAATTCAAAGTTTTCCAGCATCTAGTGACTCCACTGGTAAGATCTTTAGTTTTCCAATTAAGACCAGTTTCTTAACTTTCTATGCCTAAAGTCACCACAAGGTCTACTTCAAAAGGGGTTCCTTTCGATTTCATTGAATTACCTTTAAACTCTGCTAAAAGACTACAATTTGAGAGGACACATCCTTATCCAACAAGCAATCCTCCTAGACCTATTGTAAGAGATGCAATCACATCAGAGCCCCAATTACAACCCACCCCAGTGATGGCATTGCCTTTTGTGCCTTTTTGTGGTGAAAGCCCCTTGAATCTCCCACGCTATGATCCAATTCCAGGAATAGCTCTAAAAAATGTGCTTTCTTTCGATGGAGCAGGACCTATTACAGTCCTCAAGCATATTAGGAATATTGCTAATCTCTGCAATATTCATGTCACAGAGGAAAATATTGCCATCAAATTGTTGGTGTTGTCTCTCAAAGGCAAGGCTCTTGACTGGTACAGAGCCTTGCCTATAAATTCAATACATTCTTAAAATGAATTAGGGACTCAGTTGATAGATCATTTTGGGGAAAAGAGTGATGGCCTCTCACTTGTTGAGTAGCTGATGACCATAAAGAGAGCTCTGCATAAGTATATGCAAGATTTTAACACGTGCTTTCAAAAGACTTGGGATAGAATTCCCATCCTGGTAAGACCGACTCTTAGCTATGCTTTCTTGTACTATTTAAAAGCACTAAATAGTGATATTGCTATGATGATCCAATCTATGGGAGGGCATATACTGCCTATTGCTTATGACATAGCCATAGTAGCTAAAAATTGCTTAGTACAGGCTGAGAAATAGCCCTTAGGCCTCACATGCCACTTTTCCCAGAAATGCTACCTCCAATTCAAACTGTTGCTCCCACATTAGCCCCTTTACCTAGCATTGAGAAGCCTTGTCAAATGAACTTGTAGCTCTTAAAAGGCAGTAAGCTTAAAGCAATAGGCTGATCCAGGGATATCAACATTATGGTCAAGCACCTAGACCCCCTTTTCAAGGCTATAATTAAGGACAGGGTCAGCTCACTCAGACCAGGCCATTTCAAAACTACAACTCAGGCCCCCTTTCATCATCCAAAGTCAATGTGCCTACTCTGAATAATCTAGTACAGGAGCAGCCAAGCTATTCAACCATGGGATATGGTCAAGAATAAGTTGTTTACACAAATGAGATGATGAATTATTTTTAGAATGAGGACAACCAAATAGCCACTCAATCTCTAGTCTTCAAGCCTTCAATGCAACCCAGCACAAGTAGCAATCAGGCCCAGCTTGATTCTACCCTCATGAATCATATGGAAGGGGAATTTTATTCAGTGAATTATGTGGGCACTGTAGACAATCAAGCTAACTATGTTGCAACCAACATGAGATTTAAGAGAAGAGCAATGGGAGAAGCCCAGGATACCACTCAGGAGGTAGGAGCACCTCCTCCATCACACTCCAATTCAAAGGCCCCAAACTTCAGGCAGCCATTTATACCTTCAGCCCCTCAGCCTGTAGCTCAGCTTGGAATCAGCCCCAAAGAAAACTTGAAGGGAGGCAGTCCTCAAATCAATATAGTAGACTAGATGAAGAAGCTACATATGAACATCTCTTTATGGGATTCATTGTCTCTTCTAGGATAGAAGGATGCACTATAGAAGGAATTGCATGAGCTGGATCGACAAGCTATCCCAGCAAGCACTGATAATGTCTTGATGATGAATGGACAGCCTTCCACTTCACATCAGGTAAAGAAGGATGATAAAATCCCCCCTTTCTACGTATCCTTGGTCATAGGGGATTTCTTGGTACACAACTGCATAATTGATAGTGGGGCTAGTACCTCAGTGATGCCCAAGTGTATAGCTAATAAGATGGGACTGAAATATGAAGAGATGAACAAAGGAGTCCTGCAGCTAGATGGGACACTTGCAAAAATAATTAGGATTGTGAAGGGTTTAGGCTTGACATTTCATGCTTGCCCAATCTTCTCAATTCCCCATAACATAGTGGTAGTGGATGTTCCCCCTTATTTCATAATTTGCTTGTCCAGAGACTTCACATCAAAGATAGGTGGCTATCTAGCAGCGAATTGGTCATATCTAGTTTTTAGAACCAAGTATGAGACCAAGGTAAAAATTGAGTCTAAGCCACTCTACAAGAACCATATAGAACCATATTTGCCCAAGGTAGCCAATATCAGTTACACCATTATCGACCCAAAGGAGTCCCAGACAGACCAATCTCCATCCTCTACTCTTGAAGGAGTCACAGACCTACTCTTGGATGAGTGGGGAAATGATAAATTCAAACATGATCCTTACGAGTTCATTGAGGAGGTAGACCTTGGAGTATACTGCACACACGAAGAGGGCACCTTCATGCCAAATATAATGAAGGCCAATCAGGATGACCTTGGTCTATGGTAGTTGTACTTTGATGGTTCTAGAAGTAAGTTGGGTGATGGTGGTGTGGTGATGTTGGTCTCCCCTTCAAAGGATAGGTACTTTTCAGCTTTTTATTTCCAATTCTCTTGCATAAGTAATGTTGCAAAATACAAGTCCCTTATCTATGGCCTTGAATGGGCAAGAAAAAGAGGGATTAAGGAGTTGTAGGTTTTGGGAGATAGCACACTGATTGTAAATCAAGTGAGAGGCTTCAATTTGACCAAGAATCCCTTGCTAAAATCCTACAAGCATAGAGTCTAGGACTTGGTGGAAGATTTTTGTGCTTTCAATATTGCCTACATTCCCAGAGATCAAAACAAACAAGTGGATAGGCTAGCAACAATTGGCTCTCAGTTCAATGTTTCCAAAGAAATAAGTTGAGCCTTTGGTTCGTGCCACTTGAAAGTGGTGGTTCGGCCCTCTATCCTAGACAACATTGCAAATTGGCAAGTTTTCAAAAGTGACCAGAAAATAGCTTTCTTCCTACAGGAGGAAGCTGAGTTCACAACACAGAATCAAGTGAAATTGCAATAGCAATATGGCAATAAGATTGTTCAATTGAAGAACAATAAGCTCCCTAAGGGTCTAGTCACACTTGAGAGCATCTTCAATGGAGATGACCAATTGAGAAATGACAAGGCATGCATCACAACCAAAGAAGAGAATTATGAAAGGGTTGAGATCTTCAAGGACAAGCTGCTTGTGCTTGGTAAAGTCTGCACGATTCAAGAAAGGTGAGCTTTCATTTTGCTGTGTCAGGAATTCTCTGATGTCTTTGCTTGGGATTATAGTGACTTAAAGGGCTTCAACCCAAGACTCACCCAACACACCATCAAATTAGAAGAAGGTGCTAGGCCAGTCACATAGAAGCAAAGACCTATCAATCTAACAATTGAGCCCCTCATGCAGAGGGAATTGGCCAAATTGATTGAGTCTGGAATTATATTTCCAATCAAGCATTCCTCCTAGCTGGCCAACCTTGTTACTGTTAGAAAGAAGAATGGGGAGATCAGGCTATGTGTCAATTTCAGAAACCTTAATAAAGTCTCTTTAAAAGACCATTATCCCCTCCCAAGTATGGAGTGGATCTTTCAGAAGGTAACAGGTAGTGAGTGTTTCTCCTTCCTAGATGGTTATTCAGGGTATAATCAGATTCTAGTGCAAGGTTGTGATCAGCACAAAATGGCCTTCACCACTAAATGGGTAATGTTTGCCTACAAGAAGATGCCATTTGGGCTATCTAATGCTGGTGATACCTTTCAGTGAGCCATGGATATGGCTTTTGGAGGCTTGATAAACAACAATGTGCTGGTCTACCTTGATGATGTGATGGTATTCTCCAAGGAAGTGAGCCAACACATAGAACACCTCAGGCAAATTTTTGAAAGGTGTAGGGAGTTTGGCATCTCTCTTAATCCAAAGAAGTGTGTGTTTGTTATTCATGAGGGGAAACTCCTTGGCCACATTGTGTCCAAGGAGGGCTTATCCATTGACTGATATAGAGTTCACTCTATCCTAGAGATGTCCCTACCAAAGCACAAGAAAGTCCTGTAGAGTTTCTTTGGTAGGATAAACTTCATTCAGAGGTTCATTCCAAATTTTGCTGAGATAGTCAAGCCCCTGACCTCTATACTGAGGAAGGGTGAGGAATTCAAGTGGATAGCTCAAAGAAAAGATAGCTTTGAGGCCATCAAGCAGGCCATAACCTGGGCTCCCACTTTGATTAGCCCTAACTTAAATAAAGACTTCAACCTCTACACTTTCAGCAATGAAGAGGTGATTTTTGCCATGCTTACCCAAGCAAATGGTGAGGACCTCGAATAACCATTGGCTTTTTTTAGCCAAGGATTAGAGGATTTTGAAGTTAGGTACATGTATGTAGAGAAGTAAGTCTGGCAGTAGTGCAGGGCCTGAAGAAATTCAGGCATATGTTGTCTAAAAATAAGATTCACCTCATGGTCCCACATCCTGGTGTCAAGGATTTCTTGACCAATTGAGACCTGAATGAGAAGAGGCTAGGGTGGATCACCAAAGTGATGGAGTATGACGTAGACATCAAGATCACCAAGCTAGTGAGGGGAAGAGGCCTATGTGAATAGCTGGCTACAAACTTCAAGCAGAAAAGGGAAGGCAGCTTGTTAGTTCATGATGCAGCCACTATAGTAGAACTAGCTATCATAAAGGATTGGATGTTAGACATGAGGTGTTTTCTTCTCACCAGTGAGTGCCCACAGGGTCTTGATAAGACTGACAGAAGGTATTTCAAACTCTAGTCTCTCCCTTATGTCTTGGTTGATGAAGTATTATTTAGGAAGGATCTCTCTAGGGTCCTTCTAAGATGCATTAATCCAAACTAGGCTGATAAGGTACTGGCTAAGTTCCATGATGGGCCAGCAGGCAGTCATTTTGCTCTTAGAGCTACTATAGCAAGGATAATGAGAGCTGGCTATTTATGGCCTACTCTTTTCAAAGACACCCATGCCTGGGTAAAAAAGTGCTAGAAGTGTGTACTGTTTGATTAAAAATAATGGTTTGTTGCCATGCCTCTATAGCCCATTCAGGTGGAACAGCCATTCATGCAATGGGGCTTGGATTTCATAGGGATGATCAATCCTCCCTCTAGTACTAGACACAAATGGGTCTTGACTACTACAGACTATTTCACAAGGTGGGTGGAGGTTGTTGCTCTGAAAGAGGCAAATGAAAGCATAGTCCTGGAGTTTTATGAGGACCTGGTAATAAGATTTGGGGTCCTAGCCACCATAATCTCATATAATGCCTTGGCTTTTTTGGGAACCAAAACTAGTGAATGGGTGCTAAGGTATGGGATATATCTCAGCACTTCATCAAATTATTACCCATAGGGGAATGGGCTGGCTGAGTCTACCAAATAAAATTTGATCAAAATCATAAAGAAGACCATGGAATAAAATCAGAGGACTTGTCATGTCAAGCTAAAGACAGCTCTGTGGGTCGATAGAATCACTCCAAAGAGAGTAATTAGAAATTCTCCATATATGCTCGTATATGGAAGGGAAGCTAGGCTTCCCATCTCACTTGAATTGCCAACATTAGATCTCACCCAACAGCTACAATTAGAAGAAGGAACCAGCATGGAGGTCAAGCTGTCTAAGCTAATGGAGCTCCAAGAGGTAAGAGATCAGGCTATGGCTTCTATGACCAGTCACCAACAACAAGTAAAAAGACACTTCAACAAGAAATCTTTGTCAAAAGATTTCTCTGAATGAGACATCATCCTGAAATGGGAAAAGGACCGAGCCAAGCTTGGAAAACATGCAAAACTTGACACCTTATGGAGTGGTCCTTACATAATCACTCAGTGTAAGAAGCATAATGCATTCCAACTCTCTAGGTTGGATGGTGAAGAACTACGTATCCCAGTTAATGAGATACATCTGAAGCATTGCCACTGAGTCTCCTTTCACTTGTACATATTTTCCCTTATTTTCTTTCCTATTTTCCCTAAGTGCTATTACACAAGTAGTACTTTTCTTAGTCTTGTGTGTGTTTCATTTTCTGGGAGGTAGATCTGCATGATTGGTTCTGAATTTATTGGGGCTGCTACTAATTTTAAGGTTACAATCTGACTCTGCACCCAATGGATTTGTTAAGGCAAATGGGTTCTAAGCATAGCAGGCATGCTTCCCTTGTGAGTCACCATTTTGTTGACCAATTTTGCCCAATAGGCAAAATTTTGGTCCCCTTCTTCCTTTGATATTCATGCCAATCATTTTTTAGGTTGCATAGGTTCATGTCTTAGTTCTTCGACACTTGGTTTATCTATCTTCAATTTCAACGGCCTCATTCTAGCATGGTTTATCAGCCCTTATTCATTCGATAGTCTAATTTAAATGCCTTCACATAGGTCTGACACTTCAAAAGGAATTTGGGCACGCTTCAAAGCTAAGGCAAAGACCCGAGAAGAATTTTTGTGGACTTTTTGTCTGCAAGAAAATGTTTGCAGACAAAAGTCTGTAGAATATACACAAAGCAAATGAATGGCTCGAGAAAATTTCCACAGACAAAATGTCTGTGGAAAAACATCTGCGGACAAAATTCCATGGGGAAATTGTCCATGGACACAAAGCCCGCGGGAGCTCGGGAGACCGTCCAAGGCAAACAAAGGACCCGCCAAAGGACCCAAAGGGCAGAGGCCCTTGTGGGGAACTTCTGGCCCAAATAAAAAAGGGCACTTTCAAGACTGGGGTCACTTTCCCTTTGGGAAGGTGCTAAGGAAATACAAAGGCAAAAGGTGCTTGCAAAAAGAGTGCTAAGATGAAAGCAAAGCCAAAGAAGGCCAACAAAGGACCCGCTGACATTGTGACCAAGACGAGGACATCCAGAGGTCATCAAAATTGACAAATCAAAGTAGCCATTTGTTTTCAAAGTAAAGAGAGTGTTAACCAAAGGGAGCGCAGAATGTAGCGACCTGCTTGAATGCTCACCCCCGAGGGCCGAAGGAGCTAGAAGAGACAAATTTGAGAAAAGACAAAGTGACAAGCATGAAATGAACAGGTAGTTAGTCCAAGTGGCAAGAGGAAGCGCCAATTTGAGAAGTGACTTTGGTAGGTGGAATAGTTCTTGTGAATTGATCATTAGGGACACAAACAGCTAAGGAACACAACTAGTTTCTCCATTCTACATTTAATGGGTAGGCAAACCGTGTATTGACCTTGAAAAGGTAGATTTCGAACAGACAATTGGGGACAGCTCATTAATGTTTTGAATGACTTTTTATTCCCATGAAGGGATGTGTATGCCATTTGTAAAACAAGGAGCACCAAATGGGCCTCTTTGCTTCTCATTTATATGGGCAAACTTGTCATTTTGTAAAATCATCCTCCACATTTTACAAGGCACAGCCCTACTAAAATTTCCACTTGAATCTATAAACACAGCATTTACCTCTTCTTGGATGGATTTTTTGTGCATGTCCTAAGTGTTAATTTGTGTTTAGTCATTGTCTTTCGATGCTCTCATAGGTTCAACACCAACACACTAGTTGTCTACAAGGCGCCATTTTGCAGTTGACAAGAGAAGAGCTCTATTTAGAAGTATAGAATAGAGAAGTTACTTACAGTGTGTATTTCACAGCCTCTTGGTAAGTCTCTATTCTTGTGTTTTCATGAGAACTTCCCTACCATTTTCTTGTAGCCTGGTCCTTTTGCTAAGTGTGAAGTGTATGTGTGTTGTTTTTGTCTGATCTTGAGTGTGGATGTGAGAAGGTCAACTTATTTCGGTGCATCACCTCTTTAGAGTAGGTTTATTTTCCTACACTCTCCTTTCCCTTTTCATCCCCCCATTATATAGTTGTATATATATATATATATATATATATATATATATATATATGTCTATATTTGCACTTGCTAGAACAAACACGATGCATCAAAGGGAGCTAGCCCTTATCTAGAGACTCTTCCCTCCAGCTTTGCCAGTCCCACAGGTGAGAGGGGAGTTTCCATGTTGCGAGGAGAAGGCAAGAGCTTGACTTCCTGCCAAAGGGTGCATTTTCTTGCGTCAACACTCTTTGACATCATTCTATTATTACTACTATTTAATATTTCACCAAATGGGTCAAGGTCATTCCTTTCATCTCCACTAAGGTTGACAAAATTATCAACTTTATCAACCATCACATCATCTACCATTTTGATGTCCCCTAGAAGATTATTATAGAGAATGGAAAATCTCTTAAGAATAAGACTATCCTAAAACTCTATGATGCTTTTAGCATCAAATTAAATTTCTCATCACCATACTATCCACAAGCAAATAGATAGGTAGAAGCTTCTAACAAAAATTGAACCAAAATCTTTATGAATGTAGTCAATGATACTCATAAGGATTGGCATACGCACATCCATTTCACCTTATGGGATTACCATACTAGCATTCAAACCCCTACGAGTGCTACACCTTTTTCATTAGTTTTTGGGATAGAAGTATTCTTACCTCTTGAGGTCCAAATTCCTTCTCTTTGCATCTCTCTACAAGGCATGCTTACTAATGATGAATTTTACCAAGAACATTTGGACTAACTTGAGCTACTTGATGAACGTCATCTAGCAACCCTCAATCACCTCTAAATATATCAAGAGCGTATCAAATGTGTTTACAACAAAAACCTCAAGGATCAAGATTTCAATATCAAAGATCTTGTCTTAAAGGAAAATCAACATGTGATGAACATAGAGAAAAGAAAATGGGGTAAGTTAGCTCCTAATTGGATTGGACCCTACATTATAACTCACAAGTATGGCTCAAGAGCTTATCACTTATCTTCTCTCGAAGGAGAGCCAAAATCTGAGCCTTTAAATGGTTTTCACCTATGACCATTTTTTTTTAATCAAGTGACGCCTCACTTCATGTCTAATTTGAGCTCATCCCTTAAGCAACCCTATTACATTCACCTCCCTTCCTCTTAACCCTTGTTCCTGCACACTTAGTTAACCTTCCAAGTGTTATGTTTTTTTCCTCATAAAGGAAAAGCTCTAAACCTCTATAGTTTTATCCATGACTAAATTCATATGTAAATAAAAAATTATAATAATAAAATTTGGGATATATAGAAAAATTATTATCTCTCAAGTCATGGTTCTCAGCGTAGACTGATCCCTTGAAGGATAGTTATGAAACTTTACGTGACTAATATAAATAGATTGCTACCTTGAAGGGTAGCTAATAAAAATTCAAAAGAAAAATAACTTAGACCACTCCCTTGAAGGATGGATAAGCCAAGCTTTGTTATCAAGGAAATAATGACTTAGAAGCTTCCTGCATTCATTAACTTTGCATGACCTTAAGGCACCAACAATATCCCAATTAAGGCTTCCCACATTGATCAACCTACACAAGAAAAAGAAATGAAAAACTTTAGTCATGGACTAGCCTTGGTATCTCTCAAGTCACCTCTAGAAGGGGCATACCATCCCCATTAAGAAGGTTATGCTACCCACATACCCTAATTCTTTTTACCTTTTTCCCCTCTTACTCCCTCACAATCAAGGGACTTTTCACTCACTTGACACAAGGTGACCATGAAATTTCTCTACCAAATGAATGGTCAATACTGCAACACATGAATAAGGATCATACTCTCATGCCTATTCATATGGTCATTATGGTTGTTATGGTCCTTGCTAATGTAAGAGCATCACGTTCTTTCCTTTTTTATCACATGTCGATTCTTCTTTTAAGGTGGCATATCACAACAAGATTTACTTAATTTCTCACCTACCTATCAATCTATATTGTTACATCTTAAATTTATGTGTTTGATAATACTATTACTTACATATCCATTTCAAGTAACAATGCTAAGCAATATCAACAAACATCATGGTGTATTAATAATACATTCTTTAATCATCACACTCTACTAATACCAATAAACCATTACCAATAATTTTATTTCATACACTGTCATGTAAAATGTAACCAACATAGCTTCTCTAAACAATAGTAAATCAAGAAACTATAAAATCAAACAACTCATTTTTAACATACAACATCACATATATGGAAAAATGCAAAGAGGAAACCAACTGCTCAAACTATGCATATACCATCATGAATATGTGAAATGCTAGCATAACACACTAACTATCACTAATATAACCACAAATGACATCATATAAACAGCATACATGATATAACATCATCATAACATCTCATAATACCAAAATCTCATATATATACTAAATATGAATATATAGCAATGAATCATATTAGTATCATCTCTCTCTCACCATACATCTCTCAACTTCAGTTCATAGCCTAGAATATATATATTAAAAAAATCATAATACATCTATCCCTCAGAATACTCAAGGCTATGGTCATGGTCGTGAAGAGGTAGTATCATCACCACCCTCTACCTATCTATGTCTTTGTGAACTAGAGGTCATGGTGCATCTCTCTTATCTTTCCTACTCTCTATCCTTAGAATATCTTAGAATCTATGAGAACTTCCTAATGGCTCTCTCATAATATGCAATCTCATCTAAAGTAGTGTTGTACCTCACTAGTGTTATAGTCTATAGTGGACCCATCAAACCTACTGTAGAACCTTATGGTGGTGCTTGTAGTGGATCTTGTGCTAGTCCCTTATGGTAGAGGGGGGAGCCAACACTACTACTCTCAAACCATCTTTCTCTTCTATTAGTATAATAACCTATCCATGTAGTGTCATCACCTATCCCTATAGAACCAAAACTTGCCCCTGTGTTGCAGTCAACTAGTCATGTAGTGTCATCATTTGTCCTTATTATCCCATGCTTGCATAGCTACATCCCTCTCTCTCTCTTAACTCCTTGTAAATATTTTTTTTCTCTCCTCAAAATTTTAGGGTAAAAACATGCCCACCACACTCGATAAGCTATTATACACCCTAGATCTATCACACCTAAGCCTATTGGTAGCTCCTCAAAATCTAGCCTATCTATCTCCTGGGACATTGGAAGGGGTAAATCTATATCATCCCTTATATATCAAGGAAAAACAATAAGTACATCCTATAATAACCCAAAATATCTCCTGACCCTGACCATAGGTATCATCTTCAACTCTCTAGCTCACCTCCCCTAACCCATATCATACTCTATAAGCCTACAAGCTACTCTATCTATCTTCTAAATGTAGGATATGTCAAGTATAGCCTCAAAAAAATATTTTATGGAATAAATCCATCCATCATCCTCTTTTAATAGTCACTATCTTGCATGATGCCATCTACTCATGTATGTGCCATGCTATCTCTCCATCATCTAAAACCAACCCTAAAACTAGTAAAAATCATGACTGGTAGCCCTAATGGTCATGTCACCATAATGTGCTCGTATGCCCAATAATGAAGTAAATGCTTGACAAAAATATTATATCACCATCACAACCTCACACCCCATAACTCATTATATAACTATGCAATAAAAGTTGGTCCCCATGCAAAGACTATCTACTACTCAAACATTTATACCAAAACTTTTTTCATCATGATAGGGAATCTCCCTCCATCTACATCAAGTGGTACATACACTGTAATGTCTATCATCATCAAGATAATCAAGTGATATTGCTCCTCATTAGTAGTGTATATCAGCTCATATATAGAGCTCATTCAATGATAGGTCACCTTGTTGACATGTTACCCAAAGAATGTGGACATATGAATATCATGATCCTCCCTCAAACACGAGAAGAGATCCTCACCCTGAAGTGTTAGCTATAACATCTTGTATACATCCTCTTACATCACTATCAACTCTTTGGTAGGTAGATAGAAGGTATTAATGATGTGATCCCACCTCTCTACGAAATCTACCATTAAGCTAACAACTCATGTAACTCTAAAATATCATCACACTCCTCCTAACCCTATAGATGCCATGTGTTCCCACTCATTAGTGGTGACATCTCTCCTCATCTTCTTTAGTATTATAGGTAGTCAATCTCATAATGTCAACTCCTACCTAGCCTACATCTACACACATAGTATCACTCCATCAAACCACATACTTTAAGTTATAAACATCTTATTTTAATCCCTTTCCCTTTGGGATAACTACATTGGCTTGAGGCCCTAATCTAGGCTATGTAGGCAACACTCATTTGACATGAGGTCTTCTGAGGCTAGCTTGGTCATCTACCCACCTAATTATCTATCCCATTCACCCACTTGAACCCTAAGCCAACTAGCCTAATCTAAACCTCTAGGCCCCATATCCTATATCTTAAACCCTAGGCTAACCTATTTATTTTAAAACCTCTAAGATCTATGGCTTATATCTCACACCTTAGACCTAATTACCTATATCTTTAGCCCTAGGTTCCACAGATTATTTCAACCTTCTTTTTCCTAACCACTTGCCTAAACTATTTTAACCCATATCTAACCCCTTTTTCCCTTCCCTTTAGGAGAACTACATTGGCTTGAGGCCCTAATCAGAACTATGTAGGTAGTACTTAGTCAACATGGTATCTTCTGAGGCTAGCTCAACCATTAGGATAGTCTAATAATGCACTTATACCAATTCAACTAGAGATGTAAAATTGGCCCTAACTCCTCCTAAACTTGCCATTTTGGGTTTTTAGTGACTAAAATTGGTTTTATTTCAATTGATGTTAGTCTTATATGCTGACATTGGCATTGGTTGTCAGTTGACATTGATAACAGTCATCACTCAATGTTGGTACACCCAGTCGATGTTGACAACTAATTCAACACTAAGGCTAAATTGTATATGCCCAAATTTAGGATTTTTTCCTAAAAACTACCCCAAAACCCCCCATAAATCCACACAAACTTTCCCTTACCCCATCCACTAATCCCTTCATTACCCTGTACTCCCCCCCACACACTCACATTGCACCTAACTCAAAAATTAAAATAACAACAAACTCAAGCCACTCAAAAAGATCCTACCTTATCTCTCAATATCCTCTAGGCTAGAATGACTGGTACCTATTATGGAATGAATCTAACTAGGTCCCCTCATCCCTTTACCATCTCTATCTACACCAACACTCCCTCAATCAAATTATGGCCCACCAAGTGCTAAATCCTACCCTCACTCTCACACACTCTTCTCCACTAATCACCTCTCACCATCTCACCACAATAAGACAAGCTCTAGATTTTTACATCGTATGACACTTAGAGTTCTAGTTTCCTCTAATCTAATGTCTTAAATGAATTTTGGTGGGACATCAAACCCTTTTTTTGAGTTTGGTCACCCATCAATTTCGGTAGTCCTATCCTAGGCCATTGATGATAGCATATTTCCTACTGACATCAGTGACCTGATCGATGTCAGCATATTTCTTATCAATATTAGTGACCCAACTAATGTCAACCACCTTAAAATTAGGGTTTTCAACTCCAACCACCACCCTTTGCAAAATCACCCTAATTACATGCCTTTAGTGGTTCACACAGACTCCATATGGGATAACTTAGAGATCACATATATCTCCTCACCCATGACAACCAACCTTGGAAATCACTTAAAAATCCACCTATGATGACTCCAACTAGAGATCACAAATATCTCCTCAACCAATGACCCTTTTAAACCAACCTTACCTTGATCATTTCAACCACTTATGTTACCATGCTATAGTTAGTTTTTATACACACACATGTATCTCCAGTGTTATTAGATCAAGACCTTGCCAATGTCATCACCTGTAACCCTTTTTATTTTCTTGGAGTACTTCCTACCTTAGATACTTGGAACGCATGAACCATTAGAGCTATAACTTTGATCATTTTAGCTTGATTAGCTATCACTAACAAGCTATGGTTTGGTTATTTCTATCCAAGTCCTCCTCGCCTTTACCTATTATTGATTGTGTCGACTATAACTAGTAGTAATATATGCACAAGCAATGATGTTTCCATGTTCATACTCAACATCTACCCATCCATTAACTACCTATCAAACCAAGATCCAATTTTAGATTCTCTTCTATTGGTTCCTATTTTGAGGGGGGAATATCTCATCTCATACTTGGAGTATCCAACTCTTATTTTTATCTTGTAACTTTTTAATACAAGTTATAAGACAAAAAGGGGAAAATGTAGACACCAAAATTATGTCACACACTTGTGTGACTCCCTATGTCAAAACCCCCCTTGATCCCCTTTTAATAATTAACCTTCCTAACCCATGTTTTTATCTTAAAACATTTAATTAATATAATTAAAACTCACTTATTCCACCTCACCTAACCACCTCATCCTAAGACTAATTCTTACCTTCTAAATTACCTTGAGACTTAGTCTCCTAAATCCTAACTACTTATGACTTGTTCTCACCCTTAACATAAATTCTTAACTAACTACATTTTTCATAGCCTCACATTTTTACCATTTTCTAATGGACACCACACTTGGCAAGAAAAAGGAATAAAAATGGGATAAAAATAGCCCTTTTACCTATTCTCATGCTATCAACATCGATCAACCTTTGATTGATGTCGACAGGATAGTTGATGCCAATTACTTAAGCAAAATTCCAAGTTGGTATTTAGGTCACAAAAATCAAGAATTCATGTACAAGATTTTGGCAATCAGAGCATCTTACATTCACTTTCAACACCCAAGCTTACAATTACTCTACACAAATTGATCTAGATTAGGAATTGATACATTGCATAGAGTTTGAACTCTTGAGGACTAGTAGTACATGCTTGTCTTGTATGTTTACCCATTGGTTCACCAAGCCTCATTCGATTCATCTATTTGGTATTCACAGTTCACCCATTTCACCATCTAAGTATATCTCAGTGTTTTGTAAGTCTTTAAATAGTAATTTTATAATTACTTTACATTATACTATTTATTGTTTCATAAACCTTAACTCCTTTTATAGAGGAGTTGTAAAGCTCTCCACCCACTTTTCTCTACCCTAGCATATCAACCCTCTATCTAGATTCACTTGGGTCTTACCCACCTCCTTACGACTCTTTCTAACCTCGCAACTTGAACATACTCCCATTCTCCCTACTAGAAAATCCTTCTTTATCTCATTCTAATACTACTACCCCAGTCGACATTAGTGACCCCAAACTGATATTGGTGACCCCAACTGACATCAGTGACCCCAACTGACATTGGCCCTTTAACTAATGTCAATTACTATGTTTTTGAACTAATAATCACCTAATAACCTTCTCAAAACACATACCTGACTTATCAACCTACACTATATTATCTTCTGCTACACTCAGACCTACAACATGGTAAATAGAACTCTAACTCTCTCTCTCTCTCTCTCTTTATTTTTACTTGCATTTATTTTAAAATTTATTTTAAAATAGTGGACTATCATCCCAAGAAATTTGCATGCTTCTTAGAACAAGCACATATCTTGGCCGTCTACACATATATTCACTAATAACTATTTTGTGTAGTTTTTTCTTATCTGTAGGTGACTTCCTCCATATCCAAAGAGGGTAATCTACAAAGTCTTGAATAGTGCGTATTTATCTAGGTTTTTAATCACTTATCCCTAACTCTCTCTCTTTGAATATAAAATAAGCTTAAGATTTAGTGAATCATTTTCTATTCCTTCTCTTACAAGTTGTGGTGTTTATTAGAAAATGGTAAAAATTCAAGGCTATGAAGAATGCAGTTAGTTAGAAAGTTATGTTAGGGGTGAGAATAAGTCATAGGTAGTTAGGATTTAGGAGACTAAGTCTCAAGGTGACTTAGAGGGTAAGAATTAGTCTTAGGATGAGGTGGCTAGGTGAGATGGCATAAGTGGGTTTTAATTAGCTTAATTAAATATTTTAATGTGAAAAAATGGGTTAGGAAGGTTAATTATTAAAAGGGGATCAAGGGGGTTTTAACACAGGGAGTCACGTTAGTATGTGACATAATTTTGGTGTCTACATTTACCTCTTTTTATCTTATAATGTGTATTGATAAGTTGTGAGACAAAAACAGGAGTTGGATGCTCTAGGTATGGGATGAGATAGTCTCCTTGAGATAAGAGTCAACATAATTCTCCATTATAGGATTAAAAAATCTTGTAACTTATGAATAAGCTTTGACTATGACCATAAGAACCTTTAAGAGACTCATGCAATGTTTATAAGGTTATTTGGTAGGTTATTTTAAGAATGGTAACAACATTCCATGAGGCCAAGATCAGAACTATTCACAAAAAATAACATCACAATAGTTATTATATTCAGAATATGAGAATGATGAGAAGCTAGTACAAATCACTTGCTTATATAGGCAAGGCAAAATAAAAACCTAGCTAAACTAACAAATGTGAGATAGAAAAATAACCTAATACAAGACAAAATAGATACCAAGACACTAGAAAACATGATTAAACACATGAAATACTCTAATACCCCCATCAAGTGAAGCTAGGGGCTAACAAAAGCCAAAAAAGTGGTATATCCATAGAATGGGTTCTAGTAATGAGGCCTAATAAGGTACTCATATACAATATGTATCCATGAAAAAAATATGGAAGATGTCTTCATGAACAACCCCCAAGGATAACTTCTAAAACCCTAATCATGCCATGTAACTCAAGGAAATGAGGTGATGTATAAGGCTTCATGAAGATGTTTATAACCTATTGTTGAGTCAGAATATACTCCAAGCTAAGGATGCCATCCTGAATGTGCTAATGAATGAAGTGCATATGAACCTCAATATTTTTGGTTCACTAATGCTCAACTAGGTTATGAGATATATTAATTACACTCTAGTTGTCACACCAAAGTATAGTGGGTGAATCCTATATGAAACAAAGTTCTATCAACCACTAACAAAGCCAAAAAACCTAGTGACTCATTATAAATGCTACCCTGTACTCAACGTTTATAGATTAAAGTGAAATATCCTTTTGCTTCTTACATAACCAAGTAATAGGTTAAGAACTAAGACAAAAGATGTAGCTAGAAGTAGAATGCCTATCATCAAGAGAGCCTACCCAATCTGAGTCACTGTAGCTAACCAACTGAGTAGAACCCCTAGTGTAATGTAATCCAAAATGAGTAGTGCCTCACAGATATCTCAAAATCCTCTTGGTAGTCTACCAATGACTATCATGAGGGTTATGTGCAAACCTAGATACAAGCCCAACCACAAATAAAATTTCAAGGCAAGTATGGGTTAAATACATAAGACTACCAACCAACTACCTATACAAAGTAGGATCATAAAGTGGAGTAGTATAAGAGGTAGTGAAAGTCACTCTAGACTAAAAAGGAGAAGGACATGGCTTGCAATCATCCATGCCAAAATTCTAACAAAGATTAAGGGTGTACTTCTATTGACTCAAATAAATCCCTGTATTTGACTATGAAATATGTAAACTAAGGATGAAGTGCAAAAGACCAAGATCTATCATGTTGAATTGTGCTAAAAGTGCCTATTGAATAGTTTGAATTTAAGATGAGGAGTTGCCTATGAGAAGCAGATCATCAACATACAAGACCATAATAACAATGTCCTCTCTAATACATTGAATATACACTATGAGATCTGAGTGGTAGTGAGCAAAGATAATAGAGAGAAGAAATGAATCCATCTTCTCATATTAAGCCTGAGGGGCATGTTTAAGACTATAAAGAGACCTCTTTATTGGGTGAATATTTTGTCAACCAGCTAACTGGTGAGTAAAATAGTTCATATCACCATAGCATAGGGAGATTGGTCATCCAGGTGTGCAATTTTACTACATCAACAGGGGACAAATCCTCCTCTCATCAAGGGGAGGTTCCCTATTAAATATACGGAGGCTATATACTATATTTATAAGCAGAAAGTAAGACACAGGGGTGGGATAAACCATCCATATCTCTTTTTTTAGAGATGATGCTAACAAATAGAGGAGAAATCCTAGGTGATTGGTGAAGGTACTTCTCTTCTTTCAGAAGTAACATTCAGCCAAGAGCCAAATCCCTTCTTGGATAGTAGAAATCTTGGTGAAGTGATAGAAGGCACTTCTCTTCTTTCAGAAATGCTTGTTCTTGTAAGCAATAGGAATCTTTTTGGTAACAAGTGACTGATAACAGAATGTAGAACAACCAAAAATCTAAGGTGTAGCTCAAAGTCTCCACCTTGACTACCCACGAGTGAGTTACGAAGAACAATGGGGGCAAAAAGTCATCCCAATGTCCTTTACATAGAAATAGAAAATAAAAGTGCACACTAAAAACAATAATGTCAGCACAAAGTCTTAAAGTAACTAGTTTCAAGACACCTTACTTATCACTTCCACTAGCTTTGCTTATTAAATTAAATAAACAAAAACACATTCAAAAGACAGACATAAGAACAATCTCCTAAAATGATACAAGCTATATAGCACAAAGTCTACGAATCACTTGCTTTCTTATTCAGATAAAATAATATGAAATATAATTTGAGCTCAAAGTCTCAATATTCGCCTTTCAATTTGGGTAGAGTTTTGCTTCTGTGGTCAAAAATATCTCCCTCAAATGATAAAAAAGATTACATTATATAGAGGCAAAGAGAGGCTTGGCACTTTTTCCCATGGAGTGACCAATTCAGTGCATTAATGGCTTAGATGCATTCTTGGTTCTGTCAGGAAGGGCCATGCTGGAGTAGGGTAGCTACCTTAACTATGGCATGTTGGTTCATCTCCTTTGTCTACACCTGAGCTTAAATCACTCATTCCATCCCTTGTTAGTTGTGTAACTATCTATTCTACCTTTATCTCAAAGGGGACAAATAGACAGTGCTTTCAATGTTTACAGGCCCCAAATATCTACCTGGTGAACTACTTCACCAACTGGAAATAACTCCTACTGAGTTTCCTTCTTTGTCTCTTCCTTCTCTTAGCCCTGGCCTTAGGCTCCTCAAATGCATTTGGGTTCACATTTTAAGTCTACAAAAATCAAAGGACACTTTATTGTAGCCAATTTGGCATTCATGGGTCTTTCCTCTATTAAAGGTTAACAGCTAGCCAGTCATCCTAAATTTAACATTTGTAGGCCCATCATTTTGCTATGACACAGGTGAGGACACGTGGTAGCATCTAGAACTTTAAAACTTGTTAGAGACTATCTCAACTCATGACACTTGGCAGCTTCCACTGTGTTTTGAGGCTTAACCCTTCTCAAAGGGAACTTGCCCTTCAGGGTCTTGAACAGGGTCCATTTCTGAGTGTCAAGTGTCCCCTCGAAAGGGTATCTATCCTTCAAAAGCCTCTAGGTGGCCTTTGGGCTTTGATCCTTTCAAAAGTTTGTTGTCTCTCTTATTTCTTTCAGACCAAATGTCTAAAGAAATTCTTCAAACAATTTGTCCAAAGGAAACCTTTCCTTAGCTCTGTGCCTCTGTGCTTGAGGGCACTCCTTCTTTGACACTTGTTGGCTTCCACTGATTCTCACTAGGGATGCATCGCATCTTTTGTTGCATTATATTAAAACTCTCTACCATTGACATGTGGCACTTTCCACTCTCAGGCTTTTGTAACATCATAGAAATGCTTGGGGCTCCTTTGGGTTCTCTCAGATAATGACACTTGTCACATCCCATTTGTTTTAGTCACTCTCCTAGGACCCACCATGGTCTTTGCTCAAAATAGTGGAAAGAAAGGAAGGGACTATGGATTTTGACATTTGGAGGATTTTAGAAAGCTTTACAAGGGACACATGTCAGTACCCACCACTTTTTTTTAGAAATAAAGCGTAATGTGTCTCGGCAGGTGACACCTGGCAACTTTCACTCATCCTTTTCCTTTTGCACATGCTTCAATTGAACCATCTATTTCACTACTTCTTTTTTTGACTGAGGCCACCTTTGAACCTTTTTAACCCATAAACTCACTGAACCAAAATGGTTTAAGGTTCAATGGTTCAACAGTTCAAGCCTTTGAAACTCGTTAAGTGCTTAGAGCCGTGGAACCTTTGGAATGGTTGAAATTTGAACCTCTAACAAATGTGCCTAGCTCTTGCTGATGATGTTAAACCTTTAAGAGCTAATGATGTTGAACCTTTGAACCCATTTAACTAAAATGGTTCAATGGTTCAATCCTTTCTTAGATGCTCATTGAGATACATTTTTGATCAAACCAAGGCACTAAACCAATCCTGAAGATGATTAAGTGTTGGAAACTGGTTCTTCTGATTGGACTCACCTGCAAAAGCCTTTGAACCTTTGAACCTGCTAATCCCTTTACTAAAAAATCTTGAAAAATGAGGAATTTGAAAGCTCAAAACAAATTTTTGGAAAGGGATGAGACAATTTTGGTTTTGTAGGGCCAAAATAGTTCATATGTCATCCCAAAAATGAGAAGTCATTTTTTGGGGACAACAGCTAGCTCCAGTTGGGGAACTACCTTCAGTTGGAAACTTAAAACACAACTGGGGGGAGTAGAAACTAGAATCTCAATGCCTTAAAGTGTGCCATTGGGCTACGGAGTCATGCTACCCAAAAATAAAGGCCCAAAAAAAATGAAAATGAAAAGAATAAAATAGAAACAAAAGACTATAAATGCATACATATTTATAGGGGAAGTCATCTGATACTTCAAGAGTTGAAGTGCTTCAGATGTTGCCCATTGTGAGGTAGAGAAAAGAGAGTGCCATCTTGGTACTTCAACAGGAAACTATTTTCATCATTGAGCTGATGAATAGTAAAAGGGCCCCTCCATAGGAAATCAAACTTTCCATGCATCCCCTTTGGTTCTCTTCTCTTATCCCACAGTAGGACTTGATCTCTGATCTAAAAGTCATGGTTCTTTGCTTTCTAGTCAAAGAGCTTCTTCACCAAACCTTGATGGGCAACAATTTGATCTACAACTATAGTTATCTGCTCTTCCAGCTCAGTCAGGCACATGATCCTCTTATCAAGGGCACTTTCATACATTTGATCTTTAATTGACTTATGCCAAGTCCTTTGGTTGTCATCCACCAAATTCTTGATGATAGTCACCAGGTTCTTATTTTTTGATTCATCCTATCCATTCCCTTATGGAAAGTAATTAGAAGAGTGGGAGATCATAATCCCATAGTGGAAATAGAATTGAGTAATCTCCTAGGAAGTGAAACAAGCTGCATTGTCAGTGACAATCTTGGCTAGGACCCGAAACATGGATATGATGTTCTCTTTGAGGTAATTGCATACTACTTCAAAAGTAGCATGTTTGGTTGGAACAACTTCCACCCATTTGGTGAATTAGTCTATTGTTGTAAGGACATAATCATGTCCAACACTTGAAGATGGGTTTATAGATCCAATAAAGTCAATTCCCCATTGCTAGAATGGTTCCTCTGTGACCATTGGCTTAAGAGGTAGGGTAGCTAACTTGGGTCATCTGACAAACTGATAGCATAGCTCACACCCCCTAACCCACTTATATGCATCTTGAAAGAGAGTTGGCCAATAGTACCTAGCTCACAGGATCTTATGAGCAGTCAGAGGAGTGGAAAAATGTCCTATATAGGCTAAATTGTGGAAGGACTTTAGAAGTTAGCTTTGTTGCTCCTTATCCACACAGCAAATGAATGTTCCATCAAGGCTTCTTTTGTATAGGTCATTGTTCTAGAGGACAAAATTAATGTCTTTCAACTTGATGGTTCTCCTTTCTTTATAAGATAAGTGTGTAGGACACTCACCATAAGTAAGGAAATGAGCAATGCCTGAATACCACTCATTTATGGTGGAGACAAAGAGGACTGTTGGTGTGTCTTCCACCTCTGATTCTTCATGCTCTATTCTTCTCAGCTTGTTATCAACAATTAGTTGGCATAGCCCCTTCTCACACACTAGCTTTATTCACTTGATGACTAAATCAAAATCTTAGATCTTAGCAACCCAATTACCTCTTTTCATCCCAAACTCCTACTGAGTTAGTATGGATTTGACCGTGGTATCAAGAACTAATGCAATTGTGTGTGTATTCAAGATGTAGAAGCAAAAATGCTTCACCACCTTCACCACTACATAAGCATGCTTCTCCAAGTTTGATTACTTTAGCTCATGAGCCTTGAGAGGACAACTCATGAAGGAAATGGGGGATTCCATACCTTCTTTATTTTATTAAACTGAAATTGTTGAAAGCATATGCTCTGAAGCATAGATGTAAATGGTGAACTCTTTGTTATAGTCTGGACAAGCTAGAATTAGAGCATGGGCAATGGTAGTCTTGATATCCTCAAATGCTAACTTGCCTTCTTTAGTCCAGCTAAAGGTGGCCTTTCCCTTCATCATGTTTATAATGTGCCTAGTCTTCTTAGCAAACTCAGGGATGAACCTCCGTAAGAAATTAAACTTTCCAAAGAAAGAGTGAATAATAGTCTTACTTGTGGGAAAGGTAAGTTCTTGGATAGATTTGACTCTATCCAAGTCAATCTTTATGTCTCCTTTGGAAAAAATGTGTCTGAGAAGTTTCCCCTCTATTACTCTGAAAATTGACTTCTTGGGGTTTATGTAAATGCCATTCTAGTGGCAGTGTTCCAGTACTTGTTGCAAATGGCACACATGGTCTAGGTGATGCTTAGAAAAGATAGTCAAGTCATCAATATAAACTATGATGAACTTACCCATCTCATCCTTGAAGGCAAGGTCCATTGCTCTTTGAAATGTGGTGCCAATATTTATCAAGCCAAAAGGCATCCTTGTATATGCAAACATGCCCCATGGCATGGTGAAAGCAGTCTTATGCTAGTCTGCCTCACCAACTTCAACCTAATTATATTCTAAGAAACCATCTAGCATTGATAACATCTTCGAGCCCATCACCGTCTGTAGCACTTGATCCATGATTGGCAAAGGATAATTATCCTTTAAGGATGCCTGATTCAAATTTCTAAAATCCACACAAAGGCAAATTTCACCATCCTTCTTCCTCACAGGAACTATATTGGCAATCCATGTGGAATGATGGATTGGGAAGATTATCCTAGCATTTAGCATCTTTTGTATCTCAAATAAAATAGTACCTAATATTTTTGGATTATAATGCCTGGACTTTTGCCTGTAAGGCATTGAATCGCCCTTGAAAGGAATGTCATGTCAAATTTCATCAGCCCAGAGTGATTTCAAGTCATCATAGGAGTATGCTAGGACATCCATGTATTTTTTGAGCAAAGTGGTGAACTTGAGATGCTCTTTAGGAGTATAGCATTTCCCAATGTTCACCATCTTGGGGTCTTCCTTGGTTCCCAGATTTACTTGATCAAACTCCTAAGAGGAGCTTGAATTCATTTACTACTATTTGATGAATCTATCATGCTTATCAAACAGCTTCTCAAGGGAAACTAGGCCTATGGGAATCTTATTCCCTTTTAGTTGCAAGAACTCCTCACCTATGCTTGAACTTGATTCAGGGGTCAGTTCAGGGTTTTGAGGTTCACTACCTTCAAAATGTAGTCATTCAAAGCTATCCTTTTGCTCCATGAAGGTAATGATTTTATTGTCATTATTTAATACCTACTAATGACTAGCATTATCAGGTACACTTGGCCAAAAGACCAGCTCAATGGTGTACCTATCTCCTTTGAAGTCTAGGTGGGGGATCAAGAGAGTAGCTAAAATAGCTAGTGCATTAGCCTGATCATTAAATTCTTTAGGGACTGCAGAGATGCTAAAAACATCAAAGTTTTTAATTTGGTCCTAGACAGATTATAGTAGTGGCACAATCTTTCATTCTTGGTTTGATACAGGTTCCTCACCTGACAAACCACCAATTCAACATTTCTTTTAACATGAAGGAGTTTGATGCCCTTGTCCCTAGTAGCTTTCAATCCAAGCAATAGAGTCTCATACTCAGCTATGTTATTAGTGTTGTTAAACTGTAACTTATAAGATGAAGGAAAAATATCTCCTTGAGGGGATATCAACACAACTCCAGCTCCTCAACTAGTGGAGGAGTAGCTGCCATCAAATTCAAGAATCCATACCTCATTTGATTTTAATTTCCCCTTGGATTATTCTTCATTTAGAGGTGGAGATACTTCCACACTTGCCTCATGCTCAGCCAATTCCTCTATTGTTCAACCTGAATGCATCTCTAGGTTGTTGCCTACAAGAGCTTCATCAGCTACATCATGAACTTCATCTATGGATAGAAAGTAGTTTCCCATGCCTAAAGACTCAAACAGAATTTGAGCTTTAGGTGTTGAGTTCTGGGTAACTACGTATTTCACTTCCTTTTCAGGGAGCAGCCTCTTCATGACACCTTTGACTAGAATCCTCACCTTTGAAAAATCCATGCTCAATTCACCACCAACATCCCTGTAGAAAGTCCACCCAAGAAGGATGCCATATGATGTTGGGACGTCTGCTACCAAGATAGTCATCTTGATTCTTTTATCTAGAAAGGTAGCAAATGCAAATTGGCCATCTTTAATTTTCCCCTATAGTGGCACTTATTTGTTCTCCATGGAGAAGCATCTACCAAATGTCTTGGTTAGTGTGAGTTCAAGGGATTCAGCTACTTTAGTAGGCATGACATTGTCTAAAGCTCCAGAGCCAATGATGCAATTGTTCAGCTTCCATCCATTTATTAGTTATGAGACATAGAAAGGTTCAGTCCTACTAGGAGCAGCAGGAGGGGTAATGACAAGATTGTTCGTAGTGGGTGCATCCTTGGGGGGATCATGTGTCACTTTGGGAACTACTTGTTCAATAGGGATGTTCTAGTTTTTAACACACTAAACCAATTTATCTAATTGCTCAAGATGGGACTACAAAAATTTAGACATTTGAATTTTGGTTTTCTTTATATGGTCGATGATATCAAATGTCAGAAATGAACTAGGTACAGAAGATGGGAGTTCATCCTTTTGAGTTTTTTTGGGGGGAAACTGGACTATGAATTTGAAGTAAAAGGCATAGGAGCATTTGGGGTACTTACCTTTCTTACAATAACCAAGTCCTTTGGCTAGAAAGGAAGAGTGGATCCCCGCTTAGCAATTGAAACTACTGGTTGAGGTCATTCCTCTACTTTCTCTTTATCAGCTTGTTGAGCTGATTGATTCTTGGATTGAGTGAATACAACATATGACCCCTCAGCTGCATTGCCTTCACTTTTGAGTTCATCCTAATAGTTCAAGAAATTGATATGGGAGTCACCAGCTAATTCCTCTTCTTCCTTAGTGAAGAGATTAGCATCATCTTCAAGATTTAACTCAGGCTGGAATGAGAAGTCTGATTCAGCTTCAAGATATCCAACTATTGAGTTAGTTGGAGGTGCTTCAAGGGTGAGGTTCCTCTCTAGCGGAGGAAGGTGATTTTGCTATCCTTGATTCTTAGCAGCATTGACTTGGTATACTTGATTTTGAAATGCCCTCCTAGGCATATCTCTGTATGCATGAGCAGGTGACATCCCTTGCACCATTTGCTTTCTAGGACCTAGCACTTTATTTTCTAGCTTTTGCACCATTGGGTCAGTGCCAACTATAGGTGAGTATTCAAAAGAGGAAGAGGATTTACCTTTATTAGGGTCCCTCCTTATCTTTCTAGCCAAGATAAGATCATCTTCTACCTCAGTAGCCAAGTCTTGAGCAATAGCAAGGTCTATATGTCTAGCCTATCTCAGTAAGAAACTCACTTTAGGCAGCTATGAATTGATGAAGAAACACTTAAGATTTTGAGGTGTCAGTTGGGTGACCATGGGAATCATGTGCCTCAGCTTATCAAACCTAGCAATGAAGTCCCTCATAGGTTCATGGGGCTCCTTCTTCATCTATGTGAGCTAGGCCAGCAAGGCATGTGCATCTTTTGTAGGCTTGAACTTGGCTTCAAATTTGTCTTGTAAAGTGTCCTAATCAGTCACTAATTGAGCTTTTAGGTGGTAGAACTAGCCTGTAGTAGTGCCTTGTAGTGTCTCAACAAATAGCTTGACTGTTATGTCTTTAAACTCCACCCCTATTACACCACAAGCTATGCTAAAAGCTATAATGTGTTCATCATGGTGAACTTTTCCATCACCAAAGAATTTGGATAAGTTCTTCCTCAAACTACATGGAAGCTCATGCAGAGGTGGAGTCAAATTAAGTGGGCCAAATGAGTTACCCTAGGGGCCTTGAGCCATGGTTTGATTATGTAAAAGTGGGATAACACATCTGAGTGGAATTTGGATAGGCAAGGCTCTGCTAGCAATAGAAAAAGAAGTTATATATTGTGTTGGTGGCCTGGTAGGGCTAGGAAGAAGACTCCTAGTTCGTTGAAGGTGAGGTTGTGGAGGAAACAACTCAAAATTACTCTGTTGCACCAACTCAAAAGCAGGTTCAATAACACCTTGAGATTTCTAGCTTCTAGTATACTATGGAGTTGCCAAATTGTGAAACAAAAATGGAAAAGGATGGGACCTACTTCAATTTGAAGCCTGAGGCTTCAAACTACTTGTCCTTCCCCAGCGGAGTTGCCAAAAACTGTTGGGTGAATATTTTGTCGACCAGCTAACTAGTGAGTAAAATAGTTTGTATCACCACAGCATAGGGAGATTGGTCATCCAAGTCTATAGTTTTACTACATTAATAGGGGACAAATCTCTCCTCTCATCAAGGGGAGGTTCCCTATTAAATATATCGAGGCTATATACTATATTTATAAGCAAAAAGTAAGACACAGGGGTGGGATAAACCATCCATCTCTCTTTTTTTAGAGATGATGCTAACAAATAGAGGAGAAATCCTAGGTGATTGGTGAAGGTACTTCTCTTCTTTTAGAAATAAAATTCATCCAAGAGCCAGATCCCTTCCTAGATAGTAGAAATCTTGGTGAAGTGATAGAAGGCACTTCTCTTCTTTTAGAAATGCCTATTCTTGTAGGCAACAGGAATCTTTCTGGTAATAAGTGACTGATAATAGAATGTAGAACAACCAAAAATCTAAGGTGTAGCTCAAATTCTCCACCTTGAGTACCCAAGAGTGAGGTACGAAGAACAATGGGGGTATAAATTCATCCCAAGGTCCTTTACACAGAAATAGAAAATAAAAACACACACTAAAAATAATTATGTCAGCACAAAGTCTGAAAGTAACTAGCTTCAAGACACCTTCCTTATCACTGCCACTAGCTCTACTTATTAAATTAAATAAACAAGAACACATTTATAAGATAGACATAAGAACAATCTCCTAAAATGATACAAGCTATACAACACAAAGTCTGTGAATCACTTGCTTTCTTATTCAGATAAAATAATATGAAATATAATCTAACCTTAAAATCTCAATATTCACCTTTCAATTTTGGAAAAGGTTTTCTTCTGTGGTCAAAAATATCTCCCTCAAATGATACAAAAGATTATATTATATAGAGGCAAAGAGAGGCTTGGCACTTTTTCCCATGGAGTGACCCTTTTAGTGCATTAATGCCTTGGATGCATTCTTGGTTCTGTCAGGAAGGGCCATGCTAGAGTAGGGTGGTTGCCTTAACTGTGGCATGTTGGTTCATCTCCTTTGTCTACTCCTAAGCCTAAATCACTCATTCCATCACCTACTAGCTATGCAACTCTCTATTCTAAATTTATCTCAAAGGGGACAAATAGATGGTGCTTCAATGTTTGCAAGCCCCAAATATCCACCCAATGAATTGCTTCACCAAATGGAAATAACTCCTACTGAGTTTCCCTCTTTGTCTCTTCCTTCTCTTGGCCCTAGCCTTAGGCTCTTTGAATGCATTTAGGTTCACATTTTAAGTCTACAAAAATCAAAGGACACTTTATTGCAGTCAATTTGGTGTTCGTGGGTCTTTCCTCTATTTAAGGTTAACAGCTAGCTAATTGTCCTACATTTGATGTTCGCGGGCCTATCATTCTACTATGACATGGGTGAGCACATGTGTTAGCATCCATAGCTTTAAAACTTGTTAGAGACTGTCTTAGCTCATGACACTTGGCAGCTTCCACTGTGCGTTGACGCTTGACCCTTCTCAAAGGGAACTTGTCCTTCAGGGTCTTGAACAGGGTCCATTTCTAAGTGTCGAGTGTCCCCCTACAAGGGTATCTACCCTTTAAGAGCCTCCAAGTGGCCTTCAGGCTTTGATCCTTTTAAAAGGCTATTATCTCTCTTATTTCCTTTAGATAAAATGTCTGAAGAAATTCCTTCAGATAATTTGTCTAAAGGAAACCTTTCCTTGGCTCTGTGCCTCTGTGCTTAAGGGTGATTCTTCTTTGACACTTGTTAGCTTCCACTGATTCTCACCAGGGACACATGGTATCTTCCAATGCATCATATTGAAACTCTCTGCCATTAACATGTGGCACTTTTTGCTCTCAGGCTTTTATAACATCATAGAAATGCTTGGGGCTCCTTTGGGTTCTCTCAGATGATGACACTTATCGCATCCCATTTATTTTAGTCACTCACCTAAGACCCACCACGGTCCTTGCTAAAAATAGTGGAAAGAAAGGAAGGGACTATGGATTTTGACACTTGGAGGCTTCTGGCAAGCTTTACAAGGGACACGTGTTAGTACCCACTGCTTATTTTAGAAACAAAGCATAATGTGTCTCGACAGGTGACACTTGGTAGCTTCCAGTCATCCTTTTCCTTTTACACGTGCTTTGGTTGAACCATCTGTTTCACTGATTCTTTCTTTAACTAAGGCCACCTTTGAACCTTTTGAACCTGTGAACTCATTGAACCAAAATGGTTCAAGGTTTAATGTTTCAACGATTCAAGCCTTTGAAACTCGTTAAGTGCTCAGAGCCACAGAACCTTTGAAATGGTTGAACTTTAAACCTCTGACAAATGCACCTAGCTCTTGCTGATGACATTGAACCTTTAAACCCATTGAACTCATTGAACCAAAATGGTTCAATGGTTTAATCCTTGCTTAGATGCTCGCTGAGAGACATTTTTGATCAAACCAAGGCGCTAAACCAACCAGAAGATGACTAAGTGTTGGAAACTAGTTCTTCTGATTGGACTCACCTACAAAAGCCTTTGAACCTTTGAACCTACTAATCCCTTTACTAAAAAATCTTGAAAAATGAGGAATTTGAAAGCTCAGAACAAATTTTTGGAAAGGGATGAGACAATTTTGGTCTTACAGGGCCAAAATAGTTCATATGTCATCCCAAAAATGAGAATTCATTTTTCAGGGACAACACTCTTAATTCTATAAATAAAATAATAATCATGAACAAACCCAGAAAGTTGCTTTATATAGATTTCCTCATGTAATTTTCCATGCAAGAAAGCACTCTTCACATCCATCTGATATATTATCCAACCCTATGATGCAATAAGAGAAAGTACAAGGTGAATAGAATCCATCTTAGAAATAGATGAAAAAGTCTTAGAATATTCAATACCTTCAACTTTTGAAAACCCCTTTGAAATAAGATGTGCCTTATACTTTTTAATGGACCCATCAACTACATACCTGGTGCAAAAAATCCATTTGCACATGACCAACTTCCTTCCCTTAGGAAGAGTGACCAAATCCCAAGTGTGATTATTCATTAATGAAGAATACTCATCTATCATCACATCATCCCATTTTTTATCCCATGAGCTTATAAAAAAGACTATGGATCCTTAGAGAATGCCTGACACAAAATTATAGTACCTATAGAATGTGCATGATGATACCAAGTAGGTGGAAGATCCTGTATGAATGGTTCTACCTCATCAACTATAGTACAATCCTACATAGGCATAGTGGAAACATCAATGTGAACAAGACTCTCATCCTCTATAACCTCCTCAAGAATCTCCTAAATTAGCTCCTCAAAGAATGAATTCTCAAGAGGAGGTGAATCATGGAAAGAAGAAGAAGAAGAAGACATGGAGGAAGATGAAGAGTCATGAGATGTGAAATGCTCATCAAAGTGTACATGTGTTCAAAAATGAACATCATGAGTATCAGGGTCTAAAATATGATAATATCTCATGTCCTCACAATACCCTACAAAGACCAAAGGTTTGATATCATTGTCCAATGATTTCCTTTTCTTATTTGGTATGAATGCCCAAGCAAGGCTCCTAAAGACTCATAAAAATGAGATATCAGGCTTGGATCTAGACTAACCCTCCTCTAGAGTCATATGATTAAGTGTTCAATGTGGTGTGTGATTCTAAATGTATTTTTCACAATTAACTACCTCTGCCCAATTGATAAGAGGTAAATATCATAAATGCATCATCTAGTTAGCCATATCCTCCAAAGTTCAATTCTTCCTCTCTACTAATCCATTATTTTATGGAGTATGTGCAACATAGTGCTACTGAACCATATAATGGGTTGCTAAAAAATTAGTGAAATCTTGACTAAAGTACTCCCCCATTATCTGTATGAAGCTTCTTAATGCAACTCATTGATTATTTCTCAACCAAAGCCTTAAAGACTTTGAAGTGAGCAAAGACATCACTCTTGTACTTGAGTAAATAGACCCAAGTATACCTTAAGAAATTACCAATGAATTTAAGTGCATACTTAGCTTCATTTAAAGTAGTAAGAAAGACCATTAAATCATTGTGCACAAGCTCAAGTGGTGAAGAACCTCTCATAGACATCCACTTAGGAAATGGATCTTGGTGTTGTTTCCCTAATATATAATCAAGTAAAACTCCATCAATACGTGAAACTATAGGAAGACCCTCTACCATGATATGAGTGCTCAACTCCTTAAAATATCTATAGTTTAGGTATCCAAATATCTCATGCCAAAGCCAACTCTTAGAATCTGCATGAGAAACTAAACACATATTTAGAAGATGAGTATCATCAAAACCCTCAAAATAGTAAATTAAATCACTATGATCAATAACACCCTAAGAAATTAGTGTATGTGGATCTAACAAATCTTTAACTTTAGCACCCTATGGTGTGAAAGTCACTCTCTTGACCTAACCAGAATGACAAATCTAATCAACTAAAATCAAATTGGTGGTGATGTTTGGAACATATAAAGCATTATTGATGTGACCACCATCTAGTTATATGTCACCCTACCCATTAACAAAAATGAAGGAAGAATCTATAACCTCAATTTGGGAAGTGGAACTCAAACCAAGTGATATAAAGGACTCTTTGGAAGAAGTCATATGGTGTGAAGCACCAAAATCTAGAACCCAACTATCTAAAATAAGTGACTATGATCTCTTGAAAATATTAAGTGCTTTCCCATGCTCATGATATGGCAAAGTAGTAGAGATTAAGATCTTGTGTTTTCTAATGGCATCCTCTAAGGATTGCATTCTCTTGAAACACCTAGACTCTTTATGGCTAGTCCCTACACAATAGGATCAAGATAGGTAAGACTTATTCTTGGTTTTGGAAGATGGTTTAGGTTTAGGTGATTTGTGAGGTGGAAGAGGAGGGTTTTTATTATTAAAACTATATTTTCCCTTATACCTAGGATGTGAGGCCACTAATTCTATCTAAGAGGTGGAAGACTCAAGGTGAGACAATTTTGATTCCTCCCTAGTTAGTCTCTCACAAAACAACCCAAGGTCTAGCATTTTGAATGCAGTACCTAAGGCATCTATACTAGAGAAAAATGTTGAAGAAAATATTTTGAATAGGCTACTCAACTTAGACAAGATTAAATATACACATTTTTCATCTTTTTTATCATAACCACTCCCCTTTAACTGTGTCAATAAATGCTTGAACTTTGTGAGATAATCTACAATGGAAGCAAAGTCATCGAGATTTACTAAATTGAGCTCCACTTCAAGTTGGATGGCTCACCAAGTGGTTTACCTTCCCAAACAATCTTTTTAACTTAGTCCACATTTTAAATGGAGTGTCACACCCATCACTGTGAAATAGAAGACTATCACTCACATAACTCCCAATGAAGCCCATATATTCTTCAAACTTACACTTATGCTAAATTTTTCAAATTTCCTTGTGAATTATGGTTGTTTTTCATTCATTATGGACCATAATCATTTGCACTTAATGATTATCTCTATTCTAGGTCTCCATGTGTGGTAATTGTGTGTAGTTAACATCTCACAATGATCAATGCCAGATGTAGAAACCATGCCAACCAATCACCAAGAGTAGAAAGAATACAAAGGATGCACAAAAATAGGCACCAAGATAAGCCCCCCAAAAAAAAGATATATTATAAGACTCCCCAATTTGGCACTTCATAAAAGTCATGCATTTTTATAATTTTATGACACCAAGTGATAGAGAATTAAAAAATATGCACTTTTGAAAAAAATGAAACTCAAATTTTAGTTAGCATTCAAAAGTTATAAGCATTTGATTTCTCGTAAACTGTGTCAAAAATAATTAAAAGACACTAAAATTTTATTTTGGAACCAAATCAAAAAAACATATGCATGCAACCACTCGTTGGAACTAAAATTTCACTATGGACTTAAAAAAGTCAACAAAGGTGAAAAAACATTTTTTGGGTTACCTCAGGAAGCATGCAATCAAGTTTTACTTCCATTTGTAAGAAAAATATGGCTTAAAAAACAAATTTAATGAATGAATAGTTGTGTAAAGATGAGAAGAAGAATAGTTTGTTGTTGTTTTTAGCTCAGATCTAACTAGGAACTCCTCAAGTAGATACAAATAATAGAATAAATCTTTTAAGTAGATCCAATGGCTCACACTCAAATTTTTAATGCCAACCTCCTCTTTTCCAGTGCCAAGTTAAAAAAAGTAATGCCACTAGGCACTCAGATCTGAAAACTATTAGAAAAAGAGGATGCAAATTACACCTTTTTTCTCATAATTCAATGTAATTAGAAATAAGGTGTTGAGATTCAATGTAGTAGTGGAAGACTAATGCTAATTAGTAGATTGTAATGCCTTAGCTACTAATCTTCTATGTAGCAATCTAGATCTACAAAAAAAACAATCTCCTTGCAAGCAGATCCAGATGTAGGTTGATGTGAGAGAAAGAAGAACAATGTAGACCGCAAGCTGGTAAAGTTTGATGCCAAAGGAAAAGGATACCACCCTCAAAACATCAAGCTATATGATCTATACAATAAATTCAACATATCAATCTAAAGATCCAATACCACACTCTAAATAGTCCAATGTCTAGCCAAATTACAATGCCAAAGTTGATATTCTAATGCCAAAATTGGCAACTCCAACACATATATTTTTGTTCTTGGATTCTAAAAAAATAAAATATGATGCCTATCTTTAAAATCAAAATTTTATTAAATTTGAGACAAGAAAAAATGCCTTGCATTAAATTTTTAGGCTAAATATAGTAGATCTGGTCTTTTCCAACGTCTTACAAAGAATATTCAATGTTTTGCAAGATCAACAAAACAAACCTTTGATTTCTACAACTTCACAAATGAGTGATAATGGTAAATCAAAGAAATTTTTAAATGGAAAATCTAATAAGGAGAAGATTTTTTAATTAGATCTCAATAAATTTTATGCCAAAAACTATATCTTAATGCCAAATATTATGATTCCAAGCTTCTCTACAATAAATTAGATCTTAGAATCAAAAGAAAAGAGCTAAGGCTAGATCTAAAACAAAGAAACAAATCTAATGCCTATCCTCTCTTTCACTACCTCAAAAATAATGAAAACTTCAAAATTTTCAAAAGAACTTTGAAAAATCTTTACTACCTTAAAAACAATGAAAACTTCAAAATTTTCAAAAAAAAATTTGAAAATTTTACGAGGCATGAAGATCTTCTCAATGAATTTGCAAGCTAAGGATGATTGGAACTTCTTCAATGGCTTTGGTACCATGTTAGGAATGGTAACAACATTCCATGAGGCTAAGATCAGAAGTGTTCACAACAAATAACATCACAATAGTTACTATATTCATAATATGATAATGATGAGAAACTAGTACAAAGTACTTGATTATATAGGCAAGGAAAAATAGAAACCTAACTAAACTAACAAATATGAGATAGAAAAATAACCCACTACAAGACAAAATATCTAGAAAGACACTAGAAAACATGAGTAAACACATTAAATACTCTAACAAGTTCTTGGTCTTCAATTAACTCTTTATCACATCTACAATAAGTATCATTGTGAAAGATAGTGAAAACATCACTCGCTTAATTTGATATAGTGACTTAAAATCCTATGTATTACTTTAAGTAATTTTGAAAAGGATTGTAAAATATTATAGATCCTCTAACCAGGCTTATAAATCCTTTCACTGGAATGGAATACTTGTTACAATCCTACATGCTCACAATTAGGTATGTAACCTATCTTTAGGCAATTTTTATACTTATTGTACCTCACACATGCAAACTAATTATCTACTCAGGTGATCATAATACATTTTAAGATCATCCTAGTACTTCCTCATCTAATTCTATTCATTATAATCCATTGGATATGAAAACTCAGTCATCGAGTCATTCTAGAGGGTTATGGAGAGTTTTTAATCTTAACAATTATTTATAAAAAACATGTCTTCTTCTTTATTCCTAACACCACTAGATGCTAGTGGAGTGACCTCTCCATCACACCTAAACACCATTTAGTCCCATGCCAAAATTACTTCATGATCCAATAACAATACAAGGTCTCTCAAGTCTCTTTATGGTGTGAAACAAGGCTTTAGGGTGCTCCAAGCTCTTAATCATTGTTCATAAAAATTAGGGGTCTAAACCAAAACTTAATGTCACAATATTTGAGCATGGATACCCATTCAAAATCTCTAATATTTATTTGGCTTAATGAATAATCTCATTGTACTACTAAGAAAAAATTTCACCTTCTTGATCATCTTGTGAAGGTTTAAAGTAGTTTAAAAGGTGGCAGTCCTTATTTGGGGTGTTCATGCATTTAGAAGCCCCATAAGCCTTATCATTACCCAAAATACATAGTAAATTAACCTTATAAATATCTCCCAAAACCATCTAGCCCCATGTATCTCTATCATTGAGCTTTATCCCTTCCAAAATGGTCTCTCAAGCTCACTATCTGCAATTTTCACAATAGGGTCTTCTTAATGTTTAAATTGACCTAACTACTATAAACCTATAGGATAATAAAATCTCTTTACTTTAACCTCAAAAGTTACTTTTGGGTCTTAACCTCATGATTTTTCACTTTTAAAAACTATTTAACATGATCCTTAATGAAATTTGAGATGATACACATCCTCCTAAGATCTTAGAAAACAAACACACCTCATACTTGACAAGAGTTATATAGGCCAGACTTGCAACATGCCTACAAACCTATAACATGATAGTCTCTCTTGACACTGTTACCATTTGATGGATTTTTTCACATTGAATATGTTGAATTTCTTCCAATGATGAATTAAAGTCTTTATAGGGGCTTATGAAAAATTCTTGAAGCTCATCTCCTATTGGGAAGGATAAAAACTGATCACTTGATCCTCAAAAGTGACAAACTTGCCCTTTATGACTACAAATTATTCCTTGGTATATGGACCATATATGAGAGAGTTTGACCTTGAAGACTAAAAACCTCTAAATTTGATTTATAAATACCACCTCAATAATTACAAAACATTCTAGTATCATTACCAATCTCACAGCTTCAACTTCACGATAAAAATCAATCATCTAGGGTTTTAGAAGGGTTTACTAAAAGCCTATCTTTTTAAAAATCATTCATAAATCATAGGGATGTAATAAGTGAACTATTTCCTTGGATTGGAAGTGGATAAATACTACTCCCTCCCTCAAAGAGAATTAGACCTACACACTCTCTCCTTCTGTACTGAATGAAAATCGATGTGGTTCCTAAGGCTATCAAAAAGGGTGATGGAGAAAAAATTAATTTTTTTCATTATCTAACCCTAAAAATTATTCCAAATTACTATTTTACATTTTAAACCCCTTATTATGATTAGAACCATGATCTCAAGTTGTAAAACTCTCTTTTTCTACATTGAAACCTATTTTTATGAGCTTTGACAAGTGTTTTTTGGTGTTATAAACAATTTTTTACATTCTTATGGGCCCCACCATCACTTTCACGTTGCATTAGTCTTGTAAAATCATGAAATAAGGATAAACTCTTTAAAATTTTCAAACATGCTTTGAAACCTATTATATAACCCTTGAAAGTAATAATTTATGAGTTTTGAGCTTAGAGAGACCTAACCATGTTTTGATGATTTCATTTGACTACCAGGATCTTTCCATAAGGGATTCAAAATTATCTTAGGCATTATTTAGACATAACTCATGCATGTTACCACAAGATTTTGTTTCAAGAGTTGAGGACCTAGGATAAAATAAAACCTTGACATCTCCAAAAATTTTAAAATCTCCAAAACTACCTTAACTTTATCAAACAAGATATAGGCCACTTTTTAGGATTCAAAAGGCACTTGATACCCATCCTCTAACCCAAGGACAACTCATAAAAAACTTAAAACACCATCTAATTAATTATAACATGCTATCAGATGATGATGTCTCAAGCAACCCCTAGTGTATACAATGAAACCTTAAACAATGATAAAAAGGTTTTCAATAAGACCAAATAAGGACATCACAAAGCATGTAAAAGACCAAGAAATGTATGAAAGCATGATAGGAAAGTGTTTTTTTTATATGGGTTGGCCTTTTCACCTCGGTGTTAAAAATTAGTCAATAGTACCTACGAGTTTATCTTCATTAGTGAGTGTATCTAAAACCTTGGGGAGTGCATCTTCAATGGATAAAACTAACCCAATGCCTCTCTTGGAAGTTTAGCAACCTCCATAATCGACCCCCAAAATAATTCTTATCCCTGATAGTCCTTCCATCATAGCATCCACAGTTGAACTAGGTAAGAGACCTGAGAAAAATCAAAAAATGACTCACCCTTAGGTTTCAATTCAAAGAAATTTCACTCTATTCTAGACTCTTACATCAGCCTCAATGGTACCTCCATCCCCATTTATGGTGCCTCCATTCACTTGATCCTATGACCCCTCTTTTCATTACCCAAAGAACCTAATTACTTTTAAAACATCTAATCTCTTCCTTTTTATTGAACACCCCTTTTTGGATTCATTGCCTCTCAAGTGGTCATGACCTAGGAATAGTGGTGGGCACAGATGTTCCCATGGGCCTCCCATTTTGCCCTTTTTACCTTTTCTCCAATACCCCCTCCTCATCCATTACTTTCCTAATTCACTCCTTACACTTCCTCCATCTGTCCTCCACCTCATTCTCTTCTCCTCACCACCATCTCTACCACCCCTCCAACATGTCAAATAACCCAAGGAATGGTCCCAAAGTTGTAATCACTGGAGATGATAGACGAGGGTGACCTAAACATACATTATATCTTTGATCAAGCCACAATAACCATGAAGAGTACCCTAACATATAAATTCATCTATGATGGGAACCCAGTGGTATGAAAAACCAAGAAGGATTTATTCTCCCTCACCAAGGTAAGGACATCCCATGGGGAGAAAAATATGTCTGAGGATCCACTCTATATTATCTAGGTAACCCATGATATGTTAGAGAAGTTCCTCAAGGATATGCAAAGTTAGGTTTGAACACTAGAAGCCTAGTGAATATCTCCTTTCCCACTAGGCTAATTAAACAGGTCAAGGATGCCCTCTTACTACTCTTCTTAGTTATATGGAAGGGGGTGGAGACTATGGTAGATACCGATTTGATTATATAGAAGACTTAGGCTTACGTGAAGAGGATCATAGAGATCAAGGGGAAATTTAGGAATTTTTTAGTAGTGATAAAAAAAGGTATGTTCCTAGAATTAAAATTAATGCCCATCTCAAAATTAAGGTTGTATCAAACATACACTAGGAACTTAAAGGTAGCTATATATGAATGGTTGGTTATGGCTCAAACTATAAAAATATCCTTGGAAGATGGTAGGAAAAATATATTGGCCTAATTTAAGGAGGTCAATATATTTATGTTGTTCCACCCAAATGGCACCCTACTAGACAAGTGAGAATTTGGAGTTCACCTAGGTCACTTTAACTAGATCATAAGTGAAAAGGTCTCCAAAGCAAATAAGAAAGGGTCCTAGGTGGTTATTGATCTATAAATGTAGTACACAACAAACATCAACCAAGTATCTAGGGTCTAGGTGTCAATGAAAGATCTTTGGTGTACCAGAGGCTGTTGACTCAAGTTGAGGTGATATTCAAGGAACCCCAAATGAACCTTGAAAATTGGACTCAGATTTTAACCTAATGGTATCCACATTAGAAATCATGGATACAATATCAAAATAATTGGGAGTCAGATCTTCACATCTGCCTCCACATATCAACTAGGTGGTCCTCCATAGATCTTTTTGAGGGCTTGGAAAAGATTTTGTTTTGAATTTTAAATTATGATTTTAACTACCATGAGTGGCCATCATGGCCCAAGATGGGAATCTTATGTTACTTATAGATGAATCCCATTCTCATATATAAAATACAAATTCATATTGTAATTTAAAGGTTTCCTAATATTTGCTATAAAGTGCCATCAAATTATAGCCAAGATGTCACCTAATTTTTCCTTCATCTATTCGGATTATAGATTTAGCCATGATCTATTGTTGTAACAACACTTGATTTTTTGATGAATATAATGTCAATTTTATTCAAAGGGCTTGTTTTGCGTCTCCATTATCTTTCATCTCCATTCTAAATATTTTCTAATGTTGGATTAACTAGACTAAAAAATTTATGTTAAATGTATGCTATGGTTATGATGTGTGTATATATTATAATCACTATGTGAACTCTCTCATTTATATTTTAACAAATACTATTAATTTTTGTGTTAATATATAAATTATCATTGGATATTTATATGTAAATTACTATAAACTTCTAGTACTTATATTTAGTGAGGGATCATATTTGAAGAATGCTCCCTTATTTCCTTAGAATATTCCCATTATGTGTTTTTGGAATTAGAACGTTTGGTGAAACTCAGTCTAAAGTGTTATAACTATGGTAAGGGTATTTGGTTAAATGGTTGATGTATTTAGTTTATTTTAGATCTTTCCCCTCTCTCTTTTGTTTTTTTTCAAAGATTGAAATACCCTTTCCCTTGTGTTTATGAAATAGATGAGCATAATACATGAACTTCAATAATAAATTTTGACAATTAGATCTATATACAAGAATATCATATTGGAATTTTTGTGGTATCACCACATCTCCTAGAGACTATTCATGTAGACTCCATAGAGAAGTCAAATGCCCACAGTCGTGCCCTCTACTGATCCCAAATCAATCTTAAAATAGAAGACAAAATTCCATCATTGTTCTCATATTCCTCTTTAGATAATACCCAATATCATGGGTATTTCATGAATTGGACTCTGGAGTGAACAATAGGCATAATTGCTTTTGAGGAACTAAGAGCAACTAGAATTTTAGAGCTTACTAGCCTTAAATTGGTAAATTGTCCTTGATCCTAAGAATTACCTTGAAAAGGATACCTATAAGGCTAATAAGGAGGATGGTAAGGCCTATTAGACTTATCTTTCCACCTCTTCAAGGTGATTAGTTCATTATCAAAGGTTAGAAGTAAACTTTTCACTACTTGTAAATCATTTGATGGTCCAAGAGGAGTTGTCTCTTGATTAGCTAGTTGGCTTATTGGCATAAGAATGGGTGTAACATAGGTTGTGTAGGTGGTGTAGGAGGTTTTAAATATAAAAATATTGGCATAGGAAGTCTTATATCAATCTTTCCATCTTGTATAAGTTAGTTTTTATCCCTAAAAATAATCTCATATGCATCAGGAAGAGTTATACCCCATATAGACTAGATCATAATAACTATATAACTAGTTAAGGCTCTTAGATAGCAAAGGAAAGTATTGATATGGGTGGTATTAACCAAATCTGGTATTTTATCCCAAGTTTTTTGGAACCTAAAATTTAAATCACTCATTAATTCTTGTGGATCCCTCTTAATATTAATCCACTATTCACCTAAGTATAAATGTTCACTTTTGTCTCCAAATTACTTGCATAACCCTTTTCCTAATTCATCCTATGATATTATAGAATTAGGTTGTAATATTTTATACCATTGAAGATCTTTGTCCTTAAATTAGGAAGCTAAAAACCTAATAGAAACATTCTCCTAATTAATATGGTGTATTGAAGAGATGTTAGAAATATTCTTGATGTGTTCTATAGGTGTGGTTGTGTTATCTCCAATGAAATGAGTGATAATATTGAGGGATGAAAAAAGTATATAATCATATTGGGAAAAATTTAGTGAGACTTCTCCATTGAAAAGAATAAATCCCTAATTTTTGGGGACAACCATATGAAAAAATAAGGTAAACCTTGGTCATTTTGAGGGGATCTATTAGTATAAGAGGGGTTAATGTACATAGAAAACCTTAAATACATCTTTCTTTTAACTGAATGCAATGGTAACTCAACTAAATTAATGTCCTTACCTATGGAATATTTCCTTATTATTACTTTTGATTTTTAAAATTGATACTAGTATAAACTAAGATCCCTTAAAATCTCAATGAAGTCACCATATGTTTGATTTATGTGTTCAATGACTACGAATTTACAATATTAGCACCAACCTCTTAGTAAATATCTTCTAACTATTCCACCAGGTGTGCTATAAACTATTGTCATTTAGATCTTGTACCAACTCATTCAATCAGTTGATCCAATGGTAATAATGGGATTATCCCCAAGGTGTGTAACCTTGACTCCTTGGAATGAAATTATGGAGAAGGCTAGCCCCTGTCTAAACTAGATGTGCCTAATGTAAGATTAGTTGTAGGCCTAAAACTATGCTAATGAGACATATTTATAGTTAAAACTATGTGTTTTAGTGGTGGAAAAGGGAAGAAATTAAACTAAAACTAAAAGAGGTGATGCAGCAATAGTCTATATATCTCCTCCACTCTCTTATAAAAACACAAGATAACATATAAGGACTAAAATTTATCATACAAAATATTCAAATTAAATCTCTATTGCATAAGTATTTTATTTAAAGGTATGAAACCTAAGATAGAACTAGTAGGGTCATCATCTACCTTGAAAAAGTATAGAATGGTGAGTTTACACAACTAATTCATGCATAATTTTAATGATACATAGTATACAACATCATAATGATCATGTTATTACATAGAGGTGAAGAGAATTGGACAATAATGCAAGAGAAAAATAGTTTTAGATAAGAATAGATCAACAATTCAAGAAATACACACATGATGAAATTAATTAAATAAGGCTAATTTAATATTTTATTTATTTTAAGGAATTAATCTATAATTACAAGTATCCAAAAGACAAGAGTCTCATCATACCCAAGAGGAGGGATCGTGAATAAGTCATTTTCAGCCATATATATAATAAAATGAGATGGTAGAGAGAGGAAGAGAGCACTAGAAGACCTCATAAATATTTTCATTACACCATGAGATAGCCCATATCATATAATAAACAAGTAAATAGAGGCATTAATCCTCCTTCAATGCATTAAATTGTCTTCATGTTGATCTTCATGGAAAGTGGGCATACTAGTGGAGGTGATTATCCTATTTTTTCTCTACTTGACCTTTGTAAGGCTTATGCATGCATATTTGGTCAAATGTTCTTAAATGATACTATACTCTTGTAAAACATGGATCTCCTACCTTTATCAATCACTAACTCACCCATCTCCACCTATGATGCATGTTGAATGTTTGACTTGGAAGTGGATCTCATACGCCTATTTGAAGTCTTGAGCTAACTTGATATGATTCCCATTCCATGGATGGAGTTACATGTTTATAAAGGTAGTTTTCAATGACACCATACCTCCCTAATGATCTTTATAACCACTTACTTGACCCATGGTCATGATAAAAATATATTATAATTATGGGTTGCATGAAATCAACTTTGAATTTTATGTGAAGGTCTCTTGGAGAGACTAAGAAACCTGCACTTTCATGCCTAAGGTCTTCATATTATCTTATTTTTCACCATGAAAACTTGTAATAATCCATTTAAAATACACAAAATAACCTTATAAACACGTTTTAGGTCTATTATATAGGTATTGAGGGCATATAACCTCCATTTCTTCAATTTTCAAACCTACAACTTTTAGGTGCTTCAATTATTGGTTCTCTAGACCTGTAGACATGCTTGTTTGGATGATCCTCATAAGGATCATCATTAACTCTTGGTGTGAAACTAAAAATTTAAATAAGGATAATATATTAGAAGATTAAATTGACCTTGAATATCTTTAAACCTTTGTTCCTTATCTAAAACATTATAGCCTTACTAATTCTATTTGTAACTCTTCATGTTTCAATTTACTAGCCTTATAGACCTATAACCTTCATCACTTCACCTTAAGGGACTGAAAAATGGTTTTTTAAGGTTCTTGGATTTAAATTCCATGTCTTGATAATAATGTATACTTCTCTGCAAACTTAATTTAAGGGCTTAAGACCATGGATCTCTCAAAGGAAGATCAACTTGTAACTTGCTTGAGTGAGATAATCATGCCTATAATCCTTATTGACTATAAATATCAATGAATAAGGAGTATTTATTAAATTAAATTATTTATCACACCAACATAATTTTTCCTCAATGCATCATAATTATAAATACCTTTAACCAACCTTGATTATGCAAAACATCAAATAAGGGTTTTCTAGCTCTAAAACTATGTCTAAAGCCTAAGGTTTTAGAATAACTTTATTTTAAAAAGACATATCATGTTACAACTTAAAAAACTTTTATAAAATTTTCATACACATTCTTACCAATTTTAATCAATTTTATATGTTTCATTTTTTACATGAGGATTTTTGACCTCAAAACCCTAGCAAGCCTGCAAGTAGACCAAGAGCACTCAATAAAGCATCACTTGAGTTTTAAGTATTATTTTTGAGATATTACAATTTTAAAATTTGTTAACCATATTTATATTTCCTTATAATTAATTTTATGACCTTTTTAGACCTAAAACATGAACAAAATGAGGTTTTTTTAATTTTTTTTGCACTTTTCTTGAGTATGTACAACTAGTGAACCTATAGGTATGATTTTGAGCTCAATAGAAGCTTAATATGAGGTTAAAAACTTTGAAAATAACCTTGTAAATATTTTTAAATTTTTATGATAACCTCACTCTAGCTCTTGAAGCAAGCTTTAAACTCCCTAAAACTCTTCATATTGACTAGTGAAACCTATAAATGAGAGTCTTGAAACCAAATAACATGTTTCAATCCTATTGAAGAAGTATTTTGATATTGACTTCATCATAATATTCATGAGGGATAATAAGATGATCATTAAGTGTCTCATATAGGTCTACAGGCAGTTAGACTTTTCTCATTTCCCTTGAAAGCTTTCAATCCTCAATAGATGACTACAAACTTACTTTTTAGATCTTTAGAGAGTCTTAAAGGATTAATGAAGCATTAACTTTGTTCATTACACCATGACAAAACTATAATATTTACTTCATATGTGTTTATTCATTTTATACTCTCAACATCCATTTTTGGTGCCTTAACAAGCCTTCAAACATAAAAAAACATGCATTTACAAGCCTTAGGTTTTAAGTAGGGTTTTAAACTTGAATGCATATTTTCTATTGAAATGACATAAATTCTTATTCATTTATATAAACATAACCAATAAGATCCTCACAACCACATTAAATCCACCTATGATTTGTTTCAAAACACACATATATAGGATGGATTTAACATGTGATTTTTTGCAATAAATGTTGATGTATGTTCCTATTATTGGTATTGTGACATTAATGTTGTCATTTATTTCAAAGTTTTATGAGTGTTATTGATGTCCTAGAGATGTTCTTGTGAAGATTCATGGTATGTGACAAGGAAATCAAGTGATAAAGTGACAAGATATAATTTTAAGGAAACATATTATCTCTTTGTTGAGAGAGAATTTTAAGGCAACTTGGTAATTCTTCTAAGGTTGATGGCATGTTAAGGTCAAAATAAAGATATAAGGTAAGCATACTTTTGAGAACTAGTCATAAGAAACATTTTCATATCATGAGCATGTGTGTGAAGATGGTGGTCTAGTAATATCAATACACAAAGGTATGATTGGATGTTAAAGGATGTCCAATAATGCATATGAATCATGGGAACACTCAGTAAAGTTTCAAGGTAAACCTAAAGGGGTAAGGTCTTAAGCCTAAGCATGCAACCAGAATAGTCCTAGACTTTGCTTGACCTAATGAGGAGTATTGAGGTGTTATAAAGAATATAAATAAGTGGTAGAGCATGTAATAACATTTTTAACACTATGTAAACATGTGTAATTAGTTAAATAATCTTTTAGAGGATATTTCAAGGCTATTTCATGGCTTAATCATGTACTTGAGAGACCTAGTGAGAAAGCACAGGCTTGGTAACATGTTGAGGTGAGAAGTTGGAGGCTTATGAGAAGAATTTTTGTAGTATATGATCATCGTATGAGGTTTTATTACATTAATTATGAGGTTTTGAGAGTAGTGAAAGAGGTTTTAATGTATGTTCAAGGTCTAACTCTAGAAGAACTCAAGGCCTAATGTGTAAAAAGGCCTAGTATGGCCTAATGAGGGGTCAAGTTAAGTTTCTAAGGTGTTATATCTCATGAGATAATTTTCAAAGCTGTGAGATGTTTTTCAAGTTTTTTGACCAAGTTTGAGGTCGAACTCTGAAGAAGAGAGTATGAATTATGGTTTTTAGTTTTTTTTTGTGTACAGAATGAGGTATTATAGACTTGATAAGGATTTTATTATACTCTTTGGCACATGAAACCTTTGCATGAGGATCCAATAAGTTCATTGTAGTTTTTTAATGGTCTTAGATTAAATTTAATGGAATTTTTTTGGGGTTTAGGGCCTAATATTTCTGAATTAATGTTAATAATGGAAGACAGTCTAAACCCTCTCTAAAACCCTAACTATGACCCAAAATGGAATATATTGTTGGAAATTACTCATAATTGTTTTTATGACCCATTTTTGTGATTATAAAATTTAAATTACTCTCCCATGTTTCTCTATGTGGCATTTTTCTATCAAATGAGCGAGTGGAAGCTACAAAAAAGCCCTTGTTTCTTGAATTTTTGATGTAGCACGTAGGGTTGATTAGGTCAAAGAATGAAAATTATTGAAGGATGATTTGTGAGACTTGAATTTTATTATAATTTAATTTTATTATCAGGTTTAATACTTAAAATATGTTAAAATATTCATGGAATTTTATGTTAAAATAGTCATGGAAGTTGGTTCATCACTAAAAAGGACTAGTGAGGAAGATAGTAAAAAACTGGGCAGAAGTGAGAATGAGATTAGGGATGGATTGTAGTGGATTAGGGATGGATAAAAATTCATGGGAATATTTTTAAATACATATATCCATAATGAATATAAGTTTTTAATAAGCTTGTGTATGGTATAAAATTGATCTCAAAGTGACATGTCTAACACAGTGAGGTCTGTGTAGGGTGAAGAAATAAGATTGGTATGTAAGACTAATATTTATATTTAAACATATAAAATATCTATTTAAATATTTTATAAGTATGATTAATTATAATATAATCCAATTTTAATTTCATAAAAAATTTCACATTTGTGTTTTAAGTAATTATTTCCATGACAATGTTTTGGAGCTACAGACAATTTTCTGTGTGTGAGTGAGATTGGTGTTCTTGAGTCATTATGCCTAGAATTGAATAATATAATTATCATGAAGTTTTTATATACATTTAATAGGTTAATTTAAATTTATTTTTATTCATTATAAACTCCTATGAAGGTGTGAAAACTTAAAGGTTCTTGACTGGGTTTAAGGCATGTTTGCAAGTTTTGAGTGAGCATATCAGAATGATTAGTTTGAGGTATTTTTCCCTATATGGTGAAATATATTGGAATTTTTAATGACTTTTATATCATGTAGGTTATATAAATTTATTTTTTTATGGGTTTATGTGTCAAATTTAAGTGTATTCTTCATATATTCAAAGTAGACTTTCTGGCAGTAAGAAGGCCTAATTGTGATTAGACCTAATGGTGTGGTTCAAGGAGTGAAATGAGATACATAGTGTTGGGAACATATTTTTAGATTATAAAGAGTATAATTGAATCATATTTTAAGTATTTAATCCATTTATGGAGTCTTAAAATTTTCTAAGGTGGTCAAGGTGAAATGTGTGCTTTGAGAAGCCCTAATTGTATTAGGTCTCTATTAGGCCTAATGGTGGTTTTAGTCCTTATGGGTAGTAACAGACCTAGGTAGTGGTTATTTCACTTGTTAAACATTTTTTTTTATCTATTATAATGGTTATACATGTATGGATAGTTTTTCTTTTACCAAGGTATTTGAAAGTAAGAGTCAAGTAAAGAAGAAGGTCTAATAGACCTAATTTGACTAGTTAGAATATTAAGGATATGAACAAATGAAATAAAGGTTTGGAAACTAGGTAGAGGGATTGAAAAACATAAAATAGGTGTGTTGAATATGTCATGAAGTTATAATATTAATTATATGGATGATTATCAAGGTTATATGACCTAATTTTGTCAATAAAAAGGCCAGTTGAGCGAAGAGGCCTAATAGGCTTTTTGAAAGAGATAAAAGAGTTTGAAGAAAAAAAAGGTTATCATCATCAGTTGAGTGAGTAAAAATTATCCAAAGTTGATCATAGGTTATAATCATATGATTTTATGCTAAATTACCTAGGGTTTTGGTGCCTACTTATAAGTTGGTGCTTGTTAAAGGCCTAGTTGAGTTGGTGCTTAAATAAAGAGGGGTTGGTGCTCCTTGTAGGGTTAGTGCCTCACCAAATCTTGATTCATTCCTTATAATAAATTATTCCAATATATAGTTTAGTATTTTTTATCCCCCATGAGTGTTTCCCACATATATCTTATTTTCATATTTTTTATGCTTATGTGAATGTTTATTTATGCATTGGTGGATGTTATAGACACCAAAATTATGTCACACACTTTCATGAATCCCTATGTTGAAACCCCCCTTGATCCCATTTTAATAATTAACCTTCCTAACCCATTTTTCACCTTAAAATATTTAATTAAGTTAATTAAAACCCCACTTATTCCACCTCACCTAGCCACCTCATACTAATACTAATTCTTACCCTCTGAGTCACCTTGAGACGTAGTCTCCTAATCCTAACTACCTATGACTTGTTCTCAACCCTAACACAAATTACTAACTAACTACATTCTTCATAGCCTTGCATTTTTACCAATTTCTAATAGACACCACACTTGGCAAGAGAAGAAATATAAAATGGGATAAAAATATCCCTTTTACCTATTCTCATGCTACCGACGTTGGTCAACCTTTGATCGATGTTGACGGGATCACCGATGTTGGTTACTTAAGAAAAATTCTAAGTTGGTTTTTAGGTCACAAAAATAAAGAATATGCATATACAATTTTGGTAATTAGAGCATCCTACATTCACTTTTGACATTTAGGCTTATCATGACTCTACACAAATTGATTTAGATCAAGAATTGATACACTACACAGAGCTTGAACTCTTGAGAACTAGCAACACACACTTGTCTTGTCTATTCACCCATTAGTTTACCAAGCCTCATCAGAGTCATCTATTTGGTAGTCATATTTCACCCATTTCACCAGCTAAGTATATCTCAATGTTTTGTAAGTCTTTAAATAGTAATTTTATAATTTCTTTACATTATATTATTTATTGTTTCACGAACCCTAACTCCTCTTTTAGAGGAGTTTTAAAGCTCCCATCCCACTTTTCTCTGCCCTAGCTTACCAAACCTCTATCCAAACTCACTTGAGTCTTACCCAACTCCTTATGACTCTTCCCAACCTCAAAACTTAACCATACTCCCATTCTCCCTCCTAAAAAAGGCTTTTCTAACTCATTCTAATAATACTACCCCAACCAAAATCGGCAACCCCAAACTAACATCAATGACCCCAATCGACATCAATGACCAACTAACATCAGTCCTTTAACTAATGTTGGTTACTATGTTTTTAAACTAATAACCTCAAAATCACCTAACAACCTTCCCAAAACATAGACCTGACTTATCAGCCTGCACTATATTATCTTCTGCTACACTTAGACTTGCAACATAGTAATCACAAATTGAATTCTCTCTCTCTTTACTCTCTTTACTTTCATTTATTTTAAAATAGTATACTATCATCCCAAGGGAGTTTCACACTTCTTGGAATAAGCACGTAGCTTGGTAGTCTGCACATATCTTCGCTAAAAACTATTTTGTGTAGTTTTTTCTTATCTACAAGTGTCTTCCTCCTTAACAGAAGAGGGGAATCTACAAAGTCTAGAATGTTGCATACTTATCCAAGTTTAATCAATTATCCCTAACTCTCTTTTTTGGTTCTCTCTCTCTTTGAATATAAAATAAGCTTAAAATGTAGTGAAATATTTTGGCACGCCCAGTGGGACCTTGGAGTTTTCCTATGTTTATTACTTGTTTAGCTATTCATATAGGTGAACCATAGTGAAATTTTAATTCCTTACACTTTCTCTCTTTGTCTTTCTCAAAACCAAAATTTTGAACTTTTTATTTTATGTTTAAGGAAAGAACTAAAATTTTCCTTCCCTATCATTCTCCTCATCTTTTGCTTCTAAAATAAATTCATTATTTTTATACAAGTTAAAAATAATACCTTATTTTATTTGTCTCTTTTGAGCATTAGGATAGTTAAATTCATCCTCTTCTCCTATTCACCATTGGTTTCATCTAAACTTAAACATTTCTAATTTGGGTTTAAAACTCACTGCATTTCATTGTTTTGTTTCTTGCATTTAGTTCACCTAGTTAAATAAAGCATTATGAATAAATCATAGAACAAAAAATTTACACAACCAGATCACTCTCACAAAATTAAACATCTAAACTCACTTGAGACAAGACCCATTAGGATTTCATCACCCAGTGGATCACCTTACCCACCCAATGATCTCACTAAGATTTCACCACCAAGGAGAAGACACACTCCATTCTCTGATGGAGTATAAAATTTAGACATGATGTATATTATGGCTAAGTGGCCTAGCTCAGCTTCAGGACCATGAAGTATGGGGAGCAAGCCCTAATAACAAGCCATGGACCTAGTCTAATATAAATTTATATTGAGCATTGAAACTAACCTGGAATCATCCTTAGATTGCTTATTTAGTACTTATTTCACAAACCAATTTTATTCTCACACTTTCTAAAGCATAATCCATCAAGAGACTAAAATTAGTTCCTAGGAGTTAACATTTAGTAGTTATATGTTCCTTTTCTACTTCTTTTGTATTCTACATTTTTGAGTCAGTGAGGATGTTTCCTTTATCAATTTATAGAATCTAGGAATTTATACCTCTTAGATTATATTAACCTTTGGTTTCAAGTTTTTTTTGTGTCCTTTATTCTTGCATAGAATTATATCCTTCATTTTACCTAGATTTCACCCTTGGGTTACCAAAATCTTTGAATTTTCACCTTTCTAGATTCCACATTAACCAACATTGGTAAGGCAACTGACGTCGGTGGCCCTTTTACCTAATGGAATCAATGAGATAACGGATATCAATGACTATGTGTTTTTATAATTTTTAGCTTACTTAAAATAAAAAACTAAAATTACCTACCTACTTGCACTCAAACCTAGTTTTCTAACACTCGATCACTAATACAGAGTTTGAAGCTTGCCTTTATCCCTTTTGCATTGTCTTGATGTGTAGCCAAGCCAAATTATTACCGATTATGCAATCAAAAAACCACTCCCACCTTCCCCTCTCCTTTCTAATTCTACCATGGAGCATACTTTGGTTGTGAAGAATACCCCTGTGACTTCCAGTTCTAACCAAATCCCCTTTGTACCTAAAGGATATCTTGACTTCATGAAATTTCTTAATCATAACATTGTAGCCCTTTAGCATTATCTCACCATGATCCAAACCTATAATAATGTGGGAGATCCCCTTTATGGCATGCCAACTTCTTTGATGGAGATAGCTATAGTATCAGTGGTTTCCACCATTCCATCTATGGTCACTCAAACCACTGCTTCAATAAGTGATCCAACCATAAATAACCCTCAAAATTCAACCACCCCAACTGCTTTGTGTCATCTTCTTAACCTAAATTCTATAGTGGATCCCTTAGCCTCATAGCTAAAATTGGCCCAACTAAGTCAAACACTATTTCAAAACTTGGTAGTGCCTATCCCATCAACTCTTCCACCTATAATTATATGAGTTTCAACTCATCCTTCAACCCATGTAACCATGCCAGCAACCCAACCTATGATGATAGCACCCAAACAAGGCATTGTCTCTAACCCCATAGGACAAGCCTCTTTCATTTCCACCCCTCACACTAAGGGGGTGCTCCTCACACCAATCCTCCTCTCAACCTCATCAAGATGCTGATGGATAAGATGTCTAACCTAGAAACATCTATGTTGAGTTTAAATAATGTTCTAACTTATGATCAAATATGTAATGAATCCATCCATCCTTCTATACCTATTCGACCCTACCTAAGTTAGTGGGAACTCCCTAATTTTACTAATTTCTAGATAAATGAGGACCCACAATATCACTTACAAGCATTGTGACATGCTTGTAACCTAATAGGGCATGATAATGCATTATTGCTTTGTACTTTCCCTATGTCTCTTTCGGGTGCTACTTTGGATTAGTATAATTCCATAAATTGACACTCCCTTTTCTCATTTACCCAACTTTCTCAACTATTCTTGGACCACTTCTCTATAAATATTTCTAAAAAGGTCTCTATTACAAACCTTTATTCCATTAGATAGTTTGATGATGAGTCTATTGCTAACTTTTTTGCTTGTTAGAGAAGTTTAATCAATCAGCTCTCCTTTTCTTTACCTCAACCTAAGCTTATTGAGATTTGCTAAAGAGCATGTGACAAACACATCTCTTCTACCCTCTACATCCAAAATTTCCACACATTTGACAAAGATTTTAAAATGGCATGAAAGTTAGATATGCAGGCTATAGATGAAGATAGGGTTAAGTTACATAATAAAAATACCAACTCCAAACCTAGTGCCTCTTCCTCTAAACCCTCTACTTCCAATAAAAAGTCAAAAGGATATACCAATGCTATGGTCATTAAATCATCTTCTTCCACCATAGTCAACCAGTCTAGGCCATCCACCTCACAAAATCCAACCAAACAATTTCAACAATGATATGGACAAAGACAATACACTCCTATTGGAGACTTGTACAATTCTATTTTGGATAAACTATTGTAGCAAGGAGATATTACCCTTCCTCAAATTAGACCTCCTATGCAGTTTGATCCCTCTCATCCTATCCTAACTTGGTATAAGGAGGATAAGTTTTTTGGCTATCATCGAGTTAAATGCCATAATTATAACAATTGTAAAACATTTAAAAACACTATTCAAGATATGATTTATAAAGCTAAGCTTATCTTGGATAACCCTAATGCACATGATAACCAAAGCATGTATGTTTTCAAACAACATTTTCCTAACCATTTGTTCAATCAAACAAATGTTTAGGCCATGATTAACAACTCACATGACCATGATATTCATATATTCAATATTGCCTTCTCTTTACCTCTGGTCCAACCTCTCCCACAATTATAGGATCATGTTTTACCTATTCCTCTTTCATGAGTAGAGGAGCCCGTTTCCCCCATCCCTCTCCTGTGTTTGGAGGGGCCTCCTCTAACTATCCTTTTACAATGTGAGGAACCTGCAATGCTTGTTTCTCTTGTACCTATTTTGCCTATTCTCCTACCTTTGGAAGAGCATGTCATGCCCACTCCTCATCTACATGTTGAAGGAAGCATCATTCTTATGCTCTACTCTCTTGAAGATCCATCATCACCTATTTTTCCTCCACCAATGGAGAACAATGTCCCATCATCCCCTCTTGCACATATAGAGGAGTATGCATTATCTATCCCATATAACCAATTTTACCCCTTCTCTTTCCAATAGAAGAGAAAACATTTCCTACTCCTCATCTACATATTGGGGAAGAAATCATACCCCATGATTTATCCACTAGAACACCTGACTTCACCTATTCCTCCCCCACTTGGAAAGGACCATGCCTCTTCTTTTGCCTTGGTTGAAGAAGACATGGTTGCAGTTCTTACTCATCTTTGGTTCAAAATAGAAGAAACCAACACCTTCCCTCTTTCCCAATCACCTAAGTCTTCTATGAAAGCAACTATAAGGCCTAAGATAACTTTTTCTAAACCCTTCTCATGGTTGGTTAGAAATTTAGACTTTTTTTATTCTAAGAAGTTAGACCACTCAGCATTTTGGGATTGACTTAAAGCTCCCTATCCTATGCAACAAAATTCATCTTCTACCACCAATCCTTTCACTACCATTTATCCTAAATGTTTTGACAAAGATAAAACTTATTTGCCTAGACCATCAAAAGTGTAGCCCTCTATGTCACAACCATCACCATCATGAGTAACTAATACACTAAATCAAATTAGATCTTTGGGTGTTCACTTGGTGTCTAATCTAATTCATCTATAGGTAAAGTTAGATTTGAATCCTCAACCACAAGTTAGAACTCCATGTCCTAAACAAAGGAATAATGTTAAGGATACCTCATCGTTCCACTCCTCCTCTGCCCTCAACTTTACCTTTGATCTTAGGACCCCATCCTTCCACTTTAGTTGGAGTGTTCTCTTTCCAAGCAAGACAAAAGACAAAGCTACCTCCTCATTTTAATATACCACTTATTTTCCCTTACACATCTAATACCTCAACACCTATAACTAAAAATGTGTCAACAAAACTAGTGGTCATGCCTTCACCCAAAAGGTTTCCATGCAAAACTATATCCATGCCTCCTAAATCAAACAAGGTATCCACCCCTATTGTGAAAATAAGTGCTAGCCCACTAGCAAGCCCTCAGGCCTCTCTCCTATGCCACTTGATACAATCCTCCACCATAACCCTTCCTCTAATCAAGCCTTATCATCCTTTTGGACCAAAACCATCTTGGTTAGATGACACACAAGTTTTTTTATATCATCATTTGTTTGGACATGATACGTAAAGATGTAAAGCCCTCATAGATATTCTCCAAAAACACTTTGATATAAATAACCATTTCATTATGGAGCCTCTTTATAACCTCATAATTATTCTTCCAATTCCATCCCAAACTTTACCAACTACCTCACTTGAGTCCAACACCAATGAAAAGGTTGTGCCTCCTCCACCACTTTCTCTAGCTATGCTCTAGATCAACATAGTTAATGTGGCCACATGGTATCAAAATAAAAATGATAAAGGTAAAGAAAAATCCACCACACCTTGGGCTCATCCATTCTCAAAATATGATCCTCCACCATTTCCCAAGATCTCTATTCTTGGTTCTCCAGGAACCACATCTTCACAAGTCATTCAAAACTCAATGGTGAAACAACTTCACCAAACCCCTATAAAGAAGTCTTTATATAATTTAATCCAAAACTCATCCCAACATCATCAAGACTTGATTAAGGATTTACAAGCCATTAAGGTACAATTTGAATATCCTTAACCTCTTGTAGCTTTGGTGGATTCTCTTAATACTATTGCCTTGTGTTCCTTTAATGATTTAAAAATTATTACTTTTCACCCTCAAGACTAGGACCCTATACTTTTTATCACTACATATATTGATCAAACTCAAGTTAAGATTGTCATGATTGATGGAGGTGATAGTATTGATATTATCTCCACTCATGCCTATAAATAGCTATCATTTCTCATTGATTGCATGTTGTAGTCTGATGTGATACTCCATTCCTTTAATGATAAGATAGTAACTACTATGGGTACTGTAGTCTTGCATATTCATTTGGATCCTCACACAATCCTCAAACTCTTCTATTTTATAGAAGGAGAGTTTTAATACATCATATTTCTAGGATAGCCTTAAATACAAGCCATGGCATGTGTACCCTTGAATTTATACCACTATGTCAAATTTTAGCATGATAGGTAAGTGCATGTTATTCCTATCAACCTACCTCTTTCAAAACATACAACATGACTTATCATCCCAATGATGTCCTCATTCCATTGAAAACTTCTTCATCTTCACATTCTACCATTGAAGCCTCAATAAGTTTGACTATCCCAATTACTCAGATACTAGTGACACAAATTCCTGATAAGGACCTCATGGAAGATACTTTCAAATGCCTTTTTCTCAGAGAATATCACTTTTTGACACTTGACATGTTCTATACTCCACAAAAGTATGGAAAAAATCACATGCATCCTAATTATGATCCCCATATTAAGATGGTCATAATTTATGGTCCCCTTAGCCTTGAACTAATCTCATATATGGGGGAATCAATAGGGATCCTACTTTCAAAAATCCTTCCTCTTCACCATAGCCTTTTACCTATGACTTCTCCTTCCTAGGCAAACCTAGTTTTGCTCACACCTATCTTTATAGGTACATCTAAAAATGATTTGGGTTGGGTCATTACGAGTAGGGTGCTCATACACCCATTGAATACCCCACTAACAAGACCATTAAAGATCCCAAAAAGTGGTATGGTGTGGGTTTTGATGAACCAATGAAACCCATCAAGATCTCTCATATCAAGGAGCCATTATCTCCTTCTCCATCCTGTCCCCTTCCCCTACCATCACCTACATAATTAGAGGTATCCATACCTCCTAATTTTTTATGTTTTTTTTCAATAAACACCATTCATTTAGGACCCCTAACCTATCATCTGGGTGAGGAAACAAGGTCCCTTCCTCTCATTCATCTTGAAATGATTGATGAAGATTCTCCCACTATTAACAATATTTAATGTCAAGATGATGATGCTATTCTCACCTACATAGGTGCAGATGATTCCTATATCCAATTATCACCTCCTTATAAAATGTAAAGTATGTTAAATAAATCAACCTTTAACATTAATTTACCCTCTCCAGATAACCCTTAAATCCTTAAGATTGTCCAATCTTTAGATTCCCTTTAACAAACTAATTATACCACTTTCCTCTCTAATCATAGTAAGGCATTTGCTTAGTCTTATCATGATATGCCTAGAATTGACCCCTCTATCATCACCCATAATATTTTAACCAACCATGATGTTAAACCTATTAAGTAAAATATTTCTTAAGATGAACCCTCATATTGCTCTTCTTGTCAAAGAAGAGCTCCTACGCCTCCTCTCTATTAACTTTATTCAACCCATTGACTATCTACAATGGGTTTCCAATATTGTCCCTATCACAAAAGTGACATGGGGAATCTACATATGCACTGAATACCATGATCTAAACCTGACTTTTCCAAAGATGACTTCCCTTTACCAAACATTGACCAACTTGTTGATCTGACAATTGGCCATGAGATGTTATCTCTTATGGATGGGTTCTCAGGCTATAATTAAATCTTAATTTATCCTAAAGATCAATACAAGACCTCCTTCATTACCCCATGTGTAAGTTTATATTATTGAATCATGCCTTTCAACCTTAAAAACACTAGTACTACCTACCAATGCACTATGACTTACATTTTTCAAGACCTCCTATATAAAATTATGGAAGACTATGTGGATGACTTACTTGCATAGTCTAAACATCACCGGGATCACTTGTAAATTCTCAAAATCATATTCACTCATCTCTTCCAATATAACATTTGACTAAACCCAAAGGAATACATCTTTGGGGTCCTTTCAAGTAAGCTTCTAAGCTTCATTTTCTCCCTCTATGATATCGAAGTTAACCCTACTAAGGTTCAAGAAATACTAAAAATGCCTCTACCCACTAATCGCAAGCAACTCCATAGCTTACAAGGCAAACTTCAGTCAATTCAACATTTCATCTCTTAGCTATCAAATCGATGTCAACATTTTCATCGTCTACTTAAAAAGGATGTCTCCTTTTATTAGAACATGGATTGTCAAAAAGCCTTTGACACATCTCCTTTCCCCATCAGTTCTTATTCCCCCTAAATAAGACCAATGTTTCTACCTCTACATTTCTACAATAGGCCATTCCTTGGGTGCTATGATTTCATATTGAGACAATCAACATAGAGAGTAATCTATTTACTACATAATATGAATGCTTATTGATTATAAAACCTGATATACTCATATCAAAAAGCTTTACCTCGCATTGATCTTCGTAGCTTCCAAGCTTTGCCATTACCTTTTAAATCACAAACCTATGTTGTCACCCATACTAACCCCCTTAAATACATGCATTCTAAACCATACCAAAATTAGCTTATGGCTCGTTGGCTCTTGCTTCTTACTGAGTTTGACTTGGAATTCATCCAATAAAAGTCTATCAAGGGGAAAATAATTGCCAACCAGTTAGTTGATGCCCCTTTACCTGACAACCAACCTTCTAACCTCAAATTCTTTGATGAGTCTATCAAAATCCTATCCATTGATGACATCTTCTATTAAATGATGATGTTCTTTAATAGGTCTAAATGTCAACTTGGTGGGGGTATGGGGGTCATCATCATCCTTCTTGATAGTGAGCCTATGCCTCTATCATTTAAACTAGATTTTGAATGTACTAAAAATATGGTTGAATATGAAGCTTTGGTCTTAGGGCTTCAAACTACCATTTTATTGGGCATCAAATCAATCAGTATCTTTGGTGATTCCTAGCTAGTGATTAATCAGGTTAATAGTACCTACCTCTATAAAAATGAAATTTTGTAATGAAATAAACATCATGTAGATGCATTATTAGAATTATTCAACCGCTACCTCTTTTAGACTACTCCTTAATCTACAAACAAGTTTTTTGACATGATAGATTGCATTGCCTCACACATTCCATCCTCACCCTCTTCTTCAAAAATCTATGTCACCATGCATTGCCCCACATTTCCCTCCTATGTGTCAACTAACATCCTATTTTTGGGCAATGTTGAATCTAATCTGCATACCATCTAGTACAACAAACTTGTTGACTATCTCATTTATGTTATCATACCATCAGACCTTTCCAATAATGGTATATGTGCTTTTGTTAAAAGTACTACTCGCTACACTATGATGGGGGGCCTTCTCTAAAAATGAGGCTTTGATGGTCTTTTCCTTAGATGCCTCACTTGAGGTAAAATCCCCATCACCATTAAGGAAGTTCATGACAAGATTTATGGTGGACATTTTAGTGGGAATTTAGTTACCAAACACATCTTTTGACTTGGCTACTATTGGTTGACACTCAACCAAGACTATCAATATTACATTTGGTTTTGCATCAAATGTCAACAACATTCCAACCTCCTTCACACTCCAACCCATGCCTTACAAGTTTCCAAAGACTTTTGTCCCTTTTCACAATGGGTTTTAGATCTAATTAGTGAGATTAACCCTCATTCATCTCTCTACCATCATTTTATCATTACTACTATTGAATATTTCACCAAGTGAGTCAAGGCCATTCCTCTCATCTCCACTAAGGCTTACAAAATTGTCAACTTTATTAACCATCACATCATCTACCATTTTTGTGCCCCCCATAAGATTATTCTAGACAATGGAAAATATTTCAAGAACAAGACTGTCCAAAAACTCTATGATGATTTTGGCTTCAAATTAAGCTTCTCATCGCCATACTATCCATAAGTAAATGGATAAGCAGAAGCTTCTAACAAAACCTTAATGAAAATCCTCATGAAGGTAGTTAATGATGCTGGTATGGATTGGCATATGCACATTTCCTTAACCTTATGGGCTTACCACACTAGCATTCAAACCCATATGGGTACTACACCTTTTTCACTAATCTATAGGATGGAAGTAGTCTTGCCTCTTAAGGTCTAGATTCTTTATTTTCGCATCTCTCTACAAGACATACTTACTAATGATGACTTTCACTAAGAATGTTTGGCCCAACTTGAGCTACTTGATGAACGCTATCTATCACCTCTTAATCTATCAAGAACATATGAAACATGCTTACAATAAAAACCTCAAGGAGCAAGATTTCAATATCAGATATCTCATCTTAAAGGAGAATCAACATGTGACAAACATGGAGAAAATAAAATGGGGCAAGTTTTCTCCCAATTAGCTTGGACCCTATATCATAACTCACAAGTATGTCTCAGGAACTCATCACTTGTCTTCTCTCGAAGGTAAGCCAAAACTTGAGCCTTTAAATGCTTTGTACCTACAACCATTATTTTGTTAATCAAGTGACACTTCACTTTATGTCTAACTTGAGCTCATACCTTGAGAAACCCTATTACATTCACCTCCCTTCCTCTTAACCCTTGTTCTTGTACACTTTATTAACCTTCTAAGTGTTATGGTTTTTCCCTCATAAAGGAAAACCTCTAAGCCTCTATAGTCATGTCCATGACTAAAGTCATATGTGTGTGTGTGTGCGTGTGTGTGTGTGTGTATATATATATATATATATTAGGATATATAGAAAAAAAAAATCATCTCTCAGGTCATGATTCTCAACATAGACTACTCCCTTGAAGGATAGCTACGTAACCTCCCATTTCTACTGTAAATAGACTGCTCCCTAGAAGGATAGCTATTAAAATGTTTAAAAAAAACTTAGACCACTCCCTTGAAGGATGGCTAAGTCAATCTTTATTATCAATGAAATAATGACTTATAATCTTCTTACATTGATCATCTTTGCATGACCTCAAGGCACCAAAAATATCTCAATGAAGGCTTCCTATATTGATCAGCCTACACAAGAAAAAAAATAAAAAAAATTAGTCATGGACTAGTCTATGGTAGCTCTTAGGTCACCTATAGAAGGGGCATACCATCCCCACTAAAAACGTCACCTCACTAAGATGCTCCCAAAATAATGAGGACATATGAATATCATTATCCTCCCTTAAACATGCAAAGAGATTCTCACCCTAGAGTGGTAACCACAAAATCTTGTATATGTCTTCCTACGTCACTGTCAACTCTCTGATACGTAAATGGAAGGTGTTGGTGGTGTGATCCCACCTCTCTATCAAATATACCATCAAGCTGAAATCTCACACAAGTTTGCAATATCATCATACTTCTCCTAACCCTATAGCTTCCATATGTTCCCACTCATCTATGGTGACATCCCTCCTCATCAGTAGTGTAGGTAGTTGATCTCATAATGTTAACTCTTGCCTACCCTACATCCACACACACAAAATCACTCCATCAATACACATACCTTCAGTTATAAAATTCCTCTTTTGATCCCTTTCCCTTTAGAAGAACTACATTTGCTTGAGGCCCTAGTTTGGGCTATGTATGTAACACTCAATTGATACAAGATCTTCTAAGGCTAGCTCAGTTGTATACCCACCTAACTATATAGCCCATTCACCCACTTAAACCCTAGGCCAACTAGCCTATTCTTAAACTCTAGGCCCCATGGCTTATATTTTAAACCCTAGGCCAACCAGTCTATTCTAAACCTCTAGGCCCCATGGCCTATATCTTACACCCTATACCTAATGGCCTATATTTTAAAAACCTTAGGTTCCACAGCCTATTTTAACCTAGTTTCTCCTAGCCACTTACCTTGACCATTTTACCTAACATCTAACCCCTTTTTTCCCTTCTCTTTGGGATAATTACATTAGCCTAAGGGCCTAATAAAAGATATGTAGCCATCACTCAGTTAATATGGGGTCAACTAAGGCTAGCTCAGCCATTGGGCTAGTCCACTAATGCACCTATTCAATTGGGAATGCACAATTGGGCCTAATTCTTCCTAAACATACCACTTTGGGTTTTCTAATGATCAAAATTGATTATATGTCCATCGATGTTAGTTTTATATGCTAACATTGATATTGGTTATCGATTGACATCAGCACTATGTCAATCGGTGTCGGTAGACTTGACTAATGTCAATGACTAGTTTTTCCCTAGGGATAAATAATTTACACACAAATTTAGGGTTTTTTCTTAAAAACTACCCCCCAACCCCCCCCCCCAAAAAAAAAATCTACCCAAACCTAGCCTTTCCCCATCCACTAATCCCTTAAATACCATCTATCCCCCCACATACTCACATTTCCCTTAACTAACAAATTTTAATCAAAACCTAAATTCAAAAATAATTAACTCAAGTCACTTCTTACCTCATCTCTCTATCTCCGTTAGGCTAGAATGGTTGGCACCTATTATGGAGTGCCTCCAGTTGGGTTCCCTCATCCCTCTACCATCTCTATCCACACTAATGCTCTCTTATTCAAACCATGGCCCACCAAGTGCTAAATCACACCCTCACTCTCACACACTCTTCTCTACCATTCACCTCTCACCACCTCACCACAATAGGATAAGCTTTATATGTTTTATGTTACATGACACTCAAAGCTATCTAATGTCACAAATGAATTTTGGTGGGATTCCAAGCCTATTTTATTAGGTTTAGTCGCTCATCAATGTTGACAGTCTTACCCTAGGCCACCAATGTTAGCATATTCCTATCGACATTAGTGACCTAACTGATGTCAATATATTTCCTATCAACATAAGTGACCTGATCGATGTCTACCACCTTAAAATTAGGGTTTTTAAGCTAAAATACCACTCTTTGCAAAATCACCCTAATTATATGCCTTTAATGGTTTAAATGGACTCTTTATGGGGTAACTTGGCTCCCTACCCATAACAACCAACCTAGAAAATCACTTAAATTTCCACCCACGATGACTCTGACTAGAGATCACAAATATCTCCTTGACCAATGACCCTTTTTGAGCAAACCTTACCTTTCACATTTTGTTTTCTTATGTTACCACACTATAATTGGCTATTATGTGCACACATGTATATCAGGTGTTTTTAGATCATGACCTGGCCATTTCCCTCACTTATAACCTTTTTTTTCCAAGAGCACTTCCTATCTCAGATACCTAGAACACATGGACCATTAGAGCTACAACTTTGATCATTTTAACCCCATTAGATATCACTAACAAGCTAGGTCTGGTTATTTCTATCCAAGTCCTCCTCGCCTTTACCTATTATTGATTGTGTTCACTATAACTAATAGTAGTATCTATGCAAGAAATGATCTTCCCACATTTTGCACTCAGCATCCACCAATCCATTAACTTCTTATCAAATTGGTACCCAATTTCATCTTCTCCTCCATTGGTTCTTATTTTAATGGGAGGATATCTAATCCCATACTTGGATCATCCAAATCCTATTTTTGTCTCAGAACTTATCAATACAAGTTACAAGACAAAAAGAGGCAAATGTAGACACCAAAATTATGTCACAAACTTGTGTGACTCCCTATGTTGAAACCCCCCTTGATTCCCTTTTAATAATTAACCTTCCTAACCCTTATTTTCACCTTATAATATTTAATTAAGTTAACTAAAACCCCACTTATGCCACCTCATCCTAAGACTAATTATTACCATCTAAGTCACTTTGAGACTTAGTCTCCTAATCTTAACTACGTATGAATTGTTCTCACCCCTAACATAAATTCCTAACTAACTACATTCTTCATAGCCTCACATTTTTACTATTTTCTAATAGACACCACACTTGGCAAGAGAAAAAATATAAAATGGGATAAAAATAGCCCTTTTACCTATTCTCATGCCACTGACATCAGTCAACCCTTGGCCAATGTCGGTGGCATCACCAATGTCAGTTACTTAAGTAAAATTCCAAGTTAGTATTTGGGTCATAAAAATCAAGAATACGTGCACATGATTTTGACAATCAAAGTATTTTACATTCACTTTCAACATTCAAGCTTGTCATGACTCTACATAAATTGATCCAAATCAAGAATTGATACATTGCATAGAGCTTAAACTCTTGAGGGCCAATAACACATGATTATCTTGTTTGTTCACCCATAAATTCACTAAGCCTCATTAGATTCATATATATGGTAGTCATAGTTAACCCATTTTATTTGTCTAAGTATATCTCAGTGTTTTTTAAGTCTTTAAATAGTAATTTTATAATTTCTTTACATTATACTATTTATTGTTTCACAAACCTCAAATCCTCTCGTAGAAGAGCTGTAAATCTCCCCACCCACTTTTCTCTACCCCAGCTTCCCAACCCTCTATCCAGACTCACCTGAGTCTTACCCACCTCCTTACAACTGTTCCTAACCTCATAACTTGACCATATTCCCATTCTCCCTCCTAGATAAGCCTTTTCTAACTCATTCTAATACTACTACCCCAACTGACATTAGTAACCCCAAACCAACATCGGTGACCCTAATTGACATCAGTGACCAACCAACATCGATCCTTTAACCAATGTCAGTTACTATGTTTTTGAACTAGTAACCTCAAAATCACCTAAAAACCTTCCCAAAACATAGACCTAACTTATCATCCTACACTATATTATCCTCTGCTACACTCAGACCTACAACATAGTAAATAGAACTCTAATTCTCTCTCTTTGCTCTCTTTACTTACATTTATTTTAAAATCTACTGTAATATAGTGGACTGTCATCACAAAGGAGTTTCACGAATCCTAGAATAAGTGCGTAGCTTGGTAATCTACACATATCTTCACTAACAACTTTTTTATCTACAAGTATCTTCCTCCATAACCAAAGAGGGAAATATACATAGTTTGTAATGGTGCACACTAATCCCAATTTAATTAGTTATCTCTGAATCTATTTCTTTTCTATCTCTCTCTCTCTCTCTCTCTCTCTCTCTCTCTCTCTCTCTCTCTCTCTCTCTCTCTCTCTCTCTCTCTCTCTCTCTCCTCTCTCTCTCTCTCTCTCTCTCTGAATATAAAATAAGCTTAAAATATAGTGAAATAGATGTATGTGTTTGAATGAATGCTTCATGAATGATAAGTGGAATTGAATGAATGTTTTAAGGGAGTTTATTCACCCCCACTCTTAATATCTATACTTCCAACATTTGGTATCAGAGCATGTCCTTTGAAGGATTCCTAATAGCCTAAAGGATATCTTAAGCAAATGAATATGGCTAGTCAAGCACAAGGTTATTTATCTACAAGCAAGGTTCCATTGTTAAATGGATCTAATTATTATTTTTGGAGTATCAAGATGAGAAAATATTTTAAGTCTTAAGATCATGATGTTTGGCAATCATTTTTGGCACCTCCTATTCCCCTATAGATGTTTCAAGTAATAAGGATAGTCACAACAATTGAAAAGCAATGAATGGTATTCATTGTGACCTATCAAAGGCAAAGCTTGTAAAGGTGATGAATTGTATGTCTACCAAAGATATTTGGTAAAATTTCAAGACTATCCATGAGGGAGACTCCAAGGTTAATTTTTCTAAATTATAAACAGTTGTCCCCCAAAAATATCACTCATTTTTGGGACAATATTTGAATTATTTTGGTCTTATAGACCAAAATTATCTCTTCCCTTTTCGAAATTTGTTCTGAGAATTCAAATTCCTCATTTTTCAATATTCTCATAAATATATAGACTCTACAAGAAGTAAATCTACAGACTCTACAAGCTTGAATCTATGGACTTTGTAGGAAGAAAATCTATGAACTCTACAGGCCATGTTCTATGGGCTTCACAGGTTGATTTTTACGGACTCTGTAGGAAAGCAGCAAGCTCTCAACACTTAGACGATTTCAAAGTTGGTTCAATGACAAGTCTCAACCAAAAGAGTTCATCGACAAGCTTCTAAGCAAGGATTGAACCATTGAACCATTGAACCTTGAACCATTTTGGTTCAATGGGTTCAATGGGTTCAAAGGTTCAACATCAGCAGTAAGAGTTAAGCACTTTTGTCAAGGTTCAAATTTCAACTACTTCAAGGTTCAACGGCTTCAAAACAATTATCAAAAAGAAGAAGGCTTGAATCATTAAACCATTGAACCATTAAACCACTTTGGTTCAAAGGTTCAACAGGTTCAATGGTTCAACAGGTTCAATGACCAAATGGTTCAACACATTTGGTTCAAAAAGATCAAAAGGACTTAGCCAAATAAAAAGAATGAACCAATTGAACCGTTGAACCTTGAACCATTTTGGTTCAACGAGTTCACAAGTTCAAAGGTTTAACTAGTACAATGAAGATCAAAGAGCTTAGAAAGAACAAGGAAGTGACAGACTAATGGTTCAATAGGTTTAAAGGCTTCTATAGGTAGGTTCAATCAAAAGAACAAGTTTTTGATGCTTGAATCATTGAACCATTGAACCAATGAACCAATTTCATTCAAAGGTTCAATGGGTTCAAGGTTCAATGGTTTCAATGAGGCTTGTTTCAAAGAATCTTGGTTCAAGCAGTCAATAGAAACAAGGGAATGAACCATTGAACTATTGAACCAAAGTTGGTTCAATCAGTCAGTTCAAATGACAAGTTCAAAGAAGTGCCCCAAGCATCAAAGACACAAGTGCCCTTGCGGAGGGAATTTTTGTGGCAAAAGTGACTAAGGAAACAAAAACCTGATAAAACTCAGTGGATGCTACCAAGTTTCATCTTTTGAGCCTCATTTCACTTTGTTTCTAAGAGCAGCGGATGTTGCCACATGTCACCATTTGAGATTCACATAAAATTTACTAAGGCAAATTTCCAAGGGACAAATAGCCATTGCAGAGGACACTCAGAAGTCGAAGTGAACCATTGAAAAAACTTGAAAGGCTAATTTGGAGCTCAAACAGCCCTTATAGAGGGCAGGAAGGGGCAAATGGACCAATTCAAAGGCCAAAAGAGCAAAGGGATTTCCTTCAAAGAAGTTCCCCCGGCAAAAGTGACAAAGAGATAATTTTTTCAGACAAATTGTCTGAAAGAATTCCTTCAGACTTTTTCCTCTGAAAGAATTCCTCCAAAATTTTTCCTCTAAAAGAAAAGTCTGAAGAAATAGAAAACCCACTACGCTGCCACGTGTCATCTTCAAAGTCATAGCAGAAACCACCATGTGTCATCTATTGAGACACAGTATCAAATGCAGTGGAAGCTACCAAGTGTCATCTTCTACAGGGTTCTCAAAAGACCAACAAAAATGACTAAGGAACAGAGCATCAAATTGTATTGAGGACCCAATTCAAATAACCAAAAAAAGAGGAATGAGCAGGAATGACCAAAAACATTTGTGCATCAAATATGTTTTTAGAAGTAGACCGCCAAGTGGATATTTAAAAATGCAAACTTTCAATAACGTGACCCATTTCTCTGCATTGAGAAAAGCAAATGGGTAAATGCCCCTAAATTCCAACATGTCTTCTTAACAAAATTGAATGCAACATGATGTGTTACTATTCCCAAGTCCTTCTTGAAGAGGCTATATAAGGGACTCTCTTGTTATTGTGGATCTCTCTCTCTGATGATCAAAAACAAAACTCTACCCAAATTGAAAGGCATTACTGAGATTTTGAGCTCAGATTGTTGATCATATTTTATTATTGGAATAAGAAATCAAGTGAATTTTTAGACTTTGTGTTGTGATATCTTTGTTGTTGGGGAAACTGTTCTTATGTCTTTTTCCTTAATATATTTTCTATTCCTTCAATTCAATAAGCAGAATTAGTGAAAGTAGTCAGGAAGGCATCCTGAAGCCAACTGTGGAGAGACTGTGTGCCCCCACAATTGCCTTTAGTGTGTTTTCTTTTTGTTTATGTGTAAAGGACCTTGGGATGAATTTGTGCCCTCATTGTCCTTTGTATCTCACTCTTGGGTAATTCAAGTGGAGACTTTGTGTTACATCTCAATTTGCTAGTTACTACGACATTGGTTGCATTTTGCAATTACTACTAGGAAGATTCTTGTGGTTTGTTGAATGGTACTTCTGAAAGAAGAGGAGTGCTTTCTATCATTATCCCTAATATTTATCCTTTTATTTACATGCATCATCTCTAAAAAAAGAGAGATGGATGATTTATCCTACCCTTGAGTATTATTTTCAATTTATATATATATATATATAGGGAACCTCCCCTTGATGAGAGGAGAGATTAGTCCCCTTTTGATGTGGTAAACCTACACATTTGGCCAACCAATCTTCCTACTTTGGATGATCAAACCTATTTTGTTTATCATTACGCTGATTGACAAAATATTCAACCAACACAAACCATAGAAGATTGTTTGAAATCCTAAGTATGAATGAAGATGAGACCATTGTAGCCTACCTGTTGAGGGTTGATGAAGTGGTCAACATCACAAGAGGCCTAGATGAAGAATTGAAAGAGTCGTATATTTCTCAAAAGGTTTTAGGATACCTAACTCCCAAATTTAATTGTAAATTTTCTAATGTTGAACATATGCAAGATCTAGACAAGCTAGAGATGGATGGACTTCGTGGCACCCTAAAAAAATATGAGAAGAGGAAAAGTGAAGGAATACCTACAAAGAAGGAAGATACATTCAAGGCAAAAAATATGTTAAAAGAGAAGAAGACACAAGGTAATAAATTCAAATATAATGACAATTATGATATTTATGATGATGAGTTGATAGCTATGTTTGTAAGAAATTTGAAAACAAGTTTAGGTAAATACAAGGGTAAGTTGTCCTTAAAGTGATTTAATTATGGATAAATTAGACACTTTGATAGCAAGTTACCTCATAAGAATAAGACAAAGGATGATGAAAATTATGATGGTCATGATGATGACAATAAATCTTATATTTTTGGTAAGAGCAAGAAAATATTTAGAAAGTATGATGATAAAAAAAAGTTTTTCAAGAACAAAATAAGCTTTTACACCAAGGAACATTGTAGCTCATTTGATGAGAGTGAGAGAAGTGATTTTAAGGATGAACATGAATATTTTGGTCCTAATGTCAATGAATTTATATTCATGGTTGAGGAATTAATATGTTCAAATCAAGTAGAGTCCATGTGGTTTGGAGGTATTGTCAGTGATTTAGATGAAGCAGATGAGGTGGACTTTGAGGCTAAGTTGATGAATGTTCTAGAATAACTGAAGATGATGAAGAAGAAGAAGAATAAGGTGATGAGGTCTCTTATGAAATACTATGAGGAATAAATCAACTTTTTTGAAGATATACTAAGGAACAAAAGGAAATAGTCAAATAGGTGGAGACTTAAATTGAGATTGTGACTACAAGCCTAAAGGCTAAAGAAGAATAATGTGAAAGGTATGTAACTAAAGTGGATTCCTTGATATCTAAGTTGAATTAGGAATCAAATAAGTTAAATTCCTTATTAAATTTTGAAAAGATTACTAATTATCTAGACAATAGCTTGAGTAGCCAAAAGACTGCTAATGATAAAAAAAAAGTATTGGTTTCAAAAGAGACCAAAACAATAACATTAGTGTGATCAAGGAGAATCAAACCTTAAAGGTCAATGTTAAATCAAGGAATTATGGTGCTAGTAGAATGAATATTAATCCTGTCAGTTAGCCTAATGTTATAAAGTATGCTAATCCTTTCAATGGTTATTATTATTCATGTAACCAATTTGGTCATAGAGCAAGGCATTGTAAAACACCATCGAATAATGAATATACAAGGAACTATAAGGAGAGTCATCAGTTAAGTTGTATGGGTAATGGTGTGTTTCCATTAAAAGGAATAGTGTGTTTTAATTATCAAAAAGTTGGTCATATTATAAAGTTTTATAATCATGGATTCTCAACTCAAAATAAGATGATTGAGGCCCCTAGAGTGCAAGAAAGAATACAAAACAATGGATGGAGAAAAAAGGTAACTAAAATGAATGATGATCAGTATGCAAGTCCTAGTGTACTAGTTGCCATGGTGGAGCATAGTTTAGATGTAAAGGAGTTCCAATAATTCTCCTTATCAGCTCAGATTATGGATTAAGAATTCAAGACAAATGGACCAAGTTAGAATGTTATTCAAATGGAGATTGAATAATTCAAGCCCAATATGATCATGAAGAAAGTTCAATTTAGAAAGGAAATGGAGATATATGAATCTCCTAGGTTTATGTTGTTTTAAGTATCCAAGAGAGAAGAGGTCACTCTATTAGGCTTCATGGAGGCACTCATCTAGGGAGAAAAAGCATGATGGATGCTTGGTCTTGGGGGGGGGATTTATATTCTTTGTTTTAGATCAAAAGTTCCATCAATAATTTTTTGGATTTTTGATTGCAAGAGATGGATTACAAATAATGTGTATGATGACTTGATCAAAACAAGTCACATTCATGATAATGTCTGAATATCTCTTAGAAATAAGGGGATCATGGTTGGGTAATTTTGTGAGTTGAATTTATATTTGATTTATTAGAGGAAGGTTGATATTTTTTGGGAAAAAATAATGTTTCAATTCCAAGGATTAGATGATAGTATTTTTTAAGATGACCCTTTATCATTAATGTTGAAGGGGAAGAAAGAATAGACTGGGAGAAAGACCAATTTGAAGAAGATCCATCTTGGGAGGACGAGAATCATTAGCTTTGTTTGAGTGTTTTCCATCAATGACAAAGGGGGATATTATATAGGTATGTTATTGTTGTTGGTATTGTGACATTAATGTTGTAATTGATGTCAAAGGTTTGTGAGTGTCATTGATGTCCTAGAGATGTTCTTGTGAAGATGTATGGTATGTGACAAGGAAACCAAGTGATAAAGTGACAAGAGAGAATTTGAAGGAAACCTAGTATTTCTTCTGAGGTTGAAGATGTTTGAGTTTTTTCTATGATGTATCTAATGTGACCAAGGTTGTTGATGAGGTGTTATGTGTGTTAGATTGATAATGACAAAGTGTGATTCAAGCCAAAAGTCTTCTTCATTACATCTCTGATCCACCAAGGTTCTTTTTTACTTCTCTATTTCTTTCCTTTATGTCTTTCATTTCATAGTTTGTAGTCTTCAAGACTACCCTTACATAGTCAACTAGATCAACACTACTGACCTAGTTTTGTGTTATGTGTGTTATTTTAAATAACTATATCAACACTACCAGCCTAATTCATTTTTAAAATTTTCTTCCATAGTACAATTTTGACCTTGTTGAGCCTGTTCTATATTTTATACATATGGTTTCAACACTATAACTTGTTTCAAATTTAAAATTAACATCACATATGCTAGTAATTTTTTATGTACCTAGGGATATGATATATTACTGTATATGGGTTGATAGAGATACCGACATGTGGCACACATCCCCTTATTTAGTTATATGGGTCAAATATATTAGGATAATGGAGTAACTTGTGGAATTAGTGCATTGGGTAATGTTTAGCTTACATGGGGATTAGAAGGTTACCCATCCATTTTTATTTAGATAGAGGTCTATATAAAGGATATGATTATCATTGTAGTGAGGAAAGTAAGCATTGAGTCTTTTATTGTAATAATTTATTGGAGGTTGTCCCCTTGAAGAGACATTGTGGAGTTATTCCTTCCTAAAGGAGTATTGTATGGTGTTGCATTCAGAAATAATGCAAAATATAATGTAGATCAACACATGACAAAAGATATTGGTAGACCAAGATGTCCAAATATTCAATATATGTAGAAATAGAATACCCTTAAGTTAGGGCAACACCATACAATACTCCTTTAGGAAAGAATAACTCCACAATGTCTCTTTGAGGGGATAACCTCCAATATCCTCTTATAATAAAAGACTCAATGCTTACTTGTCTCACTACAATGATAATCATCTCCTTTATATAGACCTCTGTCTAACTAACAATATATGGGTAACCTCCTAATCCCCATGTAGGTTGACCATTATCCACTGCACTAATTCCACAAGTTAATCCATTATCATAATATATTAGACCCATATAACTAAGGGGATGTGTGCCATATGTCATCATCTCCATCAACCCATATACATTAATATATCATATCCCTAGGTACATAGCACATGACCACAACTATTATTTGTGAGACATGATTTATATAGGGGATTTTTTGTATTGTAGCACATTCTTGTCCCAAGGACCCATGTATTGCATCTATTTTTTGACATGAAGTCCATGTGGACTATTGATGTGTGTGTGTGTGTGTGTGTGTGTGTGTGTGTGTGTGTGTGAGAGAGAGAGAGAGAGAGATCCACACATCCATTCTTAGGGATAGCGATACATTGTTTCCATGTGTTTGATTGGGTTCACCTCAAGTGCTTCAGTCCCTAGGCAATATAATGGTCTGGAAGAGGGCCCAGATCACTCTAGAGCTTTTGGCATGATGACCAGTCCTTCTATTGGTATCAGAGCTAGGTCTTGAGGTTGAGTCTCATGGAAGCTGGTGGGCATGATCCACACATCCCTTCTCAGGGATAGTGATACACTGCTGCCACATATCTGATTGGGTTCACCTTAGGTGCTTCAGTCCTTGGGCCATATAGTGGTCTAAAAGAGGACCCAAATCACTTCAGAGCTTTTGGTGTGATGGTTAGTCCTTCTATAACAAGCACCAAGATGCAATGGTATAATAGACTGTAGCTATCGAAGCAGTTATTGTAAGGCCCCAAAGCGAGTGGCTGGTAGACCAAGTAGGGTTGTGCATAGCTCTATAATGTTTTAAATCTTAGATGTCGAATTGTTACGTGATAGTTAATTCCTCAAATTTTGTATTGCTTTAGATCTTCACCTGTTATGTCCTCGAGCTCTGTGTTGTTTTAAATTTTGGAAGTCAAATTATCAGTGATAGTTATTTCCTCGAATGTTGTATTGTCTTAAGTCTTCACCCATTAATTCCTCAAGCCACTCAATCTCCCACGAGATAATATGTATAAAAGAAGAACTTTTGAAAATGGGGAGGTAGACATCTCTTCCTAGAGATAAGCCTATATTTGTATTGCAATTTTTGAAGTAATACGACATCTCTTCTCAGAGAATTCATGGTTATTGTGTTATTTCTATGCTATTGAAATATTCATCAACTAGAACTTCTAAGTTTTGAATCAGTGGTATTAGAGCGGTTTGTCTTGAGAGTGTATGATCCCAAGAATGAGGTCAGGATACAGGAAACTTGGGTGGGAAGCGACAGAGCTTCCAAACTTTCCACCTGTTCACTCCAAATGACTTCAAATGGCAGACAACACTGAGACATTTGATCCTTTCAAGGAAATGGTGAATGAAGCCCTCCAATGGCAACAAGTGTAGATGTTGCAACAATTTGCTCAAATTTTTCAAACACTTCCGATGGGAAATTTTGGCTCTATGGCTACATGTCTTGGCTCCTCATCAAGGGAACTTCCTTTGGATACCCCAGCGCCCTTCAAGGTTTAGGTAAATTTTCATATTCCCACATTTGAAGGAAAAATTAATGCTGATGTAGTATAAAATTGGTTGGATCAACTGTCTTCCTACTTCTCTGTAAATAAGTTCACTGATGGAGAAAAGATCACTTTTGCTCTTTTGAAATCATCATTGCCCATGAAAAATTGGTGGGAAGTGTACAAAAAGAGGTTTAGTACATATATCATTAGCCTTGGGGTGGAACCTACCTGGGATGATTTTATGGAAGCAGTGAAGGAAGAATACTATCCCCTCGGAGCATATGATGATCTGTACATGGAGTGGCACAACTTTACCAAGGTAAGGAATAATCTATTCAAGATTACACTAACATTTTTCATTCTCTATCTGTGAGACTAGGCATCTAAGAAAGTGAGAAACATAAGGTTCTCAAATATCATGGTAGACTACAGTGGTACATACAGGGAGAAATGGAACTCTTCAATTTGGAAACCATCGATGAGGCATACAAGTTCATAGTAAAGATTAAGCAGAAGCATGGAAGAATGGATATAAAGAATCAGTTTTCAAAATGGAAAAATGATAAAGAAGGTCAAACACGAGGCCAAAATTAGAAGCAAAAGGAAGGAAAGACTGGGAAGTGGTGTGGTTATCACAAATCTAGAACTCACTCCAAAGAAGAATGTTGAGCTATCAAATCACTGCTTTCTGAGTCACCATCCTCAACATCTATTGCTCTACCTCATATAGACCCTGCAGTCGAAGAGGTTGAAGAAGAAATTATAGATGCTAATCCTGAAGCCATTGTAGCTTCATCACAAACACATGATGAGATGCTAGATGACAAGGAAAGGTTGTTTCACTCTAAGTTATGGGTGAAAGGTAAGCCTCTGCATTTCCTTCTTGATAGTGGAAGTCAAAAGAATTTAATCTCTAATAATGATGTTGAAAGCCTAAATCTAGCCATGAAGCCTTACCCCAAACCATATCGTATTGGATGGTTGAGTCCAAGGAGAAACCTCCATGTCACCCACCAATGTCTTCTCTTATATGCAATATAACCTTTCCAAGATGAGGTCATATGTGATGTGGTCAATCTAGATGTTTGATGTACTCTTTGGTCAGCCATTCATGTATGATCGACATGGTATATATGAATCAAGAGCTAGAAGGATCACTCTCACTCTTGGAACATAGCACTATAGGGTACCATAAGTACCACCTTCTACATCTATCTCTCTGATTAGTGCCAAGAAATTTGTTCTCATGGTGGTCAAGCCACAAGAATCTAAAAGGGCTGATGTTATAGCCCTGACTACACAAACAACACAACAATAGAAGCAAATAGATACTGGGCTGAAGAAGTTCACAACCTTCCATCCATAGATTGATGGTCAGATAGAAATGGTGAACAATTGGGCCCTGCATAGTTCCATAAACCATAGTCCCTTCCAAGTGTGCATCGGGAATCAAATCAAGACACAACTACCACACCTGATGGGGAAATTTGGCACAATGGGGACCATTACTTTTCAAGAAGGGAGGAATGATCTTGGTGACAATTTGGGTGGTATAACAAGTACCAAGATGTGGTGGTACAATGGACCATGGCTATCAAAGTGGTTGTTGTAAGGCCCTAGAGTGGGTGGCTGGTAGATCGGGTAGGGCTACGCGTAGCTCTGTATTGTTTTAAATCTTGGATGTTGAATTGTCAGGTGACAGTTAATTCCTCAAATTTTATATTTCTTTAAATCCTCACCTATTATGTCCTCGCACTTTGTATTGTTTTATGTCCTTGAGCTCTGTATTATTTTTAATTTTAGAAGTCAAATTGTCAGCAACAGTTATTTCCTCAAATGATGTATTGTCTTAAGTCTTCACCCATTAATTCCTCGAGCCACTAAATCTCCCACGAGATAATATGTATAAAAGAAGAACTTCTTGAAATGGGGAGGTAGACATCTCTTCCCAAAGATAAGCCTATATTTGTGTTGTAATTTTTGAAGTAATATGACATATCTTCTCAAAGAATTCATGGTTATTGTGTTATTTCTATGCTATTGAAATATTCGTCAACCAGAACTTATGAGTTTTGGATCAGTGTGTGTGATGAGATTTTGGATGTGATGTGATGTGATGTATTATATAGTGTTTTTACATTGATGATGTAATAATATGGATTTGATGTATGTTTGCTAGATTTGATGGACATGTTTATTTTTGGTTGTATAATGAATTTACTTATGATGTGATTAGATGCATGATATTAGATGTGATGTGATGGATTTACATGTTTATAATTTTACTTTATATGATGTTAGATGAGGTAATGTGATAGATTTATATACTTTTGATCTTATGATTGTGATGATGCATTGGATTTATTTATGATTTATATGATTTAGATGATGAGAGATGATTGTGATGTAATGATTTTAGATGTATAAATTATTTTATGTTTATAGTGATCTGATGGATGTCATTTGGACATGATGTTGATTGATTTACATGTTTGATGCATGTGCATGATGTGATTTACTATAGGATCATGGTAGATGATTTATTGCATAAGTTGATGGATATGTGATATAACATGTAAATGTTTAGTTAAATGACATATTGTGTGATGAGATGGTATGATATTTTCTAGATGCATGGGATAATGGTAATGAGATATGTAATGAAATTTAAATTAATGTTCTAGTAAAAATATTAATCCCTTTTAATTTGTTATGTCTCATATCTTGGGTTTGGGTAGTAATTATCCTACACCATGGAGGTAGGATAATAATAGGATGGGGGGATAATTAGGTTTAGATGAGATCATGATAGGTTAGATGGGATGGGGATAGGTTAGATAAAATAAGTGATGGGATTAGGGGGGATGGGATAGGTGGTGATTTTAAAAGATATTGATAATGTTTTCAATCCAAGTTAATATTGAACTAGGAGATATGCATGTGCCAAATGACATTATGAAATTCAAATACACATTAAGTATCCAGTGTGTGAAGGAAATCTATTTTTGAAGTGACTTAGCCTGAAATAGGTTCAGGGATCACCTATACCATCCTTGCTTCCCAAAACACTAATGAGAGAAAATATATATACAAAATGATAATAGTACCATTAAATAAAAAAGACTATCAATATGTACATGATTAACTAAATAACCACACACACATTCAAAACATACATGCATTCACATAAAACAATCATAATATAACTTAGATTAAAGATAGGGATAATAATAAGGATATAAAAAGGGATAATGAGGTGATGATAAAATGATTATAGACAATGGGATGAATGATGATAAGGAGATATGTACATGGCGTAAGTAGTTCCCAAAACTATTATATTTCAAAATGAGATTCCAACCAATCCCAAAAACAACCATATGAGGGGTGTAAAATGATCCATATAGATTCAGTGTCATAATGTATATAAAACCCCTAAATAAAAAACCTATTTTTGACCCTTCCATAATGATAGAATTAATGGGAAGTTGTGAACCGTGGTTTTAGGGATAACAAGGGAAAAATGGCAATGGGATTAACTTGAGGCTAAAAGGAGACATTCTTTTCAAAGAGGATGTGATGGAGTGATAGGAAAAGAGATGGATGTAAATATGTGATAGTATTGGGGATATATATGATAAATATTGATAAAGAGAATATAGGAGAATTCCCTAGAAAACCTCCCCATCACACAAAAAGTAACAACTTCTTCCTTGTTTGAAAATTTTTGTCTATTGATGTTGCATAAAAGCCTATAATGGATACACATTATTAAGACTAGGCTTAAGGATAGAAAAATAGAGTGGAATGGAAGGAGTAGGAGGGAATGGAAGAAGATATGCCCCTAAGAATGGGGACCCATAAATAGAGGTAAAGTAGAGTACATGAAGTGTAGAAATTTTTTATTTGCATTGTATTCATTAGGTCATCAAGTTATTCACCCTCTAATGGAGCTAGTTTTTAGGCTCCAAATCCAAATTTGAAAATTATGATGTATGGCCCAAGCCAATTGGCTTCAAATTTGCCCTTTTTATCCCTATCTATGTTAGTATTTTTTTGATTTTATTTTAGGACTAGATCACTAACCTCAAATTCACTGGACTGGATCTACTTGTGGTATTAGACTTTTAATCTATTTTGATATACCTGTAAGTAATTGAGGGCCTTTTGATGATTCTCATCTAGAAGCTACAATTTTTGTAGCCTTCCCTATTGAAAGTTATGATCAGTGATAAATCCCCAAAATTATGTTTACAAGGAGGGAAACTCCACTTCCAAAAGAAAGATAGATTTTTCTCCATATACCAAAGCATATGAAGTGGTCCTAGTAGGTGTTTGGACACTTGTTCGATAAGACCAAAGTGTAGGATATAGTTTTATGTGTGAATTTCTACCTACCTCATTGATTATTTTCTTTAGAATATTTATAAGGGTATTATTTGTTGCTTTAGCCTATCCATTCCCTGGGGGATAGTAAGGGGAAGAAATATGTTACTTGATAGGTTACCACTGACACAAGGCCTCAAATTATTGATTTTTGAAGGACTTGCCATTGTTGGATATGATGTTGGTAGGAATGCCAAAATGGAAATTTATAAATCTAGAGACTTATAGTATAGGTAAGTGGCATTGATTTTACCCATTTAGTGAAATATTCCTTATAAGTGATAATGAATTTATGTTCATTAGAAGATGTAGGATTTATCTTACCAATCAAATCTAGTCCCCATATAGAAAATGGCCTTAAACCCATAATAGTTTGTAATTTTTGTGTAGGTGCATGAATAAGATTACCATGATTTTGGCAAGATACACATTTTTTTCACATACTGGTAGGTGTTCTATTCCATGATAGGCCAATAATATCTAGTTAAGAGAAATTTCTTGGCCAGGGCCATTCCACTGACATGACCACCATAAATAACATCATGGACCCCTTTGACCATAAGAGATGTCTCTTCTAAGGTCATACATATTAACAAAGTCCCAGCATAACCTATGTAATAGAGCATACTACCAAGGATAGTGTAACAAGAAGTATAGTGGATGAATACCTTGTGCTGATGACAATTAAGGTTAGGTGGCAAGATGTTATTATGGAGTTATTTATAGGTGTCTTGGTACCAAGGATGATTGAGATCAAGAATAGTGAAAATTTGTAAAGGATCCATAGATTGATGGGCTAGGAGAATCATATGTTCTATTATAAAATTCCCTTCTAAGACATCTTTAGGTAGATCAATTAAAGATACTATAGTGGCCATGGAGTTAGTTACTTTATTACTCCCTCTTGGTACTTATTCAAATGTAATAAACTAAAAAATTTGCTTTAGCTGATCTACTAATTACTTATAAGGTAGTAATTTTTTATCTTTAGTTCAGAACTCATCATTAACTTGCTTGATTATGAGTTGTGTAGACACCAAAATTGTGTCTAACCCTTGTCGTCCTCCCCTTAACCCCCATTTTATTCTCCCACGCCTATTTAACCCCTGTCGATCATTTTCCCATGAGCCTTGACCCTGGCAACATGTAAAAATGAGCAAAAAGCTAAAGTTAGCCTTTGTCCCCATTCTGCATCTGCTGACGTCGATCACTACTCAGTCGACGTCGGTCACTACTCGACTGACGTTGGCGGTCCTACTGGCGTCGGTTATCCTTAATACTGTGTTCTCGACCCAAATGCAGGATCTATTATCCATTATTCGTTATTCAGTTGCCAATCAATTCCTCGATCGGTTATCGGACCTTCTTTCAAAACATTCTTTCATTCGACCTTCGGAATGATCAGCAAACTTTTCATTCAAATGATCAGCAAATTTTTGCATTCAATCAATCTGCAATCCAATCTCTCATATTTCTCTCTCTGATACAGGTATTCTACTTCAGTCATCTTGCTAAAGGTCTGCTACATCAAACTTCTGCAACACACCGACAACATCAATTATGTCTCCTACTCTATCTTTAGCATGTAACAGGTAAGCATTTGTTCTGTGCTTTTTATTTTGTTCTCTAGTTATTGTTTTTAATTGATATCACCAACCTGATTTAGATTCAGACTACAGACCTAACTTGACTTCCTCCTGTATCACCTCTATCCACCCTCTCCAGAATATACAGTCTGTAACTCTACCCAAATTTTTGCACAAACCCCCAAATAATCCCTCTGACTCCCAAATCGGCTCCCTAACCCTCAGACAAAAACTTTAGACCATTCTGCAATAATAAAACCCTGTCCAGACCCGACCAGACCCCGTCCAAAAAAATTGTTGCCCCAACCGACGCCGATCATTACCCCTACCGACACCGGCACTTTAACCAATGTCAGCTCCCTTCCTTGACCGACGCCAGCACAGAGACTGACACTGGCGACTGTGCAAAGCAATTTGCTACATATTAGGTATGCATTTTGCTTTTTGTCTTTTATTTTTTTCATTTTGTCTTTCACTATTTCTATTTCTATCAAATATTCTATTTTTAATCAGTGGGTTGGCATCCCTTAAGGAAGTCTTCATACTTCTGGGATCAAGCTTTTGCTTGGCAACCCACCATCTCCTCATCTAACATTTTTCGTGTTTTAGTCTCTTTTTCTTTGCAGGTGTCATTCCTCCACAGCCAAAGAGGAGTACCTTCCAACGTCTAATTTCGGTGCGCACAACTACATCCGAGTATCTTCTAACCCTAGACCATCTCTTAGTTTCTCATTTCTCTCTTTTGAATGTAGAAAGCAAATTTAGAGTAGAAACATTTTGGCATGCCTGGTGGGACCCTAGGGCCTTCTTTGGGTTCTTTCTTTCATTCATATAGGTGCATTAGGTTCCTTCCTTATCACCTCTTTTGTCTCTTCTAAACGACACCATCAGTAGGACTAAAAAGAACTTTTCTTTTCTTTCTTGCACTTCTAGACTAGCCAAAACTCATACTCTTCGACCCTTGCTCCATTCATCTTCATACGAACAAACATTTTGACTTGGGCTTAAAACACATTACATTGCATTTCTGCTTGCTTGCATTTCTTAGACCACACTTAGTAATTAATAACCGCATATTGAATTAATCTAATCCACTTTATGTTACACGACCAAACCACTTGCACTAAAACAAACATCTTAACTTACCTGAGACAAGGTATGACTGGGATTTCATCCCCCAGCGGATACCTTACCCATCCCGGTGATCTTACTTGGATTTCATCACCAAGGGGAAAGCCCACTCTGTTCTCTGGCAGAGTCTAATCTCTAGGGGAAGTATATTTTGGCTAAGCAAGACCAGCTTATCACTGGACTCGTGAAGTGAGGGGAGCTTGCTCCTTAGCACTAGGCCATGTACGAAACCTAACACAGACTTCTTGAGCACCATAACTAACCCGAAACCATCCATAGACTACTTCTTCTAGGACCTGACTCAAAATCCAATCTTCCTCACACATTCTAAGGCATAAGCCACTATAATCCTAATAATTTACTCCTAGGGTTTTTTTTTTAGGATCTGCTTGCGTTCTTCATCTTTTCTATTCTTATCTGCTTGTTTGAGCTTGTGAGGACATTCTTTCTTGCCTTGAATGGTTCTGACTCATAGTCAAGCCAAGGCTCTAGTCGATCACGCGAGGCATCACCCGCTTCTGTCTACCCCATCCATAACTAGTCCTATAATGGAGTTCCACTCAGAGACTGAAAGAACTCCTACTAGACCATCCCCGACCCAAACTCCTATTATCCTAGAAGGGGACCAAGATTTTGCATGATTCTTGGACCTCAATGTCAAAGCCTTACAGCACTATCTCGCGAATAGCCGAATGTGAGACTCCTTGGGCAATCCAATTTACAGAATGCCAACCTCTCTTCTCGAGACTGCGGCCGTATCAATAGCATCCATAGTTCAACCTTTAGATGCCCAGGCTATTACCTCGACCAATGACTAGCATTTGACCAACCATCCAAGTGTGACCTCTCCCTCCATCTTTGGGCCCACTTCCACCGGGGTTTTGGCCCCCTATCAACCTCAGCCCACTCAACCACTCTCTAACCCCTTTCAAAATCTAGTCATCTCTATTTCGCCTACCCTGGCCCCTATCAACACCAAGGTGGCTACCTATCCATTATCCCATGTTACCACTAACCAACCTCCCATGGCAACATCGAGCCTAGCCATGCCTTCTACCCAACCATCCTTAGTCTCCTCTTCTATCCCTACGACTAGTCATCCATACGTTGCACCCTTACTGGTACAACTGACTACGTCGTATGCCTCTTCTAGCCTCTTTCAAGTGCCTTACAATCTAGGGGGTGCTCCACCCACCAATCCATCAGTAGATATCATCAAAATGCTGATAGACAAGATGTCTAGCCTAGAAACCTCCATTTCTGGCTCACGCAATACTCTCTCATATGAACAAATTTGCAATGAGCCCATTCATCCTTCTGTCCTGATTAGGTCATATCCCAGCCAGTGGGAACTTCCTAAGTTTTCTTATTTTCAAATCCAGGAAGACCCACAACAGCACTTATGGGCATTTAGACATGCCTGTTACCTTATCACCCATGACGATGCATTGCTTTTATGTACATTTCTTATGTCTCTCTCAAGTGCTGTGCTTGACTGGTATAGCTCCCTTGCCAGCCATTCCCTCTTCACATTCACTCAGCTAGACCAACTCTTCCTTGATCATTTCTCTATCAACATCACCAAGAAAGTCTCAATCATAGACCTCTATTCTATCTGCCAATTCGAGGATGAATCCATTGCTAATTTCATTGCTCGATGGAGGGGCCTCATCAATCAACTCTCCTTTTCTTTACCCCAACCTGAACTTATTGAACTTTTCTCCCAAGCCTATGCCAAACATATTTCTTCCACCTTAAGGGTTTAGACCTTCCGCACTTTTGATGAAGCCTTCACGATGGCTCACAAACTTGAGTTACATGCCATCGAGGAGAATAAATTCAAGTTACAGAGCAAGAATCCCAACTCCAAGACCAATGACCCCTCTTCTAAGCCTTCCTCATCCAATCCTAAATCTAAAGCTTCAGCAAACGTTGTGGTCGTTAGATCTTCCTCCTCTTCCCCTTCAACTAACCAGCCTGAGCCATCCACATCCCAAAGTGCCACCCGCCAATTCTAGCAGAGATACATACAATGAAAATATACTCCACTTAGAGAATAATACGCGTCTATGCTAGAAAAACTCATCAAATAGGGGGTCCTCAATCTCCCCTAGATCTGACCACCTCTACAATTTGATCCCTCACGTGCCATCCCTACGTGGTATAGGGAAAATGACTTCTGTAACTACCACCGTGTTAAAGGCCATGACACGAGCAACTGTAAGACCCTTAAAAATATCATCCAAGACATGCTAGAAAAGGGTGACCTTGTTCTCGATAATCCCAATGCACCACCTAATCAGGGCATCGACATCTTCAAGCAACCATTCCCCAATCATCCACCAACTCAAAATAATGTCTAGACCTTGATTGACAACATTCACGAACACAACATTCAAACAGTCAATACGGTCTCACCCTTCATTTCTAACCAACCTCAAGAGGTGAGTCCATCCATCAGTCCATCACATGTGGATGAACCTCTTTCTCTGGTTAGTTCTCCGTCAACCTCTCTCATCTTGGAGGATGCCTCGACCTTACCAGTACCGCCGATTTCACCATCCTCCTTCTTACTACCCATGGAAGACCCAACCCTTCCTACTCCTCAACCGTAAGTGGAAGGCACAATCATCCCTGCCCTTTACCCGCTTGAGGAGCCTCATTCTCCGATTTCTTCTCCACCCAGGGAAGAACCTGCCTCTCCTTCGTCTCTAACCATAGACAAACTTGTCACGAATCCATCATGCCTTGGGTCTGAGACCGCTATACCAGTCTCATCTTCAACCCCACAACCATCCACATCTTCTCAAGAACCCAAACCTCATCCAACATCTTCTCAGCCATTTTCCTGATTAGTGGAGAAACTTGAACTTCTCCCTTCAAGGAAAGTGGAGCATCAGGGATTATGGGAGCGTCTCACAGCTCTTCAACATGCCCGTGCCCTCTCATCTCATGCTGCTAATCCTCCCAAGGTAGAATATCCCAATACTCTCAACAAAAACCAGACTTCCACTTCTAGACTATCTACACCTCAACCAACCACATCAGGACCGAAACCCGCATCTACCCCATCTAAACCTATCAAGTCACTTGGTGTTCGCCCTGTCTCTACCCTCACTCATCCGCAAGTGAAGGTTGACCTAGACCAAACCTCGACCAATAGTAGTCTTCAACCCAAGTCATAGAATACTATCAAACCACAGAGGTGAACGCCTCCTCCTCCATCACCATTGCCCTCCATTTTGGGCCCCCATCCTTCAACCCTGACCAAAGTCCTTCCCACTCTGACCTTTAATCAAAACCAGTTGCCTCCTTTGCTTCCTTTGCCTACCTCTAGTCTACCCTCTCTCAAAAAGGTGGTACCTCCCATGAACAAAGTGCCATCTCCACCTGTCACCGCATCGTCAACCCAAAAGGTGGTACGGAAGCCTCCTCTAACTTCACCCAAGTAAAAGTCACTAGCATTGCACACATCAACGAGCACGAACCCTTTAGTGGGCTCATACTCTTTGATCTTGCACCAACTTTTGCAAACTTCCAGCATAACCCTTCAACCCATCAGGCCTTTCCAACCCCTCGGGTCTAAGCTCTCCTAGTTTGATGACATGAAGATTTGCTTATACCATCATATGCCAGGACACAATACCGAGACTTGTTGTGCCCTCAAGGCCGTCATTCACTACTATCTAGAGAAAGACACTCTTCTCTTTGAGGACACTCTCGATCGACCCCTAACTCCTTCTCATAACCCTCTGACATCTTCAAACCCATCAACATCTCATTAGCAAACCATGATCCCTTCATCTCCTTCACCCCCTATCTTCAAAATCAATGCCATTCACATAACCACTAGGTCACAAAAAGACAAGGCGAAGGAAAAAGCCACCATTCCTTAGACCTACCCTTTCATCAATCCACCTCAACCACCCAAGCCTAAGATTTCTATCCTTGGCGCGTCTCAACCCTCCTCTTCTTCTTCTTCTTTCGGACCAATCCATGACTCCATGTTGAAACAGTTTCACCATATGCCTGTGAAGATGTCCCTTTATGACCTCATCTAAACCTCACCCCAGCATCGTCAGGCCCTCATCAGAGCCCTGCAGGTAGTGGAGGTCCAACTTGAGGACCCCCAGCCACTTGCTGCCCTTGTCCACTCTTTAGCCCTTGTTGCCTCCATCACATTCAGCAATTCTGAGATTCCCACATCCAACACAGAAGATCAGGATGCCGCCCTCTTCATCACTACCTATGTTGATCAGACATGCATTAAACGTGTTATGATCGACGAAGGCACCAACATCAACATTATCTCCACCCATGCCTTTGAACAGTTGGCTCTTCCAAAGAATTGTGTCTCCAAAATTGACATAATCTTACACTCCTTTAATGACACCACTGCCACAACCATTGGCACAGTCGTCCTTCACATCTGCATTGGTCCACACATAGTCCCAAAGCTCTTCTATATCATCAAAGGAGAGTTTCAATATAACATGTTGCTGGGCTGACCCTAGATCTGTGCCATGGCCTGTGTCCCCTCCACCTTGCACCGTTGTGTGAAATTCGAGCACGATGGGCAAGTCCACACCATTCCTGCTGACCCTTCACCCTTTAAAACTTGTAACACCACCTACCATCCAAATGATGTCCTCATTCCTATCAAGCCATCAATCCCAGCATCGCCTCCATCCACAAAAGCTTTGACCAGTTCACAATAGGCGGTCGCCCTCACACCTCCCTTTCAAGCGACAACCACAAAGCCCATGGAAGACATCTTCCAAAGACTTTCATTGGGGGAGTATCACTTGCTGGCCTGAGACATGTTCCAAACTCCACAAGAGTATGGACACCTTCATCACAGCCCTATTTATGACCATCAGATCGGGATGATCGTGCCTTATGGTCCTCCTCACCTCTGAACCAATCTTGTCTATGGGGGGCTCAATCAAGCTCTTACTGATGGCAATCCTCTTTCCTCACCTCAACCTTTCACATTAGACTTCTCATTTCTTGGCAACCCCACCTTTACACACACTTACCTTTATAGGTGTGCATGGAAGGGTTTTGGTTTCAGACGCTATGAGCAGGGCTCCCATCAGCGTATTAAGCCGCTCAATGATGACGATGCCAAGAAATGATATGGCTTGGGATATCATGACCCCACTTAGGCCCCTGCAGACCTTTGCCCTGAACCCACCATTGATCAACCTCTTCATAGCTCGCCCCTTCTTCCCTCTTCACCTATGGAGTCAGTGGTTTCCATTCCTCCTAGTTTTTTTTTTACATAAACACCATCCGCCTGGAACTCCTAACCTATCAGCTAAACGGGGTGTCCAGGTCTCTCCCTCTCATTTTTACCAGCATGATAAAAGATGAGTCAGTGACCACTCATACTATCCACTGCGTTGACAATGATGCCATTCTTTCTTACATGGGCACTGACGACTCTTTCATCCAGTGCTCTCTCCCTTCTGAGACTCAGGTTATGTTAAATGAATCAACCATTGACATCAACCTCCCTTCTTCTGATGTTCCCCACATATTAAATATTAGTCAATCTTTAGATGCTTAGGAGCAGCTTGACTATACCCAGTTTCTCTCCGACCATAGCAAGGCCTTTGCCTGGACTTACAGTGACATGCCTGGCATCAACCCCACCATCGCTACCCATAACATAGTCACCAAACCAGAGGCTAAGCCTATTAGGCAAAAGCTTTGAAAGATGCATCCTCGCGTTGCCCTCCTTGTCAAAGAGGAGCTTCAATGCCTCCTTTTTGTCTCCTTCATCTAGCCCATTGATTATCCACAGTGGGTCTCTAACATCATCCCAGTCACCAAGGCGACTAGGGGGATCTAGATCTGCACAGACTATCATGACCTTAACTTAGCCTATCCCAAAGATGACTTTCCTCTTCCTAACATTGACCAGCTTGTTGATCTCATGGCCAGCTATGAGATGTTATCTCTCATGGACGGGTTTTCAGGATATAATCAAATCCTGATTGCTTTGGAAGATCAGCACAAGACCACTTTCATTACCCCATGGGGGACTTTCAGCTATCAAGTCATGCCTTTCAGCTTGAAGAACACAGGTGCCACTTATCAGCGTGCCATGACTTACATTTTCCATGATCTCCTCCATAAAATCATGGAGGACTATGTGGAAGACCTGCTCGGCAAGTCCAAGCTTCACCGTGACCATTTGACCATTCTCAAAATCATCTTCTCTCACCTTCTTCAATATAATGTCCACCTTAACCCAAAGAAATGTGTCTTTGGGGTCCTCTCTGGTAAGCTTCTCGACTTCATCATTTCTTTCTATGGCATCAAGATAGATCCTGCCAAGATCCGCGCTATCCTCGAGATGCTGCCTCTGACCAATCTCAAGCAACTTCGCAGTCTACAAGGGAAGCTCCAGTCCATTTGCCATTTCATCTCACAGCTTTCTGACTGCTGCCAACCTTTTCATCATCTCCTTACGAAGGACATCTCCTTTACATGGGATAAGGACTGTCAAGAGGCTTTTAAAGCCCTCAAATGCTATTTGGTCTCTCCACTAGTCCTCATTCCACCTAAAGATGATCAACCCTTCTACCTTTAATCTCTATCACCAACCATTCGTTAGGTGCCATGATCATGCACCAAGATGAGCATCACTGTGAGCAAGCAGTCTACTATATCAGTCAAACACTGGTCGACTATGAAACTCGATATACTCATACCGAGAAACTCTATTTGGCATTAGTCTTTGCCGCTACCAAGCTCTGCCACTATCTTCTTAATCACAAAACCTTTGTCATCACTCACACCGACCCTCTTAAGTTTATGCACTCCAAGCCATATCAACATCAACGTATGGCTCAGTGGCTCATGCTGCTTGCTGAGTTCGATCTCGAATTCATCCAGCAGAAATCCATCAAGGGGCAAACCATCGCTGATCAACTGGCAGATGCCCCTCTTCCCAACAATCAACCTTCACAGTGCGAGTTCTATCAAATATTCTATTTTTAATCAGTGGGTTGACATCCCTTAAGGAAGTCTTCATACTTCTGGGATCAAGCTTTTGCTTGGCAACCCACCATCTCCTCATCTAACGTTTTTCATGTTTTAGTCTCTTTTTCTTTGTAGGTGTCATTCCTCCACAGCCAAAGAGGAGTACCTTCCAACGTCTGATTTTGGTGCGCATGACTACATCCAAGTATCTTCTAACCCTAGACCATCTCTTAGTTTCTCATTTCTCTCTTTTGAATGTAGAAAGCGAATTTAGCATAGAAACAAGTTGAAAATCACTAAATACTTTTAAGTGCTAGATGTTCCATTAGATGGCTAGGTGAAGACTATCTCTCAAAGCCTCATTTTCAAAAATATTATTGGTGCATGGAAAGTGAGGCAGAAGGATTTTGGAATGAGGTTACCTTGTGGGGTGACTAAAAAGATGCCTATTCCTAATCTATACGTGGTAAAAAATCCATCAAAATATGGATTCTAGCCATTAGATTCTAAAGTATTCATTATAGATTCATCTGGGAAGGTTATAGTAAGAGGTTGAATTATAGCAAGAGGTACTTCTACTAATTGATTTGTTATCACTTATCCCTTAATGGAATTTTGATTAACATATTCAATATCAAATTCACTAAGTAACATAATCCATTTCACCATCACCCTATGATGGCTGATTTTGATAGTAAATATTTGAGAGGATCAACTTTAGCAATGAGTTGGACTTGATTATTAAGCACATAATACTGAAGGTTTTGCAAGGCAAAGACCATGGCTAGGAAATATTTCTCAATTATAGTATAATTTATCTCATAAGAGATTAAAGTGAGAATAAGATAATAAATTTCTTGTTCATTTCCCTCATCATTGTGTTGTGCAAGTAGGGCACCTGTCACACATGGAGTTGATGAAATATACAAGATAAAGGACCTTCTTGTGATTGGGGGTGATAACATAGGTGTATTTTCAAGATATAGTTTGAGATTATTGAAGGCTTGTTGACATTCAAATTTCCAATCAAAATTAGTCCCCTTCTTCAAGAGATGAGTAAAGGGGTAACATTTATTAGAATACTTAGAGATAAATTTTTGATTAGCTTATAACTTTATCTAAAGACTCATAAGCTTCTTTAGATTGTGAGAAGGTATTTCCATAATTACTTTAAATTTAGATAGATCCACTTATATGCCTCTTCTAGATACAATAAATCCTAATAACTTGCCTAAGGTGACACCAGATACACGTTTCTTTAGGTTCAATCTGAATTTATACTCATTCAGCTTCTCAAAGATTTTTCTTAAAACTACATGATGTTCTAATCTGAGTCAGGACTTCCTTAGGATATCATCCATATAATCTTCGACTATATCATGCATCATATCATGGAAAATAATTGGCATTGCATGTTGATAATTGGCACCAGCATTTTTGAGACTGAAGGGCTTGACTTGATAGTATTAGGTCCCTCATAGAGTGATGAAAGATATTTTATGTTGATCCTTGAGCAAGATTTTAATTTGATTATACCCTAAAAAACCATCCATAAGAGATAGCATTTCATATCTTAATATTGAATCCATGATCATATCAATATTCAAAAGAGGGAAGTCATCTTTGGGACATGATTTATTTATTTCATATCAGTCCATGCAAATTTGAATTCCTCTTTGTGGCTTAGCCACAAGAACAATATTGGATAACCAATTAGAATAATTGATGGGTCAGATGAATCTGGTTTCTAATAATTTTTAGTTCCCCCTTTATAAATAAGGCCACTTTTGGGTGCATCTTTCATAATTTTTGTTTGATTGTTTTATCATTAGTATGCATTAATAAATTATTTACTACTAATGAGGGATCAACTCCAAGCATGTCATAATAACACCATGCAAAAACATATGTGAATTTTTTAAGTATCTCAATAATAATTTGATGCTCCTCAAGTGTTTAAGTTGCCCCTAGTTTGATGATTTTTGGATTTCCTTTAGTTCCAATATTAAATTTAATCACCTTCACAATGAGAGAGGGTGATTGATATTAGAGATAAGGGGGTAATGATTGGTATAGGATATCTAAAACAAAATCATCTAGGAGTTTTATATCTATTTCAGTGTTGTCTTTTGATTTAGCTGAATATTGTGAAAAAAATTCAAACTTTGAGGTGGTTCTTCTTCTTCAAATGTCTCTTCTTCACTTTGGTCAAGGGGATGTTCTTGTTCCCCAAAATAATCTAATTTACAAATATTAATATAAAAGCCTTTCTTATGGTTGCCAAAAGGCATAAAATCTCAAGCTCCCAAAAATTCTAAGATTATCTCATCATTTTGAAACATATCACAATATGGCTCCTAGTTTTGATCATAATTAATTAAAGAGGGATATCAGAGGGATATGTTAATGGTGGAAATAGTGGTTTCATTAAAAATATTTGTGGCAGCAAGCTCCTCATAGTAACCATAAATGGAACCCATCTCTATTTCTTCATCAGAAAGAAACTCCTCAAGAATCAAAGCAATATCCATAATGATATCATCTAATTATCATAAAGTATTGTATACCCTAATCCAAGATATTATGGGCATTCTTGAATTGATATGGGTTTAATACTACTTTTCTCTTGTCTCCCTAGTCCTTTTCCCTGATAATGCATGTTATATAACATTTTATAGACATGGGGGTATATTTTTCTACAAGATATGAGGGCCTCATATCCTAAAATAAACCATGATTCAGCAATATACTCTTTTGATAATATTAATGTGATATAGAAGGTTGTTGGTCCAAATTAATAGCTGGTAGGACTAGTCTTACACATAGTCAAAGACACATAACTACACAGGGAAATAGGTAAATCACCTACACAAAAGGTTTTATATTCATATTCCCTACAACCCATGGATGTGATTTTGAGATGAGTGAGGTTAGGTAATGGAGCTAAAGTAGGCACAAGATCATAAGGACATATATATTTAGAATTTGTTGGGCTTAAAATGGAATTATCTATGCTAAGATAATGATATGATTGGGATTAATCCATATGGAAACTATGAAAATGATAAATTTCCTTAGGATTGGTGACTTCCATGCCTAAGTGGGGGAATTTTAGACATTGATGTAGGTTAAATAGGATAACTTGCATCTCATGGATCCAGGGACATTCTAGCAGTATGTTATAGGGTAAATGAACATCCATAATGTAAAGCAAGGTTTGATGTATCATGGGTCCCATGGCAATAGGAAGGTAGATATTTCCTATAGACAATCATTCATTATCATCATAGAATTTTATCATAATCAGAGTAGACCTTAAATAAGCTTTATAATACCCCAATTTCTTTAAAGAAATTTAAATTACATAAATTTAAAATTGACCCTCTATCTATGAGTATCAAGGAATGCAATGGTGGGATATGGAGACTTCTATGAATAATGGATAGTTATTGATGGGGGTCAATGGGAGGCATGTCTTGGGCACCAAAGGTGATTTTTTGAGAAGGGGATAAGTGATCCACTAATGCTTGAAATTGATTGGTGTCAATATCTCTAGGGACCTTGAGGTCATTCAAAACTTGGTTGAGTATATCTCGATGTAAAGGGGATGTTTTGAAAAGTTACATTAATGAGATTGAGTAGATGTCTTCTCAAATTTATAAATTATATCATAAGATTTATTAAAATTTACTAAAAAAATTTATAAATATTCACCTTTTGAGATGTGGAGGTGGATGGGTCCTTTGAGGGTACCCCAAGAATGATGATTTTATTATGTCTTGTAGTAACCACACAATCAGTAGTAGACTCAATGATCTGTAATATTGTGGGTGATGGTGGAGTGGGATCTTGGGGGTTATGTATTTTAATGGTGTTGATGTAGTGATATGTCATGGCATGATAGTCAGTGTAATTAGTATAGGATTCTTGACCCTAGTCTATTGGTGACTTCCTATTTCTATGATCATGCTTGAGTAGGGGATCTTGATAAATGCTTAGTTATTGATTTGTAGATTGATTTGGATTACTCTCCCCTTATATTTCAATATCACCTATTTTAATTAGGTCTTGAATATAATACTTTAATTACATACACCTTTCAGTGTTGTGACCTTTGACCCTATGATATTTGCATAATTCATCTTTGTGGTACCAATCAGGTCAAGGTTGATGATCATACAAGGGTCAAATTTTAAGAAGAGTGATCATGTTAACATCAATTAATTGTTCAAGGGTTGTTTCAATGGGTACTCCTAAGCTGGTAAGAGGTCTTTTTCTAGTTTGAGGCTTTGGTTTACCTTGTGGAACTTGAATAGAGGAGATAATCTATTGATCTAGGGGGTTCCTCTTTTATACTATTTGAACATGCTACTTTTTGAAATAAATAACCCATTCTCCCACAACATTTTTAATCTTTTTGAATATGTTTTACTTGACCAAAAAGGAGTTATCTTGATTTTGATTATGTTCATTTTGAGAGTATAGTTTAATTGTTCCCTTTTCAATAAGTTTTTTTATTTCCATCCCATTTTCTATACTTTCATCAAAAAAATTAGCACATTGGAGTTTTAATTGATATTTTAGCTCGGCATTAAGATTATCAACTAATATTCTAGCTAGTTCCTTTTCAAGTACTTTACATCGAAGGTGGCTTATTAAGATTCTCCATCATTGCAAGAAAGATGTCAAGCTTTCCCCACTTTTTTGTTTAGTGTTATAGAGGAATATAATGGAGACATTGTGATCAATGTTGAATGAAAAGTGTCTTAAAAATTATTTAGTTAATTCTCAAAAACTAGATATTGACCCCTTTAGTAGATGCATGAACCATTCTAGGGCTAGTCTAGTGAGACTTTTTGGGAAATTTTTAGTAAGTAGGCATCTTTATATGTAACTTCATGACAAGCCACATAAAAATATTTTACATGGCCTCAAGGATCACCTTTCCCTCTATATTTTTCAAATTTAGGCACTTCAAAGTGGGGTGTAAAAGGTATTTACAAAATGCTCATATCTAAGGGAGAAGAGCAAAAATCTCTATATTTGTATTTTATTACTTGTGAGCATGGGTCAATTTGTTGTAGATTCTCCTTTAACACTTTCCATTCTTGTGTGAATGTAGGGTCTCAAAGGGGCTTGGAGGTTTGGTTGTGATTATAATGGGGTCTATGGGTGTTATGGGTATTTTGATGAGGGGATGATGGTTGTTGATTTTCTGTATGGAGTAAAAGATTTATTTTTTGTGTGAGTTGGTCTAGTCAATCCTCTAAGATATTTTGCCTCATGTTAACCTCAATATGGTTATTTTGTAGGGGTATAGGTCATTCTTCTTCTTCAAATTATTGGTCCACACCTTCCTCTTATTTAGGTGCTTGATTAGTGTGAGTAATCTAACATGGTGTATAGGCTAGGTGGAGGAGTTGACTGTGTTGTATAAGGCTATGGTCAACTTTTGAGGGTACTGTGCCCCCTATTTCAATGGATCAGACTAGACCTTGATCATAATTTTCATATAGGTATCAGTCAATTAAATTCCTAAATTCATCATTATGGAGGAGATTAAATTGGTTATCTTCTCCTCTAAGAGTATGCATATCAATATGTGTATTGGTTAGAATTTTGTCTCATCTTACATTGTTGGGCACAGGTTTGGATCACCATATTATATGAGGAGAGAGGAGATGTGATGAGATATGATAGGTAAATATTTAACACTAACTTTTTCTAGAAATCAAATCTACTAGTGGTTAAAGAAGGTGATGTAGTGATTTTTATAAAGGGGTATATAGATTGGAATGAATAAGAATTACCAAAAGACAAAGCCTTGTAAGATTTCAATATAGAAAGAATAAAATGGGATGATGGGATCAAATGCCTTTTATACTATAAAAATGGAGATTGGATGAGTGTTAGGTATGAAAAGGCACTTGATAGAGAAGAGTGATGGGTGCTGCATTAGAGTCTTGATAAGGATATGTATGTTGATAATACCTAGTCTAAGGAGTTAGAAGATGATAATGAGGATAAAAAGGATGAGTGACCACTCAAATTTAATTCCAAAACTAAGTATAGTATTCAAGGATGATGGGAGAATAAGAAATGGATGGGGTATGGATGATGGAAGATATAGGATGGGAAGATATAAGATAATGAGATGAATAAGAGAGGAATTGAAGCTATAATATGGGTATTAAATAGATATAAAATATAGAATAGATATGAGATGTTATTTAGAATAAGTAATGAAAGTTATAAGATGGATAGAGGATAGAAGATATAAGATGAATTATATAGGTTACTTAGGATAGGGAATAAAGATATGTAATGGACATTGTTTAGGATAATGAGGTGGATATAAGTGGTATGGAAGATGTAAGATGGGTGCCAAATGGGTAGAAGATGAAAGATATGGGATATAGGATGGGTGTGTTTTATGATGATGAGATGGATATGATGATGGGATAGGTATTATTATGGAGTATAAGAGTGGATATTATTCTAAGGGTATCTAAGGTGTCAAAACAAAAAGAGTGCAACTAACTCAATTTGAAAATAACATGATTCTAACATAACACATGCAATGACAAGCCCTAAGCTATATAACTATATAGGGTGTGTAACATGATGCTCACACCATATAATGGATTTCTAGGTGAGGCTGTAGTCTGATGAGCCATTACAGAATCAACCAAACCCTCTCGACCCTGTTTGTACTTAATGGATTTTTAGGAGTTTATTTTGCCTCTTGCAATGAAATGCCTATAACAGTTGAAAGTTCTTATGCTAGGTTTGCACAAGGGTTTCTAGTGGATTCCTTGATATAAATGAAGTTATAGTGGGGCTCAAGTCTATATAGGATTTTGTCTAATTTCCTTGCATATTAGAACTTAACCACCCCTCACTCTATGAAACCCTTTAAGGGTAATTTTGCTTAGGTGCCTAACAACAGCTCTCCTAATTTTGATACTCCATCAAAACATGGAATTTAGTCTAGTGCATGGTGATGAAATTCATTTCACCAACCCCTAATTACTAATCTTGTGCATGGGTATGAATTCCATGTCATGTGTTATCCTAGACTCAAGAGGGGGTAATAAATAGGCAAGCAAGATTAATTTTTCCCAACTAATTACCTATGTGAGAAAAACATAAATATATATGACCAAACCACACAAAAAGCAATTATATAAAAGAAATGAGACTAAAATATTATGTTTTTGGCACCCCTCCTATAATCACAAAGGTTAGAAAACAAAATAGGGTGCCTAGATCTTGAGGGGTTAGTAGTTTAATTTTCTATAAGATCGCAACTCCCTATTAAACTATAATTATATAGTGCAAAATTGGAACCAAAAACCACAAAACCATAACTTCAAGTCAATATCATATATTTCAAGTTATTATATTGCAACATGGAGTGAACTATGATAGTTAACTTGTAAAACCATGACTATCAAGAAAAATCACAACTACCAAAGCAAAAGTGTAATTACCAAAAAATTATAATCTATGATTTTACATAAAAATAGAAAATTTATAAAATCTTAAAATGTTTATATGATGTAGATGACTTCCAAAAACACTAGTGAGATGATTATTTTTTAGAATATTCTAAAATAGATAGACCAACTAAAAAAAAATTTGCAACTAGCATATGATAAATTTGTAATATTTGACTATACTATTAGGATTTTAAAAGAGGATCATCTAGATAATATACATTGATGTACAAAAAACTATCTTATTTGGAAGATTAATCAAAAATACCCTACTATACCCTAATTCTTCTTAAACATAAAATCATCACTATGACTACAAAACCACTAATAACAGGTCAAAATTGTATATTCGAGTCTTGTGGTATTAAAGAATTAGGTTAAACAAGTTAATTTCCTTGCTCTTCCTCTTATACCTAGTGGTCTTGCACACACATAGCAAACTTATAATATCCTTGAAATCATACATTTAGGTAGAAATAACCAAATTCCAAAATGGTTAAGATGTAAAATAAATATCTTTGTTTTATTTAAGGATGTCTTATGATTGTCTAATAGACACTAAACAATCTTTATCTAGAAAGTAGAAACTAATAAGTTAGATTTTTACTAGTTTGGGAAGGAAGGGAAAAAAATTAATTCATGATGAAAATACTATGATTACCAAGTCAAGGTCATAACTATGAAATTCATGATATTACACTTTGTAGACTGATAGTTAAAAGGCTTGATCAATTCTTCTCTTTCCTACACATAAGAGATAAAAGACCCTCCAAGCAATACAAACAGAACAAAAATATCTTACAGAGGAGGTTATCAATAAAAAAGGGTAAGGATGTAGATAAAAATAGATACTTGACAAAACCATTATTAACAAATCAAAATTGCGATTACCAGATCAAGACATTAAGCTTGAAAGTCATGATATTGCATTATGGTCACAAATAGCCAAAATACTTGATTATCCCTTCATTTTCCTACATAGAGAAGATTAAAACACACTTATAGAGAGAAAATTAACTTGTATAAGAGTTATTAATAAATGAAATACTAAGGTTTGACCCCAATCAATAGACCTTACAAAGCTGTGACTTATCCTACAAAACCATGATTAGCATAGTAAACCCGTAATTTATGAAGTAGCGATATTATGTAAAGGAAAAAACCTCAAAAACATAAGACATTAGTGGGTAAAACTATACTTCTATGAAATATCTCTATTTTCCTTCAAAACTATGACTACAATATCACAAATACCAATGCAAAATCATAAATTGCCTATACATGATAAATTTTCAAAATCTAGTGCTCAATCTACATCCAATTATTCTTTCAAGATTCCAAATCAATTTCAACAAGATTAGTAGGTTAGGTTAGGGATTAATCTCCCACTATGGTCACCAAAATTTAGACTAAATTTTAGATTCACCTCTTATTAATATTTTTAGCAATAAAAACCTAAAATTTAAACATATCAATAGCAGGGGATAAAAGAGATAATCAAATTGTTCGAGGGATTCTTACCATAATTTTATCTCTTTATAGCTCCTCTCCAATATTTATAAATGGATTCTTGATGAAAAATTGATGGATGATAGATTTCTTACTTGATATTTGATAATGGCTTCCAATCGATGCAATTTTGAGCCATTGAGATCATTGGCTAGGATATTTTCAAACAATTTTAAATTCCTTGGAAATATCTAGAATGGAAAATTATAGAGGAAAGGGGGCTAAAATGGAGGATATTTCTATCATTCTCAAAATCTATAAATCTCTAATAGGTTTTAGGGGTTTAGGAATAGCTAGGAATAGGATGGTAGATGGGTAGGTAGAATAAATTATATTTTTAAATTGGCAAGTGGCTTAGAGGGTAGGTTAGTAGATAAATGGGTTTTGTTAGTATATTAATAAAGGGTATTAATTGGGTATGGGATGGAATAAAGTTTGTAGGATATAGGAAATAGGGAATGGGATATTGGTTAATTGGGTGAGTAGATTTTAACACATACATGTCTCATGAAAAACAAAGGGTCTAAATGTAATGAACCACCAAGATATAAAAAAGGGCCTTTGGCTTTGTAACAGAGACACAAAGGGAGAAATAACTATATTAGGCAAAGGAAGGATAAAACAAAAGTGAAACTAGTCTAATAAAATGATATTGATTTACTCAAAGGTAGTTATAATTACCACCAAAGGTAACACAAAGGTTTTAACTTGTTTATGACTAGAGTACTGATTTTCCCATAGCCGATTATAATCAATCACAAGAGTATCTGAACAAAGTAGAATAATTTAAAACTGGGTAATTAGATAGCAATGATTTTCCCAAAGGTGGTTATAATCATACTAAAATAAGGCTAGACTTGGAAACACAAAAAATCTAACAAGAACTAAAAATCAAACTAAATTAAGGTAATTGGCTTAGACGATACTCAATAATTGGCTCATTTAAGACTTAAAGTTTGACTCATAAGAGATTGTGAGAATAATGAAACTTTGACACTCATAATTTAGCATAAAAAACTTCAAACAAGGCATCTTATAATATTTTATATCAAAGGACTCTCCAAACAAGGTATAAGGCAAACAAAAAGTGTTAGGTCTAGGCAAGGGGTCTTTAGATCAAATATGAAACCAACCCAAGTAACACAATCCAAACATAAAAGGTGGACAACCTAATCCCAAATTAGATGAAGCTTCAGTGTGAATGTAATTAGTTTAGTATATGCACTTTGGAAGTTTGATTTTTAGATTTAATATGAAAAGACTTGAATGTTTTAAGGCAAAAGAACTAGACTAAAATAGGCAACATAACTGTGCATTTAAAATAAAAAAAGGTATAGAAAAATGGTGATGAATGAAAGGGAGAAGGAAGCCATGAAAGGGGAGGGTTCAGGTTTAAACTTCAGGGTAGTGCTTGGCTTGCAACAGGAGGCTCAAGGTATGTAGAACATTTGAAAAGCTCCCTTCTCACAATGTTTGGGCCCCTTTGATGCAGTTGAGCCCATTGGCATGTGATTACCCAAGGTCAATGGTTGTCTGGAAAGATGCAAGGAGAGGCCCAAGCTGGTTATTCTAATGGAAATGATTGCTGAAGACATAGAATACTATTCGAAGCACTCCCTATATTGCAAGTTTTGGGGGCTTAGGATGTCGTTCTAGTTCCTGGAAGAGTGGGCTCAAAGGATGTGGGCACTGGAAGGAGAAATGGACATTACGATGATAGCAAATAGCTATTTTATGGTCACTTTTACCTATCTAAATGACTATAATAGAGTTTTTGTTGGAGGCCCTTACTTTCATAACCAGGCGGGGCCATTTATCAAGCCATGGCTTGCAGGTTTTATACCATCAGAGGAGTTGCCAAATCATGTTCTGGTGTGGGTGCATCTACCTCACTTTCCAGTGGAATGTTGTCAGGAAGACACTCTGCAAATGCTTACATCTATGTTGGGATGGCTAGTTGGTTCTTCAATGTCAATCCTTGGGAAAAAATTAATGACTTATGCTCACATTTGTGTTGAAATTGATCTTAGCAAGCCATTTCCTGATGTTGTGGAAATGAGTGTGGGACCCTTTACTTGGGTGTAACAGTTGGACTATGAAACCCTTCCTTTTCATTATTGTCTTTGCCATGCTTATGGTCATTTATAGCAATGGTGTCCCAAATCAAAAGCCTTTGAACCTCAACCTACTCAACCTCTTTACAATCCTCCTGGAATAGACAAAGGGAAGGGCCTAGTTCTAGGTGAGGTGCCTGAAGCTGATGGTTTTATTCTGGTTAAAGGCCGCTATAGAAATAGGGGCCAAAAATGGTCCTTAAAGGAAAGACTAGCAAATGAGTCACTTAACAGATTTGAAATATTGGATGACCTTAATCAATAGGAGGTGAATCTAGGGTTGATGATTTTGGATCAGGTGGTTGAGGGCCTAGCCCAAGTGACCAATGTTTTAGGTGCTTTAATTGAACCACAAGATGATGGGGATTCATACATGGATACGGACTAGTAGATGATGGATTCAAAAGTGTTGGCTTCCTCAGTTGAACCCTCTAAAGAATATGGAAATCTACCTCTCACTGGGAAATCTAGGGATTTAGGGGTAGTAAGGAGTAGTAAATCTTCTCCTCACTTAGGACTTTTGCAAAGGGACCTTAAGAAGGGAGGAGGGGACAAATCTATCAAGCCTAGTAAAAAAAAGGACCTGGAAAAGATTAAACTAATGGGAGAGACTTTGGTGGAGTCAAGGTTAGTAAAGACTCTAGATGCTCACTTTTTGAATCCCCTAAAATGATCGTCCTATCATGGAATGTAAGGGGCTTGAACAGCAACCCTAGACAAAATGATGTTCACAATTTGATTAAAAGTCAAAGACCTGATGTTCTTTTTATGTAGGAGACCAAGCTTTTAGTTGAAGCTATGTTCAGTATAGCACCTAAGTTGTAGAGGCAAGGGGACTATAAATGTATTGGGGCTCTCATATCTTCAGGGGGACTAGCCTATTTTTGGAAACCATAGAAGTTCAGTCCCCTAGGGTGGCTATCTTCTAAGTTTTCCATGACTATGATTTCTTCTAGTTTTGAGACAAGGGAAGTCATACTCCTCTCCAATATCTGTGCCCCTACTGACTGGCAAGGTAAACACTCCCTATGGGGCCATATCAATTTTGTCTATAGCTTGGCTCCTTCCCAACCTTGGATTTTGGCTGGAGATTTTAACACTATTTTAGAATTGGCTGAAAAGCATGGTGGTATGACAAGGCTAGACCCCTCTACTTTACTTATGCATAATTATATTAAATTTTTGAATTTATTCGACATTAGGCCCAATAATGGTCAGTTTACATGGAACAATCGTAGGACTGGGAAACACTGCATTGCTAAGAGATTGGATTGTTTTCTGGTCTCTAGTTATTGGGTCAGTGGTATGTGGTCTATGAGGTCTAAAATTTTGGATTAGAGAGGATCAAATCATTGGCATATTAAGCTTAATAGTGTTTCAACTTATTAACCTTGCTCTCCCTCCTTCAAATTCCAACTCATGTGGCTATAAGATCAGTCACTATTTGAGTGTGTGGCCAGTTGGTGGAAGTGGGGTAGGCCTACCCATGGTATAGTGATGTATATCTTTGCTAAATCACTACAGTATGTGAATTATAAGCTCAAGCAGTGGAATCATCAATGCTTTGGGAATATTTTCATGTATAGGCTACTGCTCAGACTAAGCTAGATGGTATCATGAGACTAATAAGGGGGGAAAGATTGACTAAAGAATTGCTTTAAGATGAAGCTCAGGTTGTGAAAGTCATGGAGGAATGTGAGATTCAAGAGGAAATGTTCTAGAAGAAAAAGGATCAGATAGAATGGCTCTAAGAAGGGGAAAATAATACCTCTTTTTTCTTTCATTCATCTAAAGCTAGGAGGCATGGCAACTCTATTTTGGTCCTAGTCAATGAAAGGGGTGAGCGGCTTAACTCCTTTCCTGTAATGTTAGATGAAGTGGTGTAGTACTTCTCATCTCTTTTTAGGGAAGATGAAAATGTGGAATCACAGTAAGAAGCTCAGGTTCTCTCCTATATTCCACCTCTAGTGACACGTGAAATGAGTGAGAATTTAATGAAGGATATCACACTTGGGGAGCTTGAGGAGACTATTACCCAGATGAAAAAAGGGAAAGTGGTTGGACCTGACAGCTTCCCAACTAAGTTCTACCAAGAATTATGGGACATTATCAAACTAAACCTTTTAGCTATTGTCCAAGAATCTCAGTGAAATAAGCAAATTCGTAAGGCTTCAATTATGACCTATTTTGCCCTCATACCCAAATGCGAATGAGCTGATAGGCTAAGTCAATTTTGCCCTATATCTCTTTGTAATGTTGTTTATAAAATTATATCTAAGATCATTGTAGAGAGGTTACAAAGAGGGCTAAGTGCTATGATTTTTGAAGAGCAAAGTGGTTTTGTGGAGGACAAGCAAATTTTGGATGATATTGTTATAGTTGTTGAGTCCATTCACTCCATGGCCAGTTCCAAAGATAAGGTGATGTTTATTAAGTTGGATATGGCTAAGGCCTTTGACAGGGTTAGGTGGTCATTCTTGTAAAAGATTCTTAGTGATTTTGGTTTTGTGAATGAATGGACTCAATGGGTCATGAGCTGCATTACCTCAGTTTCCTTCTCAGTGCTCATTAATGGGGAACATATGGAGTTATTTGGTGCCTCTAGGGGGTTACGATAGGGAGATCCCTTGTCTCCATATCTCTTTCTTCTCCTCATTGAAGGTTTGGGGAAGATGATCAGAAGGAATCAAGAGGATGGGCTTATTCAAGGCTAGTGCTGGGGTGGTGAATTGCCGATGCAGTATCACCTACAATTTGTAGATGACACTGCTCTGATAGGCATGGCCACAATGAGAGAAGAAGCTAATTTGCACATGGTGTTGGATGTTTACTTAATGGCCTCAAGAAAAATGATCAATGAAGATAAATCATCCATCTTCTTCTTAAACACTTTGAGCCCCATCTAGTAGCGAATTGCTCAAACTATGCATTTTTAGATTGGGATTCACCCCTTGATTTACTTGGGTATTCCTATTTCAGTTGGCTATCTACCCAAGGAGTCCTGGTAGAATATTTTGGATAAATTTCAAGTGAAATTGAATCATTGGACTCACAGGTGGTTATCTTTTGTTGGTCATGTTCAACTAATCCAATTAGTGGTGCAGGCTTTGCCCATCTACAGATGTATGCTCCAGGTTACCCCGATTGGAATTATTAAGGAGTTTGATTTGGTTGCTAGGAAATTTTTATGGGCTGGTAATTTGACGTCCTCCAAATAGAGCCTAGTTCATTGGGAGATAGTCTGTAGCCCCAAACAACATGGGGGTCTCATTTTGAGGCAACCAAACTTGAATGGCATTGCTTTGGTGGTAAAGCTTTATTGGCATTGGTGCACTAAACAAGATAAGGCCTGGGCCAGAATTCTCTCCCAAAAGTACTTCTCAGGGATTAATCAGTGTGATATTCCTCACTATACCCTCATAGGGAAAGGCTCGGTGATATGGGGTACTCTCAAAAAAGGGGATGCTCTTATTAAGGAAGGCTTATTTTGGATTTGTAAGTGGGGGTCCAAGGCTCTTTTCTAGACTGACTCTTGGGACGGTTATCCTCCCATTATCTCTTAGTTCCCTAATTTGTTGAACCTTTTCCAAATATTTCTTAAGGCTAGTTGGTCTTAGGTGAGTGACTTTAAATCATATATTTCATGCAGATAAATGGAGGTGGCACAATGGAAAGCTCTCGAGGCTTGGACAATTGTTGGGACATAGGAGGAGCATGTTGAGCTTTTGATTCTTTTGTCTAGGCATCATTGTAGCTCCCTCCAGCAAGAAGATGAGCTTGCTTGGTCTCCCAATCATAAGGGAGTTTACATAGTTGCCTATAGATATCAGGCCTTACTATCTCAGAGATTGGGTAAGGGGAAGTGCAATGGTGGAGATAGGTCTAGAATAAATTCTCATGGCCAAAATGCAACTACTTTGTTTGGATGTTGGCATGGAACAGGTGCTTGACCTGGGACAATATTTGGAAGATAGGCTTCCAAGGTCCTTCAGTCTGTGTTATGTGTGGGGTGGCTGAGGAGGATTCCACTCACTTATTTTTTCATTGTTCCTTTGCTTTACAACTTTGGCATTACTGGTGGGATGTCTGGCAAATTTCATGCTTTCATGCTTTCTCATTGGTCAATTTTTGTAATGCCATGGGAGAACCCCCCTCAAGGATGCCTTTCCTATAGGATGTAAGGTTAGGGGGGCCCATATTTCTATTGTGATAGCTCTGGCTCGAGAGGAATAGGTAGATTTTATGGGGCGTGAGGAACATGGCATAACAAGTTTGGCCAAAAATCGTGGGGATGATTTAGGAGATTGTGCAAGCCAAGAGTGAGGTTTGCCTTCAATTAAATAAGATGTTGAGGTGGTGGCGTGACTAGGATTTCAGTGGCTCTCAAGGAATTTGACTTGTGTCAGGAGAGGTTGGTAGGTCAAGAAGAAGATTCATAGGGTCAGATAGTGGTAGCACCCTCCCAATGGGATTCTCAAGATCAATACAGATGGTTCCTCTAGGGGCAACCCTGGGCCTATGGGTATTGGAGGGATAGGTAGGGACACCAAAGGTACAGTGATTTTCCTCTTTGTATTCCTTGAGGGGGTGTAAACCATCAACATGATGGAAGGATAGGCTATTCTCTATGCCCTTGAGAAGGTTCACGCTATGAGTTAGCGTAGGATTATTTGTGAATCAGATTCTTAAGTTTTGATCAATCTGTTCGTTAAGAGGAAAGTGTTGAATGTCAATTGGCAATTGGCTTTGATTATGCAATAGAATTTGTAGGTTAGCTCGCTCATGGATATGATTATGTTTGCTCATATTCTGCATGAATGGAATACGGCAGTAGATTGTTTGGCAAAATGGGCATCTGAGCATTTAGATGGAGGAAATATTGAGGAATGGGAGATGCTCTCCCCGGTGCTTCACTTTGATTTGGAAAGAATTCTAGAGGAAGATAGGGAGGATTATAATAATGGTTAATTTGGAATGTGCCTAGTTTTTTTGCTTTTGTTGTTTTCCTTTGGGGGTTTATGCCCCCTATTTTTCATGTAATGATCTTCTTTGTTTTTCAATAAAAATTTTACCCTTTTTATAACAAAAAAATAAGAAAGGCATAATAGTGGTTTGTAACTTGGTATCAAAAGTAATAAGAAACTTGAAATGATTTACTTAGCATAACAATTCTCCTTTAAATAAATGACATAAAAATGGTTTTGGACTTAAAAATCCAAGTCAAATGTTTTTAAAAAATAGGCAACGTAACGATGCCCCATTTAAACAAGTCACACACACACACACACACACACACACACACACACACACACACACATAAAAGATTTGAAAAATGACTAAAAAAAAGTGTGGCATCAAATTAATGTCATAAAACCTATTTTAGGATAAAGGGGTGTATAAACATGACTTGTTTTGATCATGGTTTTCATAAATAAATATATTTTTAAGTCAAAAAAAAAGCAAGTAAAAAATAAAAAGACTTAAAAACACCTGTGTATTGTCTTAATCCTAAAATCTGATAAGGTAGCTTCACAATATCAAATTCCATCTATATACTCCTTAATATTTAATAATTTTTAATCCAAAAATTTTAATGTGCATGAAAAGTAGGGTTTTTAGGCCCCCTCTTCTCTCAAGAGTTCATATGGTGACATGGAACTTCATGCTACTCATTGTATATTGACAATATATCCATGACAAGAGGGGTTTGTCTAGAAACTATTAATTTTTTTACATTATAAATGGTTCCATATGTTTCTGTAGACACTATAAATCTACACCATAGCCTGAAACCCTGAAATAAGCTGAGTCTGAAATCCTAAGGTCCTAAAATAGGCTAAGTCTGAAATATGGTGGAAACCTCCAAAAATATATATTTTGCATCTTAACTCCTAGAGGTATGAAACCACTCTCAAACACCCTAAAATTATATACATAAAATATAACTTAAAGTATAAAAAACTAAATGTCCATAATTAAATGTCAACTTATACTTTACTTAACCCTATTAAACTAATTGAATGTTTATTTTATGTATATACCCCCTATTTACCCATGGTAATTAACCCTATTAATTACTATTTACCATCCCTAACCACCCAAAATATTTTAAAAAAAAAATCCTAAAAAAAATAAAAACAAAACCTATTCCCATCCATAACAACCCAAAAACTAGCTCCCCCATGTTATATGTGGAATCCCCAACCATTTGGCAAATGTGCAACCCAAAACAAGCATGTAAATCATAACTTCCCTAGATCAATGTTAATTCTATTAGATAGACATCAATCCATATAATCATGTCAAACCATCCCTATCTGAGTTCAAAATATATGCATGTTGGAGGACCCAAATTTTGGAGGTTTGTTTTAGGTATTTGGAGGTCAAAATTTATAGCATTTGGAGTCCAAAATACACTCCACAAGTCAAGCAAATGAAAAGATCATAGTAATGATTAGGTAAGTCATTTTTTTTGGTTTTTCATTTATTCTCTCTTTTAAAATCTTGTTTAAATCCTTAATTATAAGTTATTAGATCATTTCATTGTTACATCTTGTGTTTTAAGCCCCTTTCTAGCCCATTTCTTAGTCTATAGACACCTTTGTTCATCACTAAACCTTTTGCATCCTTTTAAAAACTCATTTTTCATATTATATACATTGTGATAGGATAAACCACAATATAAGAAGATCATTTTCAATCCTATAGGATCATTATCGATTCTATCTTTTGCAAAAAAACCTTCAATTTTAGTGTTTTAGGTTTTTCTATTTGATTATGTAGGTTCCTGTGTGTTTCTTGTATGTCCCTAAACCTCTGTAATCTATCCTAATCATCCATAAACTTACTTAATATATTCCTAACCCTTATTTTAGGATATTTATCCCTCATCAATCTAATCCTTATTGCATAATCTTAGCTGGCCTTGTGTGTATTAGGTCTAGTTCCTAGCCTAAACTTATCGACAACCCTTTATGATGCTTATGTGACCAAACCTTTATTTGTGTTATCTTATACATATTAATATTAATTAATTTATATTTGAATCTAATAATTTATATATTTTATCTTATCCTTAATCATTTCCAATCTTATTTCATTTATATACTTTTTATCAAAAAAAGCGGATTGACATTTGTCAAGGAAGAATATCTTTTCCAAGACTTGGCATCTGCCAAGCAACCCACTCATATTTATTTTAATCCCATTTTTTTTAAGTGTGATGTATTATATGTCATTCCTACCTATCCAAATATGATTTCTCACAAATATTAGTCAATGGTGTACAACCAACCATCTTTTATCACACAGGTAATCCTATCCCTTTTGTTAAACCCTACCATAGTTTAAAAGTTTCAAAAACTAAGCATAAAAATACTAAAATAGTGTCATTAACACTAGGGAACAAATTTTACTTTGGATCTACACTAAATAACTTGTTTTGAAAATGTATTTTCCTTTTCACAATCATTATAGCTGTCAATTACTCAGTGTAGTGTGATGTCTGAGTTAATCATACGTTCTGAGGTAATCTCTTACTAACAGAGCTTGTTTAACTACTCAAATAAGAATCCCAAAAATTTGACCTTAATTTATATACCCCTAACATGGATTGATGCTGGTAATATTATTATATATGAATCCTTAGTTAAATGCACCCCTAAATAACTTGTAGAGAGAAGCGAGCTCCTACCCACAAGCCAAAAATGCAAGAATAAAAATAGTAGGACTTTATGGTTGTTTTGAGATCACTCAAATCACTCATATTTTTGAGAGTGCCTTAGAAAATTTAATTACATGCTCTTATAAAAATAAACAAATATAATAATTGATCATTTTTTATCATTGAAGTTCCCTAAATGGGATAACGGATGAGCATACATGTGACACTCATCTTGCGAAACAAACACTCAATAACAAACATAAAAATGAAAACTCTTATGAATATTTAACTAGAGTGTGAATTCATTTTTATAGCACCAAATTAAATATGTCATGAATTTTAGGCCCTTGGAATTGTGTGAAAACTTTAAACAAAATGAAAAAAAGACTTTAATTAAAAAAAAATTAAAACATGAAATTCAAATGTGAGTTTTTTAAATTTAGAGTGTTTTAAAAATGTTTTATCTTGGCCTTTGGGTCCTACAAATGATGTTAGGGGATTTTCTTGTTTCTTTATAAAAGTGATATTATTTAAATTTATATCAATAAGACAAAAAAATAAATCTTAAATTATCAAAACCTTCAAGCAAAAATTTAGAAGGCTAACTTGCAAAATCAATGTTAAAAATAAAATTGAACACACAAAAACATAAAATTGAGCAATCAGTATTTTGATCATAAATTCTAAACTATGCATTATTTATTCACTAAATTTTTTTTAGTTGTTCATCTATCCAAGGAAAACCTTTATGAAAAAATTAAGATAAAAAACATGAATATAAAAAAATTTATTATCTCAGTATCAACTATTATTTAACAAAAAATAGAAAACAAAAGTGGTAGTTACTAATTTGATCATAAATTTTAAAATATAAAGACTTTTTATTTGAAATTTTTATATAATTTTAATGATAAAATTATATACAATATTACAAAAATTTATTAAAAATTATTGAATACATAAAAAATTATTAATACTTTATTGGTCATTTTTATTTTAGCAAAGCAAAAAACAAAAGTAGAATAATAACTTATAAACAAAACAATTTTGCGACGTGTGTGCTCATGAAGAGTTTCACTAGGTGTGTCATTACGTATCTAAATAATATAGGAAGGGATATTAGTATCATTTTAGCAAGATAAAATCAAACAAAAATACACTAATGAAATCAACACCTCTAGCCTAGGACCTATGAAAATCAAATAACAAAACAAAAGAGAATTAAATGAAAGATATGCAATACTTTTACCTTTCTTGAGAGAATCCTTAGCTTGTTAGAAAATGACAGGGTTGTGTTCAAGAAATATTTTTCAATGAATCTCCACTTCTCTTTTGTCACCTTATCTTGGCTTTATTTGGCTTGGCATGGTAACACTATAATGAAGCTTTTTGGAGGTATTTTGGCATAATGATATTATACTAGAAAAGATTGGTTTAGAGATGTCTTACCTCTTGTATTTATAGGTATTAAAATCAACCTTAATCCTATAAATATTAGGATTATAACTAACCTTACTTAATTCAATCTAACCCTAATTTGAGTTAGGCTAACTCTAGGTTGGGTCAAAGATAATCATCAGAGCCATGTGAGAGACATGGGTCAAGAATGATTATGTCTCTCACCCAATTCTAATACTTTTAAAAGTGGATTGAAAACTCATAGAAGATATTTTAGTTAAATTTTTGAATTTCCAAAAATATAAATTCATTAATTATCCATGATCCACTTGTCCACTTGTCATGAGAGTTGAGGAATAAATTTAATTAGTGAATTTAGAAAATAGAAAAGTCCAAAAGCTATGGATTTTAGATATTTGTGTGATGTCATGATGTTGTCATCAAATCTGAATATATGAATTTATAAAAATATAAATTCATTAATTATCCATGTACTTTTTAACTATGCATTTAATTGGGTTTAATCAATTAAGCAATTTTTATTAGGTAAATTGTATTTTCTAAATTTATGTAAGGTTACCCCTCACCCTTGGTCAAAAATATCAATTTACTAGGTCGTAATTTGATTGGGAATGAGTTGGAGAGAAGTTATTATTGAGTGAAATGAATTTCCCTAAATAAGGATACATTGACATGATTTATGGCACTACGTCTAATGCATAAATGAATTTAGGATGAACAATGATTTCTAGGCTTAATTTGCATTTTTAGTAGAAATCAATCTAAATTCCAATTAAGATTTATATCCATATGAACACCATAAACATTTGGAGGCTGAAAATAAAATTTATAAATACCATTTTGGCCTAAATTTGGTGCCTAAGAAGGACAAACACAAAGACATACTTGTTACACTATCAGAGGCCAATTGTATAGACCCTGATATCCTTACTTCATCTTCACATACACCTCTTATCAACATGTCTAATCATTTTACCATTTCAGACAATGGTTCAAGAGAATATTTGACCCATGACACATTCTATATTTATAATATTCCATAGAAACCCAAGTCCTATAGAAGGTTCAAATTTAAACCAGCTTGCATAGAATGGTGATGAAATGGGAAAGGAAAGATTCATAGCCTAGCACCTATTATCTTCATTCCTGCCACTATTCAAGAAGAGGACCCACTAGCCAATGATGATTCATAGTTATACAATGACAAGTTGGTTGATTACTACCAAAATTAAAAGTATCCCATCCATAATAAGATGATGGATAACCAAGCCTATATATGCAAAGGCCTAGGAGCAAATCAGTATGGTACTCTTGAGCCCATTTCTATGACCAGATATAAGGGAACTTATGGTCTCATATTTAAACTGACTAGGGGTGACCCCACATATCTTATCCATGTTCTAATGCTAATGACTAGTGATGATGATTTTGGTAGTGAATTAGGGTCTGATCATAGCATTTATGAATACCTTTCTATTACCAACCTATTTGACCCATATGCCATTTGCACCATTACACTAGTAATCTAACATGTCACACTTCCCCTTTATCATCCTCAAATTATAGATTTGCATCAAAAAGAATCCATAGTACCTTTATATGAGTTTAAGAATCATGAGGCATTTTGTGATTTTCTATCCCTAAGAGATAATGTTCCATTGGGAGATCACAAACTAGGGTTCTCTATCAAACTAGATCTTAGAGCCTATTTTGGAGAGTAGTTGAACACCCTTAGCCAGAAGAAAACTAATAAAAAATTGAGGTTCTAAATTTAAAACCTCTTTGCAGCACATTTGTACCATGGCAAAAGTAAAGAGAAAGGCCAGTATTTTGGTGAAAACCTATTTCAGGCACCACTAAATAGGAGTGTTCATATTTTTTTGAATGAAGCTCAGGGAACCACCAATGGTGAACTTAATTTTAGGTATAAGTTAAATATATAAGAATAACATGTCTTTGATCAAATTTTATAATAATTTCCTACAACATTTGTTAAATGGTCATTTCTCCTATTAAGAGATTCAAATTCATCCTATTTCAGAGAGCTTGAAGAATTAGTTTGAGCAGATCACTTTGCCATGGTAGGCTAATTCACATCCTTACCAAACATTATATAAGATGTCTAACTATAGAATTCAAAATTATAACTCTAGAAAACCCTAAATAGATCAAACTAGGCATGTACCTCACTAAGAAAGAATGTGAAGTTTTAACAGCCCTTTTGAGGGAGTTTGTTGACATTTTTACATGCGCCTATTCAAACATGCCAAGTTTAGACCCCACCTTAGTTGTACACCACCTCATTGTGCATATTGATGCTAAACCCATGAATCATAAAATATGTAAGATCTATCCTCATATTATTGTGTTAGTAAAGAAAGAGTTAGAAAAACTCTTGGAAGTGAGATGTATTTGATCAATCAACTACTCAGAGTGGATCTTAAACATTATGTCTGTTAGTAAAAAGCTAAAAGGGATCAAAATTTGCACTAATTTCAAAGACATCAATAAGGCATGTCTCAAGGATGACTTTTCTTTGTTTAATATCAACATGATAGTTGAATCCATAATCAAGTATGAAAATATTTACCTTATGGATGGATTTTTAGGATATAATAAGATTAGGATTGCACTAGAAGACCAACACAAAATAACATTCACCATTCCTTAGGGAATGTTTTTCTATTAGGTTATGTCATTCAGCCTAAAAAATGTTGGGGCCACATATAAAAGAGATATAACCATTATATTTCATGGTAAATTCACAATATTATTAAGGACTATGTGCAAGACATATTGGGTAAATAAAAAACCCATGTAGATCATCCAGTCATACTACGAAGGATATTTGAAAGCCTTAATGAGTATAAGGTTTGAATCAATCCCAAGAAGTACATATTTGGTGTCACTTTAGGCAAAATGTTATGCTTTATTGTCTCTTGTTGAGGCATTGAAGTTGATCCTACCAAGGTATAAGCCATTACCAAAATGCTACCACCTTCCACTTTGAAGTAGCTCTATAGCTTACAGGTAAAAATCTAGTCTATCAAACACTTCATTTCATAGTTAGCCAAAAATTGTCATCCCTTCACTCACTTGTTGAAAAAAGGTGTTACATTTCTTCGGGATGAATAATTTCAAAAAGCCTTTGAGTACCTAAAGGAATATCTTATCAATCCACCAATTTTGTTACCATCAATGCTAGGAAGGCCATCTTTGTTATACCTATCTGCCATTGACAAATACTTGGGGGCACTTTTAGATCAGCATGATGAAAACGGGAAAGAACATTTTTTATATTATCTAAGTCATATATTGATCATGTATGAACATAACTATATGCCAATATAAAAAGCTTGTTTAGCTATGGTCTTTGCAGCCCAAAAGATGCACCATTATATGATTAACAACAAGACCATAATCATTGCAAAAGTAGATCTACTAAAGTATCTACTATTAAAGGCATCTCTACAAGGCCACATGGCTAAGTGGATCATGATTTTGAGAAATTTCAAGATCGAATATGCCAATCAAAAGGCCATAAAGGGATAATTTCTTATAGACCAACTTGTTGAAGTTCCCCTTTATGATATTGAACCACTCACTATTGCATTCCCAAATGAGTCTATCATGACCATCACAGAAACACCTCCTGAGGATTAGCACTAGAAGTTATATTTTGATGGGTCATTCATATCTCATGGATCAAGGGGAGGCTTATTATTTATTACACCATAGGGATATCATATTCCCAAATCATTTTGTATCATCTTTCCTTGTACTAATATCATGGTTGAATATGAAGCACTCATTACATGGCTTTTTTAAGGAATACAATGGAGTATTTAGCATCTCGTGGTTCATGGTGATTTGTAATTAATCATCAATAATGTTATAGATCACTTTTAGACCAAAGATGATAATTTAATACTGTAAAAGTCCATGGTGGACATTCTTAAACAAAAAATTACCCATATACATTTTAAACACATACCTCAGGCTAATAATAGGATAATGGATGCTATGGATGCCATTGGTTATTTGATTCACAACACAGATAAGGCAAAAGACTATCAGTTTATTATTGAACATCTTTTAATGCCTTCTCATAAACCTTTGACCATTGCAATGATCTATGATATTATTGGTACCATTTCTATTTGGTATTCATACCTATATAAATGCCTTCAAGATCAAATCCTTCTGCTAGACCTATCACATAAACAACAAAAAGCCTTTACATTCCAAGCCTCTTAATATTCCCTAATTAGCCCAACCCTTTATTTCGGAAGCTTTGATGTAACTTTGCTTCATTGTTTAAATTTGGAATAAGCCACATTAGCATTGAGGTAAGTTCATGAAGGAGTATGTAGAGCCCACACTAGTGAGGTTGTCCTTACTAAAAAGCTCCTACATACCAATTACTATTGGCCAACTATAGAATTAGATGTAGTTGTTTATGTCAAAAGGTGTGATAAATGTCAAAGGCATGCTAATTTGATTCATGCTTTTTATAGAACACTTAAATTGATACTTACACCATGGCCATTTTCATTATGGGGACTCTATCTCATTGGAAAGATTAATCCTACCTCATCCGATGGCCATAAACACATCCTTACTACCATTCAATATTTAACTAAGTGGGTTAAAGCTATAGCCCTCATTTATGTGATTGGAAAATAGATTTTCAAATTCATTTTCAACCATATCATATGCCACTATGGTATCCCATCTAACATTATATATTATAACGATGGATCATTTAAGAAAAAGGATGTTAAAGCACTCTATGTTGAGTACAATATCACCCAACCTTTTTCCACTACATATTAACCATGAGGTAATGGCCAAATAGAGCTATCTAAAAAAACTATTGTCAACATTCTTAAGAATATTGGAAATGATTAAGGCCTTGATTGGCACCTATAGATTTTTTTCACCCTTTGGGTATACCTTACTAATTACCATACTCCAACAGGAGCCATACCATATTCCCTAGTTTATGGCACTAAGGCCATTATTCCCATCAAGGTCAAGTTACCTTCCCTACATATCTTGTTGAAACACATCCTAGATGATGAATATTATAGAATATCTCACCCAAAAAAACTAGAGTTACTGGGTGAAAAGTGCATGGTTATTGTAAACAATTTTCAAGCATATTAGAACCAATTACGTGGTCAGTATAATTGGTGTGTCAAACATAGATAGTTCAAGCTCGGTGATCTTATCCTCAAAGAAAACCATAAGAACACCATGGTTGATAAAAATAAGAAAGGCAAGTTCAAACCTAATTGGATATTCCATTATGTCAATTTTGACAATTATGGCTCTAGACCATATAGGCTCGCCAAACCAGATGGAGATGATCTTGAGGAGCCCATGAACATAATACACCTCAATTATTATTTTGATTTAAATACCTAAAGTGTTATCTATGAGGACCATTTACATCATACCCTACTATCACCTTCCTTGTATCATATCATATACCATTTCTTCCATACATTCCCTATGGACCAAATTTGTTTTACCCTTCCCAACCCACCCCTTTTTACCTTAATTTTGATCCATTGGTTCTTCTGTCATCATCAGTGATTAGATTCAGATAAATTTTCAATAGTTAATTCATTATTCTAAACAAAGAGACAATATCTTAGACCAGTATAACAATGGTTTGACAATTTTATTCTTCACTATTGTCAAGTTCTAATTCATTTTCAGTTTTAATAATTATAATCGCCTCTAGGTAAATTAGTATCATTGACCTATGTCATTTTTTCCTAATTATAACCTCATGTGGGTAAATTAAGAACAACACCTTTTCCATGCCTTGCTACATCACATTTCTATTCCTATGCTATACCATGTTATTTGCCTAATTCATGAACTTATTGCTACCTAGTCGAATTCCTCTATTGTAAGGCAGAACTAAAGTGACTTGAGGTCTCATTTTGAGACTATGTAGGTAACACTTAATTTATGTTGAGGTTAGCTTAGCCACCCTTTTCCCTCAATCTTACCATTTTTCAAGCAACCTAAACCACATTCTTTCCATTTTTTGCATTGGACTATTTAGTATCTCATCATTCTTAATTGAGTTGAGACACTTAGAAAATTACGAAAACATTAATAAAATATCTAGAAAATCCTCTAAAACATAAAATCATGAAAATTGGCTTAGAATTTCTATGCAAGATATAAACTCATCAAATTTTTTTGGGATGGACCATATTATTTATTTTAGTTTATTTATAAACTAGCTTGGTCTTTTTCCTCCCATTTCTGGGATAACTACATTGACTGGAGGTCTGCACGGACTATGTAGGTAGCACTTGGATGTATGGGGTATCTTGAGTTAGCTCAACTACACCTTTATTTCTTTTTCAACCACTTATTTGCCTTAAGGATCCTAAGACTCCTAACTATTTCATAATTAACTACTTGTCTTTTGGTTTCCCCATTCCTTGTTGGCATTAGCCGTACACTCTCATTATTTTGAGAGTTCATATTATGCACATTATGTATGCAATTTTGATACATTAATGACAAATTAGATTCATCTTACTTTCTTACCATTTTGTAATTTATTTACACCCTTGACATTTTGTGAGCTCATTCCCATTCTTAGGTTTAGACATAGTAATCATTATGAACCCATTTCATGTGTGTGCACTTATTTATTAACTTTTAGTGTGATTTTAGCCTAAACCTTAATATCACACTTGAACACCTAGTTTTTGTTGATGTTTTCATGATTATGGAATGCCATCCCTCTCCTTTGATATGTACTCACCATTTTGCGATACCATTCCCATATTCCTCTACACATCAATCATGTTTCCTTATCATCATTTTCTTCTATCCCATATCCTGGGAGAACTACATTTGTCATGAAGTTCATGTTAGATCTTGCATCCATAGAAGTATGTAAGAAGCATATAATTTCCTATTGCAACTGGTGTCAGCTCAACTACCCCTTATTTTTTACTATATTCCCCCATCTTTTTTTTTTATTTTCATTCTCTTATAGACTAAGGGTAATGTATGACACTTTATTTTTTGTTATTGTTTCCTTATAGCCTAAGGGCAACCTTGTGCCAATTGTTCCTGCATTTTTATACCTGCATCATTTTTGTCTAGTTTAGGGGTCATCCTATCATCAAAGGTGACACCTCTATTACACCTGAATGAATAATTTTCTTTCTATTTACACTAACATTATGATTAACCATTTTTTATGTTTGTTTGGTTTTATTTTGATTATTTTGTTCACTATTTGTTTATTGGTGTTTTGTTTGATTGTTTGTCTATTTACGTAATTATTTGATTTCATTATTTTTCCTTGACTTAATATTTACACATTCATTGGGTGATTCCTTATGCATGATACTTAAGTCCATCCATATTCATATGTCAACATTATCATCATATTTTTTATCTTTCATGCATTATTTTCAATTGTTTATTGGATCAAGTGTCAGTCCTTATACATATTATAGATAGATCATCATGGTGTTTTATATCATGGTGCATACCATCATGTGATATAAAAAAATAGATTTATGGATTTTACAAGCAATGGTTCCATGTTACTTCTCCTTGTTTACTTGACAAATTCCTAACTTATCCAATCAATACCCAAATGTAGAGTAATTAAATCATGAATGAATTTTAATCTTTGATAGTTAGGATGTGCATTTCCATACTATTAGGTATCCCAAATTCATGCATATCATTTGTACTAACTTACTCTTACTTTGTAACTATAGATCTGGTATGTAATCCACCTTTTCTACAATTACCCCACTAGGGCAAAAAAATGACTTATATCATGCTTCCATCCGCCCTTGTGGGGTAAATCCTTATACAAATGATTATAACCACCTTTGATAAAAACATTATGTTTTGATCTATCCAACCTATTGGATCATGTTTTCATTTTGCTAATGATTATAACTACCTTTGGTAAAATCATTATCTCTATCCTCCCTACTGGGGCATTTTTCATTATGCTAATGATTATAATCGCCTTTGAGAAAATCATTATTTTTTCACTTCTATATGTCAATGATTATAACCTCCTTTGGTAAATCATCCTTTTTATCTTCCCTATTGGGACATCTCATTATACCACTAATTATAACCACCTTTGGGTAAATTAGTCTTTTCCACCCCCCTTTACTTTTAGGTCTCATTGTTTCTTTTTGAGGGAACGTTTGTCAACCTTCTTTCTCACTCACTCCCTTGAGGGGACATCCAGGCCTCATCCATAACCTTCTAGGGAATTAGGCATTTACAAAAAAATAATTCTTTAAGAAGAAATTAATGTGCTTATAGATTACAATGCCTTTCCAAACAGGGCAAAACTATAGACACCCCATTTTGGCCATAACTTGCTTCCAGCTAGAATTCAAATTGATTTCTACCAAATAATACAAATTAAGCCTATGAATCACTAAATATCCCAATTTCATCTATGCATTAGACATTATTGCTTATAATCATGTTGAATCATACCTATTTTGGGTATTATCCTTTACACAATAGTAACCTCTCATATATTCATCTCTAATCAACTTATGGCCTAGCAATGTGACAGTTTGGCCTTTGGACCCATTAATCAGGGAACTTGAACAATTCCTAAATTGTTAAAATGCTAAGCAAACCAAATTAAATACTTAAGTTAATTTTCCATGCGAAAATAGTGAAAAAAAGTTTTGTAAAAAGTAAAATTTAATAAAATTGAGGTCATGATAACATCATCATCCTCAAAATTAAGCAATTAGAAATATCTCCCTAAATGCAATAAATTCAAAAATAAAGATCCATGCCTAATAAATAGGATCTCTATCCTATTTATTAAATGCATGTCCCATCTTTAACTCAAGTAGGGTTATCCTTAACTCAACTAGGGTTAGTTTAAACTCTACTATGGTTAACTCTAACCTAACTACACTCATGTTAGAGTTAGCTTTAGAGGCTATAAATACAATGACTCGCCCATTGATCCATAATATTGAGAAGTGTAATGTTATTATGTAGGATTTCCCTCAAATCTATTTTGATGTAAATTTATCATGCCCATTTGCTAAGCCCAACCAAGCCAAATCTAAACTCAACATTACCAAGGTGACAAGGAGAGATGGAATAAGGAGCTTCATTTCCAAATATTTATTGATCACATAACTGAGCACATAAACCCATTGCCAACACATAACACTTGATTTCATGGAAGGTAAACTTGCTTATTTTGCTTTCATTTGTTAGTTACTTGTGTAGTTCACTAGATCCTTGAGTGTCTAGGCTAGATGTGTAAGTTATAATTAGTGTGTTTTGTTTGATATTATTTCATACTAACACTATACTAATCTCACCTCTTGGATTCCTATTGGTCACACTATCCATCCAAACATTATTCAATGGTCCAACAAATGAATACTCATACACCATAATATTATAAATATAATTTTATCTCTCATTAGCTGTTAAAACATGGATACAAAGGATAATGATTAGTTAAAAATGAACAAGGTATAGCCTAACGTATTCCTCATGTAAATAATAAAAATCAGCAAGGCTTGTGTGTTTTAGAAAAATACGTAAGTCAAAAATAAGATACTTACAATCAACCATGTTTTTTAAGGGCCAAGAAAAATGCATACATGTCCATACTTCTATGAATTATCTATAATTCTTAAATCCTCATTTGATTGAATTAAATACTTCATTGATAATTTTGACATTGGATGAGTTCTCAAATGATGAGTCATTGCTAGAGTACTTGGGTGCACATGAGGATCTCCCTTATTTCTATCATAATAATAGTTTTCCTCATTACACTTATATTCATGCTTATTTTGGTGAGAGAGATGATATTAATATCCTACATGATTCTCATGACACTATCCCTACTACTTCATATTTTGTAGAATGATCCATTTTACTAAATGATGAAATAGTATAATATAACTATAGAAGAAATAAAGATAATTTACCAATATTACTTACTACAATGATGCAGGAGCATGAATTCAAAACCTATTAGTATGCCCTACATGATTACCTAGAGCTATTTTCTTGGCATTATTCAAATATGCCTAAGGTTGAGCCATCAATGGCAATGCATAATATGTTATTATATTCAAATGCAAAACTAGTTAAACAAAAAAAATCATCCCAAGGTGTCATTATTGGTAAATATAAAATTAAAATATATTTGATATGGGTTTTATAAGATCCATAACACATTATGATTAGTTTCTAACATTGTACCATCACTAAGCCTAATGGTGAGATTAAATGTTGCACTGAGTATCATGACTTAAAAAAAACTTGTCTAAAAGATGACTTCCCTTTACCTAATATTGATGTGATTGTCAATTATATAGTTGGATATGAGACATTTTTATTTATTGATAGATTTCTAAATATGAACACATCAAAATTAACCTAGCAAATCAAGAAAAATAGCATTTACCACCCCATGGGGAACATTTTGATATATTTTCATGCCTTTCAAACTATAAAATTCAATATAAATGTATCAAATGGAAATGACACACATTTTCCATGATATCATCCTTAAAACTATTGTATAATATGTCGATGATTTCTCACAAAATCCAAACACCAACAAGATCATGTTACAGAAATATGGTAAATATTTAAACACTTATAAAAGTTCAATATGTGATTAAATAGAAATAAATGTGTTTTTGGAGTATCTTATAGAAATATTTTGGAGTAAATTATCTTCCAATGGATCATCTAAGTTGATCCAAAAAAATATAAAATCTGTCATTGAGATGTCACCACTAACTAATTTAAAATAGTTATGATGTTTACTGGGGAGAATTTAGGCAATTCGATGCTTCATTACTTATTTGGATGATAAAATGATTCCTTTAAAATGATTTATAAAAAATGAAACTACATTCATATTGGATTATGTTTGTCAAAAAAAATTGATAATATCAAGTATTTAACAAATCCATCAATGTTTATGCCTCATATGCCAAATAGACCATTACTCCTTTATATCTCATCCATTTATGAGTCCTTGGGGGCCATGTTAGTACAATTGATGATGACCATTTAGAGCATGAAATTTATTATATATTTCATCAATTGGTTGGTTATGATTGAAAATATACCACAATGGAAAAACTATTTCTCGCATTAGTATTTTTTATGTAAAAATTACAACACTATTTACTCAATAATGAAATCCATATTATGATTAAAGAAGATCCTTTGAAGTTTCTCCTTAACAAAACACAACTAACAAGATGAATAGTTAAATCAGTGATATAACTCACTAATTTGATCTCAATTTTGTATCTTAAAGATCATTAAAAGTTCAAGTTGTATCTAATTAATTAGCTATAAATCTATTACTAGATATTTTCCCAATTACCGAGGCTTTTCATGATGAGTTAGCAACATATAATGCATCCCAGAATCCATGGAAATTTTTATTTTATGGATCCATATGTATGACATGAATGGGTGAAGGTAGCATAAATTTCACCCCTAAGGGCGACTACATCCATTCTCATATATACTAGCCTTTTCTTTCACAAATAATATAGCATAATATGAGGCCTCAATAATCATATTAACCATAGCACAAAAACTTCACATCAAGGATATTCAAGTTTTTGGTGACTCTCAGCTGATTTTTAATCAAGTTACTAATCATTACCAAACCAAATAAGAGCATTTACTTCTATATAAATAAATGATGGGTAGATTGAAAGAAACATTTGATACATTCTCTATTGATATTATCCCACATAAATATAACCATCATGTAAATGCAATGGCTAGTGTAACATCCTTAATTATTTTTTATATCGATAATGATTATATAAAATTTATAATAAAATAGTTATGACAACCTTCCATTACATTAAATAATATGGATGACTTAGCAGTTCATGATTTTACACATAGTTCTACAAATAAAAAATGGTACAATGACATTTATAGTTTCCTATACAAAGCTTACATACTAGATCATTTTACACAGAATAAAAAATGTAGAATACAATGAGATACACTTCATTATGTTATTATTTCAAATTATTTATTCAAATTAAGCTTCGATTGGAAATTGCTTTGGTGATTAAATAAAGATGAAACATGAACCGCATTCTTAAAAATGTATGATAGTGAGTGTGGAGGATAATTTAATGGCAAGGTCATGCCCAAAAAATTATCATGCCAAGGTTATTATTGACATACAATGGAACATGAATGTCTTGAATAAGTCAAACTATGTCTACAATGCCAGAAATATAGTAATTTAGATCATACTCCATCTCATTAGTTAAAGTCAATTGTCTTGCCATGGGTGTTCTCCTTATGGGGTTTTGATTTGATTTCAAAAATAAATCCCATATTTATAGGTGTTCACAAATTCATAATCACAACTACATAATACTTTACCAAATGGATGGAGGTAATTCCACTTTAAATAACCTTAAGAAATGGCATGTGTAGTTTTTAATGACCAATATTATCTCCCATTTTGGCTTACCTTCAAAAATAATTATCAAAAATGGATCTTTTAAAAATAATATAGTGAATCACTTTTACAATATATAAAATATCGAACATACAATTTCTACACCTTATTACCCACATGGTAATGTTCAATAAAAAGTAACAAATAGTATCATTGTCAAAATACTTGGAAAAATAGCTACGTGATATAATATAGATTGGCACCAATAGATGGTGTATGCCTTGTGTTCATAACACACTAGTGTTCTTAAACCTACTTAGGTTACACCTTATTAATTGGTTTATGGTACAAATGCAATCTTATCTATTGAAATTTAAATACCATCATTGCACATTTCTCTCAAGGATATTTTGAAATATAATGAGTAGTAATAAAATAATTACAACAATTGGAACAAGCAGGTGTCAAATGCACATAAGTTATTGAACATTTATAGGTATATCAATAATATGTCAAACAAGCATATAAAAAAATATATTCCACATAAATTTTTTTTGGGTGACCTAGTACTAAAAGAAAATCAAAATAATACTAATGTAGAAAAAGACTAGAAAGGAAAGTTCAAACCGTATTGTTTTTTGTTCCATTTCTAGTTACAAAAAAATTGGTAAAATGTATATACCTTATGGATAAAATTTAAGGAAAACATCTCAATAACCCCATAATATTATGCACTTGCGTAAATATTATACCTAAATATTCTAAAAATACAAAAAATACAAATATTCAAAAAAATATAAAAACATCAAAATAACCCATAAAAAACAAAAATATTCAGTATGTTCATAGTTGTACTAATTATTATACATATTATGTTTGCTTTATGTTCATATATATCATATCATTTTCTTTCTATATAAACATATTTTTCATGACCTAGACAAATGACATATGCACTTATAGATGTTGGAAGTCTCCTTTACCTACGTCATATAGTACATTAGGGGAATCTACTTCTTTGATCATGATTGATCTAGGTTACATATCCTTTATGATAATTAATAAATTATCATGTTTGATCTTATATAATAATGCTTACACATGTCTATAAAAATTCTCATATCATTCATAATGTACTTTATATGTTATGTTACATAACATTTTTTGATGACACATATATATATAGTGACTAGTATGATATTCTTATGCTAGTTTCTTATGATTCATCTATTCATATTGTCACTTCATTAAGTGTATTCCAAATGTAATTTTTATTTTATTTCTAGTGGAACATTTGAATTTTCCTTACTTGTGGTCCCGTGTGTTATTATATGTTGATTGGACATTTTAATATGTCATTCCTTTTGAATATGCAATGTTTGAAAATGATCCTTGTATGAGGTCTCCTTGGACCATTCTTTTGTATTAAATTGAATGATCTTGTGTGTGTGCTTGATTTTTTTTAAGCTTGTAATGTTACTCTCTAGACTCTATGATGATCCATATCATGTATATTAGGACTTGATGTGATCACATACTATGATCTTCATTGATATATATATATATATATATATATATATATATATATATATATATATATATATATATATATATATACTTAGACATGTTATCCCTATATATTACATGATTCATAATCAGATTATAGAACTATATTATCCTTTTGAGGTGAGGTAAATACTAGATTCTATTTCACTTACCTCAAAGGGGGATGCATATCAGTGGGGGCATGTTGTAGAAGCATGACCTCCACATTTTCATAGTTTATAGATTTCAATTAGGGGCATGTCATACAAACATGACCTCCACAATTAATCACTTTTTAGTATATCCATATTTTATTCAGGACATGTCATAGATAAATGACCTCCACACTTGCATAATCTCAAGTTTACTTTCATGATTCAGATATACACTTGGGTAAGAATTGTATAGAATTACACTAATGTTTCATAGATTTTAAATAGCATTTTCTAGACTTATGACAAATATACTCTAGGTAAGATAAATTAGAGGTGTATACTTTATAATAATGCACCAAAAATTACAAAATTTACCAATTATGTTATTCACTAAGACACATTGATTACATCGGGATGGACTATTATCAAGCCTTTTCTATTGTAATAATTGGTTAATTCTATTGGTTGAAGTGACTAAATCATCCAACTTCACCATATTTATAGGTTGGAGTGGTTAAATCATCCAATCTCACCATATTTATACTATGAGTTGATTAAATTACTCACCCTCACTAGATTGCATATCCATACTTGAGTTATGCAATTGATATTTAATGATCTTAATGGTCATCTCATAGCTCATCTTTGCATCAAATTTGGGGAATAATACCTTATAATCTGCCTCTTCAATTATCCAAGGTTCAAGTTTGAACTTATTTTATCTCTAATGTTTCATAAGGAAGCATCTTTACCAATTCAAAACATCAAAAGGCAACATGGTTGCATCGATGCATAAGTTTATTCCTTCTATGCTCTCTTTATTTTCAAACCTTTTAATTATTTCAAATTATATGCACCAATTTATACTATAACATGCTCTTATTTATATTTCATACACTATAAAATCACATGAAGTGGGATAAGACAAAGCTAAGGTGTGTTTTACACACCTAGGATTGCATTTCTTTCCTTCAAACTAGTAATTTCATTTTATACATTACTATATTAAAGTGTATAAAATGTATGTTAATGCAGGTTTTATGCACACCATAGTATAATGAGGTAGCCTCTAATGTTTTATGATCTCAATGGAGGTAAACTCCACTCTAGGGCATGAGTTTTAGGTATACAGTCTTTGACAACCTATTGATGGAATAGCTGGTAGGACATGCAGGTTATTGACAAAGTTTTTACAATGGAAGTGTGGTCCCTAAAAGGTAGTGAATCTCTATGTGAGTTGGATGGATGGTTGAATTCTAATCTAAAGTGGGTAGATCTCAAAAAAAAATCAAAAAAAAAAGAGGGAAGGATAAGGTAGAAAAGAAGGCTCTATGGTTTTTAGGAACTACTTCCCTGGTTGGTTTCTAAAAGGATAAGTGCTCTCAGAACCTACACCTACTACTAGTAGTAATTTCACACCCATAGTCATACATGGCTAATAAGTCTAAGGAGATAATGATGCAAAAAATTCATGAGATTCAGACAAAGTTTTCCTCTTTTATGTAATATATTTCACACCCTTAATCAGGGTATTATGGCTCAAGATAGTGAAGTATCTGAGGCAACTTTTTGCACACACACAAAAAACTACATCCAAAAAAGCACTCATGCACAATCAAAATTATGAATCAAATAGCTTAATCACCTTAATTAATGTAATTTACTAATCTTTAAATAGCTATTACTCATCTATTATTAGTACATCAATCAAAATAATCAAGAATCCATTTGTAGTTATTGCACACTAAAGATTATTGAAACATACAACCAAAAAAAGTAACAACTAATTACACAAAAATTAGAAATAAAATATACAAACACATTTTTTGACTATCAAAATTGATGTTGCTCCTATATTCAAAATTCTCTAACAAAAATCCAAGTTGGATTATAATTATTTATATAGACTTGGGGAAGGGATCACCTCATCCTCCAAACTCATGCAAGGTCATTACATGTGATAGTTAGAAACTAAGTTCTAACTATGGTTGAAAACTGTATAAAGGTCCAATTTCAGTTATTGGTTTAAAATAGCCTTTGAAAACATTATGCAACATTTTCATGTGTATAAAATCACTATTTATAATTATAGCTCAAACTTTATGATAATACTTCCTTGTATATGTTATGGGAAAAATCTGTTGAATATTTGAAGATAGCCATTTTTGAGTGAAACTCATACATAAGTACCATTTTACCAATGTTTTAGAACCATTGACACTATTGTTAACTGTGACCAATCTAATTAAACTATGCATTGTATGCTCACCCATGCCTTAATAGAATATCCTTTTAGAAAAATTTATAGGGTTTTAACTCAAAAGAATTGATAGTATTCACTTAATTTACCTTTAATATGCCATTAAAATATATCCTTCTCTTATTCTATTTCCCAATCCTTGCTTTCATATTCACTAACAAGATTAGTTCTCATTGGGTCTAAATCTTTGAAAACTCCACTACCAACTCACACCTTTTGATCTTCTTCATGATAGAACATCAGCGTGTTATTTGGTAGATGTATAGGGCATCTGTGCTCTTTATAATCCTAGCTCTAATGTTTTCATGCCACTTGGTAGCTCCTCACTTATTTTGGGACCTTTGAATTTTCCACATTGATCTTGCATTATCGATCATCTATGCTTAAGTTAATATGGTTTATATATATTAGCGATTTAACTCATTGAATCCTACGAACTTGACACTTGTCACATCCTCATTCCTTTAAAAAGTCTTTGTCAATTTCACACTGTCAGATCAATTATATGAATCAATATTAGCCATTGATCTGCTTGAGCCCACTAACCTTTGATTTAAAAATGGCTAATTTATGAGGTTAAATTTGACATCCACATGATCTTCAATGACATCCTTGTTGATGGTTAAAATTGTGCTTTGTTCTAACACCAACAATGGGAAGTTTCAAGAATGTGGGATTTGCAATTTGAAACGACCTCCAAATTTTTAAGAAGTTAGTCTCTTCTTTATCTTGAGTGTTGGGAGAAAAGGGATAGGAATCTAAACAAAAACACAAATGCAAAGAAAGAAAATCTAACTATGGCAATGTGCCTGAATGTAATTTGGCCCTTAATTCTAAGCATAGTGAAATTGTATGTGAGATTCGATTACATTAAAGAGAAAACAAGGCATGATCAATGTAAAAGATAGAAAATAATAGAAATAGAGGCTCACAACTTAGACTACTTTTCCAATGATATAGATAAATATCAACAAAGGCATAGAACTCAATCTTCTTATTAACTTTCAAGTTACATAAAAAGCACAGAAACATGCATAGTTACATAAACTTTCCAATTCAATAAAATAAAACAAAGGCAAATGATATTCCTAATCACAGCTCTAAAAGTCTAAAAACTCTTGACAATAGTCTCTCACAGAAAATTTTCTCCAATCTGTTGATCCTCTTCCTGGTGATCTCTACACCCCTCTTTATAGCATTGAATTCCCTCCAGATTATCTGCACATTCTCAATCTAACAGCCTGACTGAACTCTGACTAAAGTGGAAGTGTTTAATAAAAGATATTTCTTAGATCTTGAGACATATGGTCTTCCTATAGTTCATTGGCTGAAACAGATACACAAGATGCTCCCTTCTATCAAATAGAAGAGGACACTTGGCATGTTACTTAAAAACCTTCTTATTATTTAGGAGGCACTAAAAAATGACACTTGGCATGTTTTGCATTCTTACCGAAGACACATGGCACTTTCCACATTACCTATATTCTTACTGTATCTTTGCTTAGAAGTGTTCGGTCCTTGACATCTATCACCATCCGCTTCTCCAAAAATTAAACAACTTCTATGGAAAATGGGACCCAAAGCATTTCTCATCTAAGCAACTTCAAAAAGGGAACAGGGACAGGTGGTACTTTTTGATTATTCTTGACAAAGGACACATGGTGATCTCCACGGCCTTTAGCTATCTTTTTAAAAACCTATGGAAGGTGACACATGTTCATCTCCACATTGCCCTATCTATACTATAGAAAAAATCGGGCCTCATTTCATACTTACACAGACGATGACACTTGGTGGCTTTCGCTTGCCTCAGAACAAAAACTTAGGACCCACCACAGTCTTTGCGTATCAATGAAACAAAGTGAAGATAATTCAAAGGTTGACATGTGGTGGATTTCACTTTCTTCAGCTAAGAATACATGGCATCTTTCATTGTTTTTAGAAAAGCACATTGAAACCTTCTGATGTTGCCACTTGGTGCCTTCCACTTGATCTTGAAACTTAGCTTGTTGAAACCTTTTTCTCAAAAGAGATTTAAAACGTAGATGTTGATATGAAACATGGATGCTAACACTTGTCACGTTCCATGAGTTACTATGAGATATGTGGCACGTCTTGACCAATTTATAGAAATTATGAAAGGTGCCTCAGCTGATGACACTTGGCAGCTTCCGCTTGACTTTGACACTTAGAGAAAAATGAGGCAAAAAGAGAATCGAGCCCAAGCTCTGAGTCAAAACTCTGCCGTCTCAAACCAAAGTGTGTGGGGACAAAATTTTGTAGTGCACAACTAAAAAATTAGAATGAAATGTAGAGTATTTTTTACTCTACAATCCTCATGACCATAAATGACATCCATGTGATTGTTAAAATTTAATCTCCTATCAATTTTTTTATGATCTTAATTTTGACATTTGTACGACTATCAAAGACATCCTATGACCATCAAAATTTAAACTTGTATCTTTTAGTTATTGAGCCTAAATTTAATGTTTGCATGACTTTCAAAGACATCCTCTAAACGTTAATAATGTCCACATGACCGTCAAAATTTAAACCTATGTCTTTTATCTCTAGGCTTAATTTTGACATTCACGTGAATGTCAAAGACAACCATGTGATCATTAAGTTGACTTAATTCCCTATGAGCATGACACTTTCCATTTCCTAATTCACTCGGTTTCATATGTGTGCCACTTGGTAACTACTCAAGTATTCTAAGTTATTGACTATTGACACTCACATCATTTGATATTTATATCAAGCTCTCATGATGGTGACACTTATCACTCTCATGGATCTCAACAAGTCCTTTGAATTTTCAACCATTACTCTCACTTTGTTCAATCAACTAAATCCAAGTTAACGTGGTTCATTATATCTACAGGCATAAATAAAGGACATAATTTAATATAGAGGACCTTGTATAAAAACATATAGCATAAGGTCCTAGTTGTATAAATAAATATGATTTGAACTTGGGCTTGGAATATATAAAAGAGCCTCTGTGTTAATTTCAACCCTACGTAAATCATAAGATATAAAAATGACCAATCATATATATTTTTAGCCTAATGTCTTAGTATTAATAAAATAAAATTATGACCTAGGCTTAAAATCTTAAATTAAACCCAAAACATAATAAAATGCTCTCTAAGTAGGGGTGCCACTTAACAATTCTATAGGATTTTTGGTATATTGATTTTGGCAGTAGGGTATTGTTTTGGGGACCATAATTTTGTCAGATAAAATGTCCAAAACACAAATTCTAAAGGAATTACATTTTCATCAAATAAAATATTTGAGACACAAATCCCATAGTTTATTTTCATCAAATAAAATGTCTGAGACACAAGGCCCACAATTTATTTTCATCAAACAAAATGTCCAAGACATAAATTTTAAAGAATTGGTCTGAGGAACAAAAGGCCCAAAATAATTAGTCTAAGATAAAAGTCCTAAAGGATAGGCTCGTAGGACAAAGTGCTCAGGATCAAAGTTTCAAAGGGTCATTTCAACATGTCTAAAGGTGTTTGATGGTGGAGCTTGATCTTATTTTAATGCCCAGTTCCCAATAGGGGGTATTGGGGGGCAACCCCCCCTCACCAATAGGGTCACCATGGGGGTCTAAGGGGGGTAGTAACCTATTTTGGAGCCCCCCTAATGGGGGTCTAGGGGTAGTGCCCTTGAAGCAAAATTTTGTTAAAAATGCACTATAAAATATTGTAATTTCATAATCAATCTAGACTGTTCACTATTAGGTCATAGATCTAATGGTATAAATTATGTTTATACATTTGTTTCCCTATGTGTAACCCTCCTTTAGATATGAGGTCATTGTAATTATGATGGCATGTTGTATGTCAATGAACAGAATATTGTATTGGTTATATTGCAATTTTTTCCTTCATTTGTTTGACTAAATAATAAGGATTGGTTGTTTCTATATGGACATCGACCATATTGGGTGAACCATGTTAAATATGTCTCTATTGTGTTGTATTTTCTACATTTTATTTTTATAATTAATTCATTAATATTATTATGTTTTCTATATTCCTAACATAAGGATTATTCTATCAATTAAAATGGATACAACAAAAAGGCTAAAGGGAAACTTTAAAAAAATCTAAAGGATCTATTTCATAGGGCAAAGTGCCCATGACAAAAATTTTGAAGGGTCTAATTCATAGGGAAAATTTATAGGATAAAAGTCTCAAATGTTAGGTTGCACAAATCCTGAAGGGTAAGTCAAAAAGGTCGAAGGGTAGGTTAATTTTTTTGGGTAAAATACCCATGGCAAAAATCCCATAGACCTAAATCCATCGAGGGAATTGTTTCAGACAAAATTTCCAAAACAATGTCCCTGATAAAGATAATTTTATGGCAAAATCCTAAATAAAAACCCTAAGACCAAATGCTTCGAAGAAAATGTCTTATAAAGATAAGTCCAATAAATATAAGTCAAACAAAAATCTTGGAGGAATTACTTTCAATAGAATAAGTCCAATATAAATAACCCTATAAAGACTCTCGAAAGGTATAAAGTTAGTCAATGAAAACATAATACTAATGCTACTTTGCCAAAGTATGAAAAGGTTAATAATCAATATTCTCCAAGACTTTGCATAAACATATAGAAGAGGGGTTCAAATTCAAGACCATAGTATAAAAAAAGGTGGGTCCCCATTTCCATAAAGAAAGAGGGGATGTTGGGTACAACAAATGGAAATTCACTGTTAATGTAGGTTTTATGCACACTATAGCATAACAAGGTAACCTATAACATTTTAAGATCTCAATGGAGGTAAAATCCACCCTAGGTCATGAGTTACAAGTATGCCATCTTTGACAACCTATTGAGAGAATAGTTGGTAGGGCATGTAGGTTGTTGACAAGGTTTTTTGGATGAAGGTGTGGTCCCTAAAAGGTAGTGAATCTCTATGTGATTTGGATGGATGGTTGGATTCTAATATAAAGTGGATAGATCTCAAAACAAACTCAAAAAAATGAGGGAAGGGTAAGGCTAAAAAGAAGGCTTTGTGGTTTTCAGGAACTACTTCCCTAGTTGGTTTGTAAAAGGATAAGTGCTCTTAGAACCTACACCTATTCTAGTAGTAATTATAGACCCACAGTCAGATGTGGCTAAGAAATATAAGGATGTAATGATGTAGAAAATTCACAAGCCTCAAACAAAGGTTTACCCTTTTAGGATAGCTATTGTACACCCTTAATTAGGAGATTATGGTTCAGGATAGTGAAATATCTAAGGTAGTTTTTTTTCACACACATAAAAAACTACATCCAAGAAAGCACTCATACACAATCAAAATTATGAATCAAATAACTTAATCACCTTAATTAATATAATTTACTAATATTTCAATAGTTGTTGCACATATAGGATTAGTAAATCAATCAAAATAATTAAGAATCCATTTATAGTTATTTCACACTAAAGATTATTGAAACATACAACCAAAGAAAGTAACAACTAATTACACAAAAATTTGAAAGAAAATAGACAAACATAGTTGATGATGATCAAAATTGATGTTTCTCCTATATTCAAAATTCTTTGACAAAAATAAAAGTTGGATTACAATTTTTTATATACACCTGGGGAAGGGCTCGCCTCATCCTCCAATCTCATACAAGGTCATTACATGTGATAGTTAGAACCTGAATTCTAAATGTGGTTGAAAATCGTATAAATATCCAATTGTAGTTATTAGTTTAAAATAGCCTTTGAAAAAGTTATGCAACATGTGCATATGTATAAAGGCACTTTTTACAATTATAGATCAAACTACATGATAATACCTCCTTTAATAGGTTGTTGGATCAACCTATTGAATATTTTAAGATAACCATTTTCAAGTGGAACTCAGACATGAGTACTACTTTACCAATGTTTTAGAACCAATGATTTTATTGTTAACTATGACCAATCTAATTGAATTGTACATTGCATGCTCACTCATGTCTTTATAAAAAATCCCTTTGGAAGGATTTAAAGGGTATTGAATTGAAAGAATTGATAGTTTTCACTTAATTTACCTTTGAGATGCCATGAAATTGCATCCTTATCTTGTTTTATTTCTTGATCCTTACTTTCATATTCACTAACTAGATTAGTTCTCATTAGGTCTAGATCTTGGAAAAATCCACTATCGATTCGCACCATTCAATCTTCTACATGAAGGAACATGAACATACCATTTGGTAGATCTATGGAGCTTATATGCTCTTTATAATCCTAGCTCTAATTTTTTTGTGCCACTTGGAATCCCCTCACTCGTTCAAGGACCTTTGAATTTTCTACGTTGATCTTACATTATCGATCATCTATGCTCAGGTTAATGTGGTTCATAGATCTTAGTAATTTGACTCATTGATTATATGAGCTTGACACTTTTTATGTCCTCATTCCTTTTAAAATTCTCTATAAAAATCACACCATTAGATCAACTATATAGATCAATGACACCCATCGATTTGCCTAGGCCCACTAACCTTTGATTTTAAAATGGCTAATTTATGAGGTTAAATTTAACCTCTATGCAATCGTCAGTGACATCATCATGACCATAAATGGCATCAACATGACCATCAAAATTAAATATCCTATCATTTTATTTTTGATCTTAAATTTTATGTTCGCCTAACCATCAAAGACATCCTCGTGATTGTCAGAATTTACACCTGTGTCTTTTAGTTGATAAGCCTAAATTTAATGTTCACATGACCATCAAAAAAATCCTCACAATTGTCAATGACATCTACATGATCATTATAATTTAAACCTATGTATTTTATATTTGATCTTAATTTTAACATTCACATGAATATCAAAGATGTCCACGCAACCATCAAGTCAACTTAACTACTACACCTTTAACCATTAATGTGTCTAGGGATATGTGTAGTTAACTCATAGCTTACATATATTTTACATTTATTTATGCATTCATATACTTATTAGTTCAGCCTATGGGTGGTACATGGCCTTGCTATACTATATTTATGAGGTAGAGTTAGTTATTCATCATCATATTTGAGTATTCATTCTTATTGCAAGCATTTGGGAGGTTGCCAACTTAAAGTGGCTTATCTATTATTCATAATGTTTGATATATTTACATATAATTATTATATACTTCTGTATTTATTCTTATTTTGTGAATTAATTGTTAGGTTGTGGAGCTAAAAGCTTCACTAATGCAGACATTGGAGGAGGGTGCTGAGTGTCACAGTCACCAGCATCGGTCAAGCCAACCGACGTCGGTCAGGTGGAGACAGGAAGCTACCAATGTCGGTCATGGATCAGCCAATGTCGATCACCCCCAAGCAGACAGGGACTGACGTCGGTTGCCTGTGTGGTTCTAGAACTGCTAGTTCATAGACAGTTAGTTAACGAACCGATTGTTTGCATGTCAAAGGCCAATTATAGACTTGAAGCTGTGGATCTAATTATTGTAATTAGGTGTCTAATTATTGTTTGCATGAGATCTATATAATAGACTCATGGGCTATATTGTAATCAGTGCTAGAGAGTAAGAGAGCAAATATTAGCTCATTCAAAGTGAAGAGAGCATGGTGTGTTCCTCCTAGTGCCACAGTACCAAGTATGGGTGCTAGTTTAGAGAATCAGAAGGGTTCTTCATGTATGTAGGATCTTGGTCAGCAGGTGTGCAAAGCCACATTTGGAGATCTACATGGTAAGTAAGATCATTGATCTACAGGTGTATGTGTGTGTGAGGTCTAGGTTTACAGGTGTGCAGAACCAGGTTGATCTGTAAGTGGCAACAGGATCAAGGTGATAGCAACACAACAAGTAGCAGTATCAGGTGGGATCTACTTGGAGTATGGTGTGTACTCGATTGGAGAGCAAAGAGGAAGGCAAGGTAGTCCCTTCCAAAGTAAGATCATTTGAGTTACAGGTTGTTGCAAGTTCATGGGAGATCTACTTGGAGTGTGTGGAGTACTCTAATTTGGAGTGCGTGGAGCACTTGTGTACTAGCAGTAGTGATACTGACTAGTGGTACTGGCGGTAGTGGATACTGACTGGTTGGAGGTGAACACCAACTCTACGTTTGAGTTGTGTGTTGGGACCGTAAGAGAGAGAGTGAGCTCTTGAAGAGATTTACTGTTTATGCCCTAGAGGTGTGGGAGCCCTAGAGGTGTGTAAGGAAGAAGAATTGTGGCAATCTTCTTTGTTGTATTTCCTTCTAGAAGAGTATTAATACAATTGGGTATTGTCTCTCATATTCTATGTTGTTTCTAAATTCTAGTTACTTATTGCTTCTAGTTATTTCCACATGTTTAGTTGCTTGGTAATCAATGGTGCTTCCTTGGGTTCCTAATAGTTGGTATCAGAGCATGTTTGTTGTTCTAGATTCCTGACAAGTGGTATCAGAGCTAAGGTTGTAGGGAGCAAGTTTGTGTTTGATTACAGGTCACTCTCAGGGGTTTCTGATTGAGTGGGAGTAGAGCAATGGCAGAAGAAAGTACACTAAGAATGGAGGAATTTAAAAGCATGAATGGTCAATTACGGTGTTATGGAAAGAAAGAGTAGGTAAAGAAAAAATTTTGGTTGGTGGGAGATCAGCATGAAGGAACTGAAGAAGTAGATGTTGCAAGTGTTGTTGCACAAGATGCTCTGGGATGTTTCTTGGATAAAGTAGAATCTTGTTTTATAGATTCTATTGCCTCTTTCCATGCAGCTTGAAATAGAGTATTTTTCCATGTGAAGGTCTTTGGAGACTTTGGAAAGATTTATTTAGGGGCTGGTGTGCCTTGTTAAAGTATTGGCAAAGGGGAAGTGAAGCTGAAATTATAGGTGGCCAACACATGGGTGTTGAAGGAGGTCATGCAGGTCCCAGTCTTAAAGATGTGGCTAATTGCTTCAGGAAAGTTGGGTGATGAGAGATGCACAAGAACTCTCACAGTGGATGCACTTGAATTAGCATGTGGTAAGAAAGTAGGTATTTTTTATTTACTTGCTTGTATTACTGATTCTTCTTCTGTTGTGAAGACGTGGCTTTGTAGGCTTGGTCACATGAGCAAGAAGGAGATGCATGTTATTAAGAGGAAGTCAAATTTCTTTGATAGACTTAAGAACTGGAAATCCTTGGTGTTTCTGGAGGAGATGACAGCCAGAGATTAGTGGAGTGGGCTAGATAACTCTGAGCAAGGCAGTTTGGATAGGGTTTTGATCCATGGAGAGCTCGTGGGTAAAAAGTCATCACTCATAGGGAAACACAGTTATTGGTGTCAGTCAAGGGGAATCGACATCGAATAAACAAGTGCCGATGTCGGTCATGTGCAGACCAGAGTCGGTGGTGTCAGGTAGGGTGGCTATCGACGTCGGTCAGGGAATCGATGTCAGTGACTAGGTAAGACTGACATCGATTATGAAATTGACATCGGCAAAAAGGACAGTCGCATGGGAACCAACATCAGTCGAATGCAGATTGTGTGGTGACTAAGGTCGGTCACTGTAATGGATTTTGGGTAGACAGCAAGCTATCAAGGAGTCTCAAACACCCATATGGAGGACTGAAAGGGTAAGTAAGCCTCAAATTCATTGTTCCTCTTCTTTATACTCGTTTCTCATTGCAGAGCAGGAAGGATCTAGGAAACAGTGGGAGCATGGCATGATGAGGATGTAGAACCAAATGAGAGATTTGGTAGGGTTGCCAGCCAAAAGAAAGCACTGAAAGATGAATGGATACCTTAGTTAAAGAATAGAGAGAATGGATACGTGAGACAAAAGGCTAGGTCATATGGTCTTGATGAAGCTGTATAATAGTGGTATAGGTTTTGACAGGTGGATGACAAAGCAGGGCTTTAGTCAGTGTCATTGTAACCATTGTGTTTGTCTTACTAGGTGGATGATGGTCATGACATTATCTTGTTACTGTATGTGGATGGTATGTTAGCTAGTAGGTTCGTACATATAGGGTTTTGCTGAGCTAAGGGTAAGTTAGTTCAGTGGCATGTCATGAGGAATTCGGAGCAACAAAATTCTTAGGCATGAGAGACATGGAAGATCACAGGTTGATTTTGTCTCCAGTGGGAGCTAATGTGAATCAGGTGTTGGCAAGGTTCAATAAACAAGATGTAGAACCGAAGCACACCAAGGGCTGGACAGTTCAGTGTTTGAAATCACATGAGGTCTAGTATAGACCTATGTTTTTTCCAGTAGTGGGAGCTGTCAGAGAGTTAGGAGCCAATTCGAGGAAGTGGGTTCTCAGGTATTTGAGAGGGACCAGCAGCAGGTATACATGCTATGCAGGGTTAGCAATTCACTACATGGGTTTGTAGGTTCAGATGTGGTAGGTTACTTGGATGACAGGAGGTTCACCACAGGTGTTGTGGTGGTTGGTCTTCAAGGTTGAGCTTGAAGAGGGATACAAGCCAGGAAATAGATTAGATGGGGTATAGGTATAGGTACAGTGTAGCTATTTATCTCCAAGTGGGAGATTGTTAGGTTGTGGAGCTAAAAGCTTCACTGATGCAGACATTGGAGGAGGGTGCTGAGTGTCATAGTCACCAGCTTCGGTCAAGCCAACCAATGTCGGTCAGGTGGAGACAGGAAGCTGCCGACATCAGTCATGGATCGGCCGACATCGGTCACCCCCTGGCAAACAGGGACTGACGTCGATCACCTGTGTAGTTCCAAAACTACCAATTCACAGACAGTTAGTTAATGAACTGGTTATTTGCATGTCAAAGGCCAATTATAGACTTGAAGCTACAGATCTAATTATTGTAATTAGGTGTCTAATTATTATTTGCATGAGATCTATATAATAGACTCATGGGCTGTATTGTAATCAGTGTTAGAGAGTAAGAGAGCAAATATTAGCTCCTTCAAAGTGAAGAGAGCATGGTGTGTTCCTCCGAGTGCCACAGTACCAAGTATGGGTGCTAGTTTGGAAAATTAGAAGGGTTCTTCATGTATGTAGGATCTTGGTCAATAGGTGTGTAAGGCCATGTTTGGAGATCTACATGGTAAGTAAGATCATTGATCTGTAGGTGTATGTGTGTGTGAGGTCTAGGTTTACAGGTGTACAAAACCAAGTTGATCTACAAGTGGCAGCAGGATCAAGGTGACAGTAACACAACAGGTAGCAGTATTAGGTGGGATCTACTTGGAGTATGGTGTGTACTCGATTGGAGATCAAAGAGGAAGGCAAGGTAGTCCCTTCCAAAGTAAGATCATTTGAGTTGTAGGTTGTTGCAAGTTCATGGGAGATCTACTTGGAGTGCATGGAGTACTCAGATTTAGAGTGCGTGGAGCACTTGTGTACTGGCAGTAGTGATACTGACTAGTGGTACTGGCAGTAGTGGATACTGACTAGTTGGAGGTGAACACCAACTCTATGTTTGAGTTGTGTGTTGGGACCATAAGAGAGAGAGTGAGCTCTTGAAGAGATTTACTGTTTATGCCCTAGAGGTGTGGGAGCCCTAGAGGTTTGTAAGGAAGAACTGTGGCAATCTTCTTTGTTGTATTTCCTTCTAGAAGAGTATTAATACAATTGGGTATTGTCTCTCATATTCTGTGTTGTTTCTGAATTCTAGTTACTTATTGCTTCTAGTTATTTTTGCATGTTTAGTTGCTTGGTAATCAATGGTGCTTCCTTGGGTTCCTAATAGTTGGTATCAGAGCATGTTTGTTGTTCTAGATTCCTGACATTAATATCATTCCAAGTGGTATCAAAGCATTGATTTGGGCCATTATCAAGTCACAAGCCCTAGATCTTGAAATTTGGATATATCTTACAAATAAGTGATAATTTCTCTACAAGATTTTTACTAGAGTTTTGATATCGTCCAACTAAGTTTTAATTAAAATTTCATATCATTTGGATCTATTTTTAATAATTTATCACCATTTTATGTTTTTTTCATAAATTTGCTCCATAGCTCATAATTTGTATAATTTTTGAAGTTTTATTATATTTTTATAAATCTTGTGAAAAATAGTTTGGTTTTATTCTTTCATATTTTTTACTTTAGGTCTAAATATTTAAAAAGATTAGTGGTTAAAGTTGGGTCAACTAGGCAAAATAAGGTTCACCATCAAGCCTTTATATGGCTAGTCCTAACACCCACAGATGGGGGAAAGGGCAAGACACCCATAAAATTCCTTTAGAAGATGACATGGAGTCTAAATCATCTAATATTATTTCTCAAATCTGTTAAAATATACATGACCTAATGTAGAAGGATGTGCAAGTCCAAACTCAAATATTACCAATGCAAGGGAGTTTAATGGCATGAATAAGTAGTTGCATCAAATCATGACATTAGTGGATACCATTTAATCTAATTTAACACTTAAAACCCCTCCACTTTTTCTTTTTGGTCCTCCTCCCAATACTAGCACTACTAATATTGGGGTAAAACCGATGTTGCCAAATGTAAACTTATGCAAGTTTGATGGTAAGGATATACTCATTTGGATCACTTAAATTGAAAATCTATTTTATTTACACCAAAATCCTATCTCTCAAAAGGTGGTTTTGGCATCTCTATATCTATAACTTTATCCATTCATTTGGTATCATCAGTTTTGTACTCAAAATAAGAAGATTAGTGCTCCTATCATATGGTCAATATTCTCTAATGAATTGATGTATCATTATTAGGATAATGTTTTTCAAAACTACTTTAACTAATTAGCTAAAATATGATAAACAAGAATAGTGAAGGATTATATTCATCAATTTCAAAATCTATCTTTACATGTGGAGGGTATCACTGAGGCAAATCTAACTGACCTTTTTCTAGGTGAATTAAAATATAATATTCAATTGGAGGTTCATATGTTTAACCCCACAACTATATCTAAAGCTATACTAAGGTCATGCTTGGTAAAAGAAAAAGAGATGATCAAACATCATCCTTTCACTACCAGTCGAGAATGCACCTTCCCAACTTCATCATGGCCTCAACCTACTAGATTGACACCATAACAAATTGAGGAGAAGTGTGCCAAAGGGATGTGTTATGGTTGTGACAGTAAATGGAGCAAATGTCATTGATGTGATGAAAAGAAGTTATTTTAAATTGAAGGGGCTAACAAGGATGAAGAAGATGAGGAGGAATTTGTTGAGGGTTTTGAAGGACCCAAGGATGAAGCTGTAGATTCTCAACCTACTATCTCCTGCCATGCCCTTATAGGTATTTTTACTCCTTGGACTCTTAAGGTGGTGGGTTTCATTAAGAAATATAAAGTCATAGTGTTGATTGACATAAGCAGTACACATAATTTCATCAATAGTAAGTTGGTTGCTCATTTGAATTATTTCATCTACCCATCCTCAAAATTTTAAGTCACGATTGCAGATGGTGGTATAGTTAATTATTTTGGAAAATGCCACATTATTAAGTTAACAATGGGGGAATATTTGCTATATTCTCCTATGTTTGTTATTCCTATAAGTGGGAATGTCATTGTTTTATAAGTATAATGGCTCACCACATTAGGTACTATTGAGATGAATTTCCATGAACTATTCATGCATTTTTATTCTGAAGCCAAGCTAGTGAAACTAAAGGGATTAAGATTTAAATATCCACAAATGGTTAGTTCACATCAGATGACCAAGATGATGAAACAAGGTGCTAAAGGATTTGTGACATTATTTTTTTCCATTGATGTTTAATAAACTAAGGAGTCTACCCATCCTGAGTTACAACAAATATTGGATGAGCATTCAGTTATTTTTAAAGCCATGCCAAAAGTTCTTTCTCCTAGTCATACTCATGATCATTCCATCAGACTCATTCTTGGAATTATTCAACCTAGCATCAGACCATATAGATATCCTTATGCCCAAAAGAGTGAAATTGAAAAAATGGTACAAGAGTTGTTGGAGGCAGGTACCATTCACCATAGCCAAAGTGAATATTCTTCTCCAGTAGTCATGGTTTGAAAGAAGGATGAAACTTAGAGGATGTGCCCATATTATGGAGAGCTCAACAAGTTCACTATCAAAGATAAGTTTCTTATTCCTATAATTGATTATTTTTTAGATGAATTACATGGTGTTATTTATTTTAACAAATTAGATCTTCACTTTGGGTATCATCAAATTTAGATCCGTGAGGAGGACATTCCTAAAACAGCATTTCATACTCATGAAGGCCATTATGAATTTTTGGTCATTCCCTTTGGTCTCACCAATACACCATCCACCTTCCAAAGTTTGATGAATATGGTTTTTAGGCCATTTTTGAGAAAGTTTTTACTTGTGTTTTTTGATGACATCCTTATTTATAGAAAAATTTGGGAAGACTACTTACATCATGTGAAATAGGTACTCTCAATTCTTGAGCAACATTAGTTGTATTCTAAACCATCCAAATGTACTTTTGGAGTTTGAGAAGTGTAATATTTGGGTCATATTGTATCACATGAGGGAGTAAAATTTAATCCTAAAAAAATCCAAGCCATCATGGAGTGGTAAATTCCTAAGACACTTAAGAAACTAAGGGGATTTTTGGGGCTAACTGGTTATTATCATAGGTTTGTCAAACACTATGTAGTATTGCATCACCGCTCACTTCCTTGTTGAATAAAGACTCCTTCCAATGAACTAATATAGCTACCAAGGCATTTGAACAACTAAAAATGGCTTTGTACACCACCTTAATATTGTCTAATCCAAATTTTTCTAAAACTTTTATGGTTGAATGTGATGCATCTAGATATGGTATGGGTGCAGTACTCATGTAAGAGTGCAATCCCATTGCCTTTTAAAGTCATTAAATAAAGGGTAAAAATCATCTCAAACCCATCTATAAGAAATAGATGATGGCTATTCTACATGCATTCCAATAATGGAGACCTTATCTATTGTGTTTTCACTTTTAGGTAAAGACTAATCAAGATCGTTATTCTCTAAAGAAAAACAAAAATGGGTGAAAAAAAATTTAGTTTTTAATTTTGAAATATATTACAAGAAAGGAAAAGAAAATTTGGTGTTTGATGCAACCAATTATGGCATATTTATGTGCCACGACCATTTGGTAGGCAGACTAGCTCAAATAAGTAAGGGCAAAATGGGAAAACAATAGTATTACCCATGCATTGATTTAGAATCTGCAAAAGTATTCTCATCAGATTAAAAAATTTACATGGAATGGGAATGCATTATGGTACAAAGATAGATTATATCTATGTTAGAAATATCTTCTCGAAAAAAAATCCTTCAAGAACTTCATGTGTTTCCACTTGGTAGTCACTTAGGGTTTTTGAAAACCTTTCATAGAGTCAAGAAGGATTTTTTTGGAAAGGACTCAAGGGAGACGTACAAAAATATGTGGTTGAATTTATGGTCTATTAGTAAAATAAAGGTGAAACCTTAAAACCTTAGCACTTTTACATCCCTTATCCATCTCTAGTCAATGATGGGAAGAGGTATCTATGGATTTCATTACTGGGTTACCACTATCTGAAGGTAGAAATATTATCATGGTTTTTGTGGATAGACTCATAAAGTATGCTCTTTTTTTTTATCTCAACCATTGGTGTCCAATATAGTAGCTTTTTCCTTCCTCAATATGGTTCATAAATTGCATGGTACTCCCAAGATTATTATTAGTGATTGAGATCCCATATTCACTAGTAATTTTTGGACAAAATTATTTTCATGTTTGGGAAACCAATTGTCTCATATTTCATCCTATCATCCTAAATTTGATGGACAAATTGAGGTATTCAACAAGTGTTTGGAAGGGTACCTTCATTTTTTTGTGTTAGATAAACAAGATAAATGGGTTCAATGGTTGCCCTTAGCTAAATGGTGGTATAATACTTCAATGCATAGTTCATCTAAAAAGTCTCCTTTTATGTAATTGTTTGGATATCATCTTCCATCCCTCACTTCACCCTTTAATACCCACCCAAAGTTATGTGCTATGGAGGAACACCTTCAACATCAATAGGAAGTCCTTGCTAGTTTGCATGAAAATTTAACTTTAGCCTAGAATCACATGAAGTAATAGGTAGATCAACATAGGAGTGCAATGTATTTTTAAATTAGCAATTGGGTATTTGTTCACTTACAACCATAAAATTATATTTCCTTTAAGTAATAAAATAATGATAATAATTTATCTCCCAAGTATTATGGCCCTTATTAGATCTTGCAAAAAATTGGTAGTGTGGTCTACAAGCTGTAATTTCCTCCATCCGCCCATATTCATCTAGTTTTCATATATCTTGCCTTAACAAGGTGATTAGATATATATTTACCACTTAAATCAATTTACCATAATTAGATGAGGAATTTAGTGTTATTCTTGATCCTGAAGTGGTCCTTCAAACATGCACTAGGCAGTTACGATCTAGACTAATTATTGAGTATTTGATCAAATGGAAGAATCTACCTTCTAAAGATGCTACCTGGGATGATTAATTATTCATGAAACAACATATAATATTTATTCAACATTGAGGACAACATTATTTTGAAGGGGATGGGCATGTTATGCCCTTAACCATTGGCATGTCTAGGGATATGTGTAGTCAACTTGTGGCCTGCATAACCCTTTTTCATATTATTTTACAATTATTTATGCATTCATATAATTAATAGGTCATCTTATGGGTGTAATATGGCCTTTTTATACTATATATAGGTGGTAGGGTTAGTTATTCATCATCATACTTGAGTATTCATTATTATTGCAAGCATTTGGGAGGTTTCCCCCTCGAAGTGGCTTATCTATTATTCATAATTTTTGATATATTTCCATATCAATGTGATATTTTTTTTATTTTTGCTTATTTATTGAATTAATATCATTTCAAGTCGTATCAGAGCATCAATTTGGGCCATAATCAAGTCACAAGCCCTAGATCTTGAAATTTGGATATATATTGCAAACAACTGTGAATTTCTCTTCAATTTTTTTATTGGGGTTTCTAAATCATCCAATTAAGTTTCCATTAAAATTTTAGCTCATTTGGATATGTTTTTCAAAATTTATATCCATTTTAAGTTTTTTATCATAAATTTGCTCCATGGCTCATAATTTGTGGAAGTTTTCAAAAAACATTATATTTTTAGAAACCTTGGAAAAAATTAGTTTGGGTCTATTCTTTTATATTTGTGATTTGAGGCCTAAATATTTAAAAAACTTAGTGGTCAAAGTTGTGTCAATGCGGCAAAATAAAGTTCATCATCAAGCCTTTGTATGGCTGGTCCTAACACCCACAGATGGGGGAAAGGGCAAGACACCCCTAAAACTCCTTTAGGGGATGACATGGAGGTTAAATCATCTGATATGATTTCTCAAATATAGTAAAATCTACATGGCCTAATGTAGAAGGATGGCAAGTCCAAACTCAAATATCAATAATGTAAGGGGAGTTTAATGGCATGAATAATCAATTGCATCAAATCATGACACAATTGTCTACCATTTCATCTCATTTAACACTCAACAACCCTCCACTTTTTCCTTCTAGTCCTCCTCCTCTCAATACTGACACTACCAATACAGGGGTAAAACTGATGTTGCAAAAAGTAGACTTGCAAAAGTTTGATGGTAAGGATCCACTCACTTAGATAATTCAAATTGATAATCTATTTGATTTACACCAAACTCCTAGATCTCAAAAGGTGGTTGTGGCATCTTTGTATCTAGAACCTAAGCCATTCATTTGGTATCATTGGTTTTGTGCGCAAAATAAGAAGATTGGTGCTCCTATTACATGGTCAGTATTCTTTGATGAATTGATGTCTCATTATTAGGATAATGTTTCCAAAAACTACTTTAACCAATTATCCAAACTATGACAAATAGGAATAGTGAAGGATTATATTCATCAATTTCAAAATCTATCCATACATGTGGAGGATATCACTGAGGCAAATTTGACTGAACTTTTTCTAGGTGGACTAAAATATAGTATTTAATTGGAGGTTCATATGTTTAACCCCACAACTATATTTGAAGTTATACCAAGGGCATGCTTGGCAAAATAAAAAGAGATGATCAAACATCATCCTTTCACTACTAGTCGAGAATGCACCTTCCCAACTTCATCATGGCCTCAACCTAATAGATTGACACCATAACAAATTGAGGAGAATCATGCCAAAGGGTTGTGTTATGGTTGTGATAGTAAATGGAGCAAAGGTCATTGATGTGATGAAAATAAGTTATTTTATATTGAAGGGGTTGTTGAGGATGAATAATATGAGGCACCTATTAAGGGTTTTAAAGGACCCGAGGATGAAGTTGTAGATTCTCAACCTACTATCTCCTACCATGCCCTTACAGGTATTTCTACTCCTCAGACTCTTAATATGGTAGGTTTCATTAAGAAACAAAAGGTCACAGTGTTGATTGACTCAAGTAGTACACACAATTTCATCAATAGTAGGTTGGCTATTCATTTGAATTATTTCATCTACCCAGCCCCAAAATTTCAAGTCATGATTATGTATGGTGGTACAGTTAATTATTTTGGAAAATGACATAGTATTAAGTTAGTAATGGGGGATTATTTATTAGATTCTCCTATCTTTGCTATTCTTATGGGCAAGACTGACATTAACACTTGTCATTTTCAGGTTTACTATGCTTTATATGTGTGCCACTTGGTTACTAATCAGGGCTTCTAAGCTCTTGATTATTGACACTTGTATCATTTGATCTTTATATCAATTTCCCATGATGGTGAAACTTCTCACCTCATGGAGCTCAGTAAGTCATTTGAATTTTCAACCATTGCTCTCGCTTTATTCGATCAATCGAGACCAAGTTAACACAGTTCATTAGATTTACAAGCATAAATAAAGGGCATAAGTTAATATAGAGGACCTTGCATAAGAAATTCTAGATTAAGGTCCTAGTTGTATTAATAAATATAATTTGAACCTAGGCTTAGAATATATAAAATAGCCCTTGCATTAATTTCAACCCTACATAAATCATAAGATATAAAAAGGACCAATCATATAACTTTTTAGCCTAAGGTCTTAGTATTAATAAAATATGATTATAACCTAGGCTTAAAATCTTAAATTAAGCTCAAAACATAATAAAATGCTCTCTAAACAGGGGTGTTACTTGGCAATTCCATTGGATTTTTGGTCTATTGATCTTGGTAGTAGGGTATTCTTTCAAGGACCCTAATTTCATTGGATAGAATATTTAAAACACAAATTCTGAAGGAATTACATTTTAATTAGATAAAATGTCTGAGACACAAATCCCACATCTTATTTACATCGAATAAAATGTTTGAGATACAAAGGTTCTAGTTTATTTTCATCAAAAAAAATATCTAAGACACAACTTCTAAATAAATTGGTCTAGGGTAAAAGGCCTAAAATAATTAGTCCAAGACAAAAGTCCCAAAGGATAGGCTCATAAGGCAAAGTGCCCAAGAAAAAAGTCCCAAAGGTTAGGCTTATATGAAAAAGTGCCCAAAACAAAAGTCCCAAAGGGTCATTCTGTCAAGTAAAATGACTAAAACAAAAATGTTGAAGGGCAACTACAAAAAAATATGAAGTATCTACTTCATAGGGAAAAGTACCCATGACAAAATGTTTGAAGGGTCTACTTCATAGGGTAAATGTCTAGGACAAAAGTTTTGAAGGGTAGGTTGCACAAACCTAAAGGGTAAGTTCAAAAAGGCTGAAGGGTAGGTAAATTTCATTGGGCAAAATGTCCATGGCAAAAATCCCATATAGACCCAATTCCATTGGGGAAATTATTTTTTATAAAATGTCCACAACAATATCCTTGACAAAGATAAGTCTACAACAAAAGCCTAAATAAATATCCTGACAAAGACCAAATTCTTTAGGGAAAATGTCTGATAAAGATAAGTCCAATAACGATAACTTAGACAAAATATTCAAAGGAATTACTTCTAATAAAATAAGCCCGAGAGAAATAATCTGACAAAGACTCCTGAAAGGTATGAAGTTAGTCAGTGAAAATATAATATTAATGCTACATTGCTAAAGTATGAAAAGTCTAATAATCAATCTTCTCCCAAAATTTGCATAAACATATAGAAGAGGGGCTCAAATTGAAGACCATAGTCTAAAATAAGGTAGGTCCCTATTTTTGTAAAGAAAGAGGGGATGTTGGGTATAATAAATGGTAACTCATAGGGGGAATATTCTTGAGTATTCAAGAACCTATAACTCTAGTTTGCAATCTTAAATAAATCATGAAGTCTATCACAAAAGAATACTTGAATCAGAAACATGAAAGAGACTCTTAATTTCATTCACACAACATACTTTCCTTCCACTTTTTTGGATCTGTGTGTGTCAAATGTGTATTTTATTTAACCCTTGTTGTGATGATTTTTTCAAAGGCTTGATAAAGTTGTAGATTTCATTTCAGTGTCTCTTAAATCTCATTAAAACAATAGAAGCTCAGGCATTGCTTTGTTACCAGCTAGGTATCCATAGCCCCAATAGAGATACCTTGGGATCCTTCTCTTCTCTCTCCATTATTTTCTCTTAATCATGATGCATGGTACATTGACCTTATTTCATCATGTGAGCCTTTTTATTTTCTTTAAATTTTCTTTTGATCTTTTGAACTCATTAGTTTTCCTTTATTTTTATTTTGTTCTTGAATGGAAAAAAGAAGAGTTGGAACCCCAGTGATATAATATAATTATAAAATAAATTATTACTAGAACATCCCTACCAACTACACATATACCCAAAATTATCATTTCTAATAGTTATTTAATGTGATAAGTGTATTTGATCCAATAAAACAAGAAAACTTTCTAAATTTGTATGAATTACTATGATAACAAATTTCACATGTCTGGTAAAAGTATTCAATTGTGACACCATTCAAAATAATTCATGATTACTTACCTTCATCCTAAAGACTCAAAAACATAGAAATACACCTAATCTATAAACTAGTCCCAAAATGTCAAGATTTTAATTTCCACTTTTTTACAAGTCATAAGTTTAATTGGTTTGGATTTTTATCTTAGTTATACTCAAAGTAAACACAATTCTGATCATCATAGAAAGCAAAGAACAACTAATCTAAAAAACCAAGGAACTGAAAGCAGGAAAGATTAATCTAGAAAGTAAGAAACTAGTGCACTCTATGATAGGGTGAGATTGAACATAGGATTAGGTATGATGGTGATGGTTTTATTCATTAATATGTAATTCTAAAACTTCTTCATGGCTTTGATAAGGGAGAAAATCTATTTATCAATCATGGAGTACCTGAGTTCTACGTCTTTTATATTTGTGCTCATAAATGCAATTGGATGCTTGATCTCATCCTTATTATGCATGATGATAGTTGTAATCATATGATCTAAAGAAAATTAATATAAGTATAAATATTTATTAAAATATGGATTGATTAATACTAGATCCTATGATATTGCATCTTTAATGTCTTGGAAAGACTTTTGAGCTATAACCATCCACTCTATTTCGGCATCCTGCTTGAGCACGGCATTCAAAGGTTTAACAATCTCTGCAAATCCTAAGATGAATTTTATTAAAAAGTTAATCTTTTAGAATAATTATTTAAGATCTTCTTGTTGTTTGGTGGTTGAATTTTTGAAATCCCCTAAATTTTATTTGGATCAATGGTGATCCCCTCCTTGGTGATGATGTGCCCCAAAAGCTTACCTTCAATCACTCCAAATATGCTCTTCTTTGGGTTTAATGAAATACCAAACCTTATGCATCTCTCGAATATGGATTGTAAGTGACTTATGTGGTATTTTTTATTCTTTAAAATAATTATAAGATCATCCATGTAGATGATTATGCATTTTCCTGTCAGTCCTTTGAAAGCATGATCCATGGCACATTGTGTTGGGTGAATGTTTTGTCACCAGCTAACTGATAAGAAAAATAGGTAATTTTAACCATAACATAGGGAGATTGGTTGGCCAAAGGTGTAGGTTTACCACATAAAAAGGGGACAAATCTCTCCTCTCATCAAGGGGAGGTTCCCTATAAATATGAGGTGTTATATACTATATATCAGTAGAAAATAACACACCGAGTAGGATAACACCATCCATCTCTCTTTTTTCAGAGATGATGTTCATAGACAAAGGAGAAATCTTGGGTGATTACTAGAGGTACTTCTCTTTTTTCAAAATTAATACTCAGTCAACAGCTAGATTCCTTCTTGGGTAGTAAAAGTAACTAGAACAGGGTGCAGTAACACAGCAGGATGAGGAGTAGCACAAAGTCTCCCCCTCAACTGCCAAAGAGTGAAATACAAAGGACAATGAGGGCACAAAGTCATCCCAAGGTCATTTACATAGAAATAGAAAAAAAACATGCTAAAGATAATTGTGGTAGCACAAAGTCTCTCCATAGTCAGCTTCAGGACACCTTTCAGATTACTTCCACTAGTTCTACTTATTTAATTAAATGAACAAGACTACATCTAGGAAACAGACATAAGAACAATCCCCTAAATAACACAAGTTATTACAGCACAAAGTTTGAAAGTAACTTGCTTTCTCATTCATATAATAAAATATGATTAACAATCTGAGCTCAAAGTCTTAGTAAATGCCTTTCAATTTGGGTAGAGTTTCACTTCTGATAATAGAGACATCTCCTTTACATTAAATAGGAGATTAAAATATATAACAGCCAAGAAAGGCTTAGCACTTTCTTTCATGGAACGGCCTATGTTGTATTCAATGCCTCGAATGCATTTTTAGTTCAGTCAAAGAGGCTATGCTAGAATAATACATCTACCTTAATTGTGGCATGTCAATTCATCCCAAATATCTTCTCCTTAGCATGGGTCATATGATCTTTCTCCCAATAGGTACGCAACTGTCCCCTCACTTTCCTGTCAAGGAAGAAAAACAAGCTGTACCTTTTAATGCTTGTGAGCTTAGATGTCTATTTGGTGGACTGTTCTACCTATTAGAAATAATTCCTACATAGATATTTCTAGTCTTTCCCTCTTTCCTATTGAAATTTGAGCTCTCAGGCTATCTTTTCCCTTTATGATGGCTCTTTTGACTTCCTCTTCAAGTAGTCACTGAGTTTGTTTTCAAGTTCCATGCCACATTTGAAAATTGATGGATATTTCATTACCCTAAATTTGACGTCTATGGGGACATCATTGGTTCACTAGTTTAATGGTTCAAGTGGCCTTCTCGGCTCCTTGGTTCCATCACTTTCCTTGCTCTTTCACTTTCCTTACTCTTTCACTTTCCTTGCTCTTTGGACTGGTCTCTGGAATCTTCTACTTCATTCTTTTGCTTAGAACTTTCTTTGAACCATTGAACCCATTAAACCTTTGAACCATTTTGGTTCAAGGTTCAATGGTTCATCCTCTTTTTTAAAAGCCTTTGTTTTCTCTAAGTCTTTCAAAGCTTTGAAATTCCTTTGGCTTTATATCTTTGGAACCCCTCGAAGGGAAGGTGTCCTTTCGAGCCTTGAGAAAGGTTCATTTCCTGGTTGCTAAGAGCCCCCCATAAGGGTACCTACCCTTTGGGGTCCTTCGGGTGGCCTTCTTCTTCAAATCATGTAGAGTCCATAGAAACAAGCCTGCAGAGTTCATAGAAATAAGCCTACAGAGTTCGTAGAAACATTCATGTAGAGTCCATATAAACCATCCTATAGAGTCTATAGAATCATTCCTACATAGTCCATAGAAACCAACCTGTAGAGTCCATAAAATCATTCCTGTAGAGTCCGTAGAAACATTCCTGTGGCTTTATATCTTTAGAACCTCCTAAAGGGAAGGTATCCCTTTAGACCTTGAGAAAGGTCCATTTCCTAGTTGTCGAGAGCCCCCCGCAAGGGTACCTGCACTTTGGGGTCCTTCAGGTGGTCTTCTTCTTTGAATCCTTTAGACAAAATGTCTGAAGGAATTCCTTCAGACATTTTGTCCAAAGGAAATTTTTAATTTTCCTTAGCCACTTTCAGAAGGGTATCTTTTTGTTCCCTTTTATTCACTACCCTCCACAAGGGTACTTTCCCTTTCAGCTTTAAGGGACTCCTTTGAACCATTTGATTGAACCGAACGATTGAACCAACATTGGTTCAACAGTTTAATGGTTCAATACTGTGTTTCACTCATTCAATTGACTGCTTGAACCAACCCCTTTGAACCATTTATTTAAACTCATTGAACCTTGAACCTTTGAACCATTTTGGTTCAAGGTTCAATAGTTCAATGGGTTCAATCTTTCTTCTTTTCTTCTAAGTCTTTCAAAGCTGTTGAACTTGTCGAAGTAGTTGAACTTTAAACTTTTGCCGAAGAGCTTAACTCTTTAAGCTTGCCGATGTCATTGAACCTTTGAACCCGTTGAACCTTTGAACCATTTTGGAAGTGGGGTTCAATGGTTCAATGGTTCAATCCTTTGTTTAAAGCTTGTCGATGGACCTTTTGGTTGAACCAAGGTGTTGAACTAATCTTGAAATTACCTAAATGTTGGAAACTTGTTCCTTTGTGAGAGCTCACCTATTGAATTTGTTGAACCTATCGAACCTACGAGTCCCTTAGCTAAAAAAGCTTGAATAATGAAGAATTTGAATACTCAGAACAATTTTTGAGAAGGGAAGAGATAATTTTGGCCTGTAGAACCAAAATAGTTCATATGTTGTCCCAAAAATGAGTGACAAATTTTTGGAACAACAGTTGGCTCCAGTTAGGGCACTTCCTTCAATTGAAATTTAAAAACAACTGAGGGGAGTAGAAACCAGAATCTCCAGTGCCTTCAAGTATGCCATTGGGCTATGGATTCATACTACCCAAAAAAGAAAGGCACCAAAAATGAAAATGAAAGCACAAAATAGAACTAAAGACTATACAAAAATTATACATATGTACAAGTTGATCTTATCTTATACTTCAAGGATTGAAGTGCTTCAGATGCCACTCACTTTGAGATAATGAAAATGGATTTTCATCCTAATAAACTAGCAAGAAACCATTTTCTCCCCAGAATCGATGATGGGCAAATGGAACTCTCCATCAGGAATCACATTTTTTGTGCACTCCTTTTGGTTCTCTCTTCTTGCCCCATGGAAAGACGTGGTCTCCAATCTGAAAACCATAAATCCTTTATCTCTTGATGAAGAGTTTATTTTCCTAACTTTGACATGCAGCAGTATGGTCCATTACCATAATTCACTATTCTTCTAGTTTAGTCTAGCACATGATTTGATTGTCCCCATTAGATACCTACCAATGATAGGCACTATCAGGCACACTTGGTCTAAAGACCAGCTCAGTAATGTACTTCTACTCTTCAAAGTATTTGTGAGGAACCATGAGGATTGTAGAGCCAATGCATTTGCATGATTATGAGGCTCTTTGGGCATTATAGAAATATTGAAAGATTTAAACTTTCAATTTGATCCCATACCAGATTGTGGTAATGTCACAATATCTTGTTCTTAGTTTGACATAAGTTCCTCACCTGATAAACCATCAGCTTAGCATCTCCTTTAACATGAAGGATTTTAACACCTCTATCTTGAGCTGCCTTTAACCTGAGCAGTAGCAACTCATATTCAGTAGTATTGTTGGTGTTGCTAAACTACAACTTGTATGAAGAAGGAAAAATATCTCCTTGAGGAGATATTAGAACAATCCCAGCTCTAGCACCAATAGAAGAGTTGCTGCCATCAATTTTCAAGATCCAAACATTATCAAAAACTGATCTTCTATCATATTTTTCTTCATTAGAGAGGGAAAATCCTTTTACATCTATACTGCACCCTACCAATTTTTTTGATGTCTTATTTGAATCAATTTTTGGATTGCCACCTATAAGACTTTCATCTGCTATAATAGGAACATCTTTAGTAGACAAAAAAGAATTACCCCTGCTTGAAGACTCAAATAGAATTTGGGCTTCAAGCGCTAACATTTGAGTGACAACATATTTTTCCTCCTTAGGAAGCAGCCTCTACATGATGCCTTTGATTGAGATCCTTGCTTCAAATAGGTCCATAATTAACTCACCACCAACATCTTTGCAAAAATTTGACCTAAGAATAATGGCGTATGAGGCTAGGAAGTTGGCCACTAGGACTGTCATCTTGATTCTCTTGTCTGAGAATGTCGTAAATGCAAATTGGGCATCTTTGATTTGTCCCAGCAGTGGCACTTGTTTTTTCTCCATGGAGAAACATCTCCCAAATTTCTTGGTTAGTGTGAGACCAAGATATTATACCACTTTGGTAGGCATGACTTTGTCAAATGCACCTGAGTCTATGATTCAATTATTCAGCTGGTGATCGTTTATCAATAGGGAGACATAAAATGGTTCTATCTTCTCGAGAGCAGTAGGAGTAATGACAAGGTTATTCTAGGTGGATGTGTTCTTGGGGGGACCAAGAGTTGCTTTCAGAAGTTCTTATCCTATAGGGATGGCTTTATCCTTTACATATTGAACCAACTTATCTAATTGCTCAGGGTTGGATTGCAGGAATTCAAATTCAAACATTTGAATTTTAGTTTTCTTGACATGGTCTACTATGTCAAACATCTGAAATGAATTAGGAACAAAGAAAGGTAGTTCATCCTTTTAGTTTTTAGGGGGAGGAGGACTGATCTATGAAATTAAAGTGGAAGCTGAAGGCATACTTGAGGTACTTACTATTTTAGCGACCACTGGGTCCTTTGATTGAAAAGGCAGAGTGGTTCCCCACTTAGCAATTGAAATTACTAGTTGAGAATGTTCCTCTATTTTTTTATTATTAGATTGTTGGGTTGACTAGTTCTAGGACTAGGTGAATAGAGTGTATGATCCATCAAGTGCTTCACCTTTACTTCTGGGTTCATCCTGGTAATTCAAAAAACTAATGTTGGAGTCGCTAGTTGATTCTTCTTAGTCTGCTGCAAAAATATCAGCATCATTTTCTTGGTTCAATTTAGACTGGAAAGAAAAATTAGATTATGTTTCAAGATATCCAACTGCTACATTGGTTGGAGGTGCTTCAATGGCAAGCTTCCCATGTGGGGGAGGAAGGTGATTTGGCTACCCTTAACTTCTGGCAGCATTGCCTTGATATGACTGGTTCTGAAATGTCCTCCTTGGCATATCTTGATAAGGAGGAATAGATATACCTTGGGCCATTTGTCTTTTCAAGGCTAGTAGTTCATTTGCCAGCATTTGCACCATTTGATGAGTGGTGCATGTAAATGGATATTCAGAGGATGAAGACGATATACCTCTATTAGGATCTCTTCTTATCTTCCCTACCAAAATGAGATCATCTTCCACCTCAATGGCCAAATCTTGAGCTACAACAAGGTCTATGTGGCCAGCCCATCTCAATAGGAAACTCACTTTAGGCAGCTATGAATTGATGAAAAAACATTTAATGTTCTCAGCTGTTGGCTGAGTAATGGTAGGAATCTTGTTCCTCAGCTTGTCAAACTTGGCTATGAAATTTGTCATAAGCTCATGAGGCTCCTTCATCTATGTGAGTTGGGCCAGTAGGGCATGTACATCTTATGTAGGCTTGAATCTAGCTTCAAATTTGGATTTGAGGGCATTCCAGTCTGTCATAGTCTAGGCCTACAAATGATGGAACCAGTCTACAACAGCACCTTGTAATGTTTCTACAAACAGGCTAACTGCTACGTCTTCGTATTCCACACCTATCACACCATAGGCTATGCTGAAGGCTGCAATATGTTCATCAAGATGAACTCTCCCATCACCAAATAATTTAGGTAAATTCTTCCTTGAACTACGTGGAAGCTCATGTAGAGGTGGATTAAGATTTAGTGGACCAAAAGAGTTACCCCAGGGGCCTTGAACTGCCATTGTATGATTATGGAAAGGGGGGATAACAAATCTGAGTGGAGTATGTATATGAAAAGCTTTTCTAACAGCAAAAAAATAAGCTCTGCCTTGTAGTGGTGACCTGGTATTGGTAGGAGGAAGATTTCTAGTTCGTTGAAGGTGAGGTTTTGGAGGAAACAACTCAAAATTGCTCTGCTGTACCAACTCAAAAATAGGGTCAACAACACCTTTGGACTCTCTAGCTTCTTGTATAGCGTGGAGTTGCCAGATTGTAGAATAAAAATATAAAAGAATTGGCCCTACTTCAGCTTGAAGCTTGAGGCTTCAAATTGCACGCTCTTCCCTGGTGGAGTCACCAAAAACTATTGGCATGGAGCTAGCAAAGAATTAACTTTTGAAATGAAATGCTTGATCTCCAACATCTCAGGTTTTACAGCTCAGAGTATATAATGGAAATGGATAAGGCTATAATGATAATGGATAAGACATAGGTGATGCTTCAATCTGAAGCTAGAGGCTTCAAACTGCACAAACTTATTGTGTCCCTAGTGGAGAAAATGGATAAGGAAAAGAACTGAAACTGCTCACTCATCCCTAGCAAAGAAAATGGATAAGGAAAAGAACTGAAACTACTCATTCTTCCCCATTGGAGTCACCAAAAATTGTTGGCATGAACCTAGCAGTGTTCTTTCCTACTTCACATCATTCCCCAGCAATATGAAATGCTTCAATTTGAATAAACTGGAAAAGGATTGGAAATTCTCGTCATTCCCCAGTGGAGTCACCAAAAACTATTGGGTGAATATTTTGTCACCAACTAACTAATGAGAAAAATAGGTGATTTCAACCACAACATAGGGAGATTGGTCGGCCAAAGGTGCAAGTTTACCCCATCAAAAGGGGACAAATCTCTCCTCTCATCAAGGGGAGGTTCCCTAAAAATATGAGGTGATATAAACTATATATATAAGAAAAAAATAACACTCAAGGTAGGATAACACCACCCATCTCTCTTTTTTTAGAGATGATGTTCACAGACAAAGGAGAAATCCTAGGTGATTGCTAGAGGTACTTCTCTTTTTCAGAAGTAATACTCAGTCAATAGCCAAATTCCTTGTTGGGTAGTAAAAGTAACTAAAATAGGGTGTGGTAACACAGTAGGATGAGGTGTAGCAAAAAGTCTCCCCCTCAACTGCCAAAGAGTGAAATATGAAGGACAATGAGGACACAAAGTCATCCCAAGGTCCTTTACATAGAAATAGAAAAACAAACATGCTAAAGACAATTGTGGTAGCACAAAGTCTCTCCATAGTCAGCTTTAGGACACCTTTCAGATTACTTCCACTAGTTCTACTTATTTAATTAAATGAACAAGACTACATCTAGGAAACAGACATGAGAACAATCCCCTAAATAACACAAGTTATTATAGCACAAAGTCTGAAAGTAACTTGCTTTCTCATTCATATAACAGAATATGATTAACAATCTGAGCTTAAAGTCTTAGTAAATGCCTTTCAATTTGAGCAGAGTTTTGCTTCTGATAATAGAGAGATCTCCTTTGCATAAAATAGGAGATTATAATATATAACAGCCAAGAAAGGCTTGGCACTTTGTTTCATGGAATGGCCCATACTACATTTAATGCCTTGAATGCATTTTTAGTTTAGTCAAAGAGGCCATGATGGAACAGGGCATCTGCCTTAACTATGGCATGTCAATTCATCCCAAATATCTTCTCCTTAGCATGGGTCATCTAATCTTTCTCCCAATAGGTACGTAGTTTTCCCCTCGCTTTCCTGTCAAGGAAGAAAAATAGGCCGCACCTTTTAATGCTTGTGAGCTCAAATGTCTACTTGGTGGACTATTCCACCTACTGGAAATAACTTCTACATAGATATTTTTGGTCTTTCCCTCTTTCCTGTTACAATTTGAGCTCTCAGGTTATATTTTCCCTTTTTGCTGGCTCTTTCGACTCCCTCTTCAACTAGTCACTGAGTTTGTTTTCAGGTTTTGTGCCACATTTGAAAATTGACAGATATTTCAATACCCTAAATTTGATGTCCATAGGGATGTCATTGGTTCACTGGTTCAATAGTTCAGGTGGCCTTTTCAGCTCCTTGGTTCCATCATTTTCCTTGCTCTTTCACTTTCCTTGCTCTTTTGCTTTCCTTGCTCTTTGGACTGGTCTCTAGAATCTTCCACTTCTTTCCTTTGCTTGGAGATTATTTTGAACCACTGAACCCATTGAACCTTTAAACCATTTTGGTTCAAGGTTCAACAGTTCATCCTCTTTTTTAGAAGACTTTGTTTTCTCTAAGTCTTTCGAAGCTTTGAAATTCCTTCAGCTTTATATCTTTGGAACCCCTCGAAGGGAAGGTGTCCTTTCAGGCCTTGATAAAGGTTCATTTCCTGGTCACCGAGAGCCCCCCACAAGGGTACCTACCTTTTGGGGTCCTTCAAGTAGCCTTCTTCTTCAAATCATGTGGAGTTCATAGAAATAGGCCTACAGAGTTTATAGAAATAAGCCTACAGAGTTTGTAGAAACATTCCTACAGAGTTCATAGAAACTAGCCTATAGAGTCCATAGAATCATTCCTGTAGAGTCTGTAGAAACTAGACTGTAGAGTCTATAGAATCATTCATGTAGAGTCCATAGAAACATTCATTTGGCTTATATCTTCGGAACCTACTGAAGGGAAGGTGTCCCTTTGGGCCTTGAGAAAGGTCCATTTCATGGTCGCTGAGAGCCCCTCGCAAGGGTACTTGCCCTTCAGGGTCCTTCAGGTAGTCTTCTTCTTCGAATCCTTCAAACAAAATGTCTGAAGGAATTCCTTCAGACATTTTGTCTAAAAGAAATATTTACTTTGCCTTAGCCACTTTCTAAAGGGTATCTTTTTGTTCCCTTTTGTTCACTACCCTTCGCAAGGGTACTTTCCCTTTGGGCTTTGGGGGACTCCTTTAAACTATTCGATTGAACCGACTGATTGAACCAACTTTGGTTCAACAGTTCAACGGTTCAATACTGTGTTCTACTCATTCAATTGACTGCTTGAACCAACCACTTTGAACCATTCATTTGAACTCATTAAACCTTGAACCTTTGAACCATTTTGGTTCAAGGTTCAATGGTTCAATGGGTTCAATCTTTCTTCTTTTCTTCTAAGTCTTTCAAAGCCATTAAACGTGCCAAAGCGGTTAAACTTTGAACTTTTGCCAAAGCACTTAACTCTTCAAGCTTATCGATGTCATTAAACCTTTAAACCCATTAAACCTTTGAACCATTTTGGAGGTGGGGTTTAATGGTTCAATGGTTTAATCCTTTGTTTGAAGCTTGCCAATGGACCTTTTGGTTGAATCGAGGCATTGAACTAACCTTAAAATTGCCTAAGTGTTGGGAACTTGTTCCTTTGTGAGAGCTCGCCTGTTGAAGTTGTTGAACCTACTGAACCTATGAGTACCTTAGCTAAAAAAGCTTGAATAATGAAGAATATAAATACTCAAAACAATTTTTGAGAAGGGAAGAGAGAATTTTGGCCTGTAGGACCAAAATAGTTCATATGTTGTCCCAAAAATGAGTGACAAATTTTGGGAACAATACATTGAAAGGTTACTTATATATTTATTAGTCCAAATGGAATCCTCTTATATTCATAAGTTATCCATTTTATAGTGAATTGTGTCTTCATTCTATCCTCATATTATACTAGTACCTGATTATAGCTTGAAAATCCATCCAAAAAGGACACCATTTTAGAACCACTTACTATTTATATCACCTCATCCAAAGAAGGTAGGGGATAATTATCCTTTTTAGAAGCCTTATTCAAGTTATTAAAATCCACACATAATCTGATTTCACCATTCTTCTTTCTTACTAGAACCAAATTGGCCACGCAGGTAGAATATCTTACTACAAAGATGATTTTTGTGCTTAACAACTTCTCCACTTCTCTCTAAATGAGAGGCTTAATAATAGGATTAATTAGGCTTTGCCTTTGTCTAAATGGTCTATGATCTAGCTTTAATGGAATCAGATGAGTAATGACTTATGGATCATATACCTTCAATTATTTATATGTCCAAGTAATGATGTCCTTGTATCGAGTGAATAGATCCTTCACTCACTATCTCTCTTCTTAGGTGTAGTTGAGACCGATATTAACATAGTGTGGGCTATGTTCATCTCCTAGATTTTCCCTTATGAAACTTGATTCATTGACCTTGGGTTTCCTGATTTGTTTAGCTTGAGTTTATATGTTAAATGGTCTTTCCAAATAGACCAAGCTAGTTGGAATTTGATTCTATTTGAGATGAAGAATGTCATCTTTGTCTGATTCCTCTTAATAGAGGTGATTAATGTCCTTATCATTGCTGATTTTGGGTTTAAATTCCCTTAAATTAGTTAAACAATAAAAAATATGTTGGTCATCATCAAAGACCTAAAAAATTTCTATGTTATAAAGAATGGAAGGACATGGTACGAATTCAATAGAGAACCTTTTTACCTTAAATTCATGTATTGGCTCTAGATTAAAAATAGTAACTAGTGAGTCGGCCACTTGATTTTTCTCTTTGGAAAGTGCTATTATGTTGAAAGCTTCAAATATTTCAATTAGGTCCCATGCTCTGTGTTTGTATCTCTTTAAATAAGATAGCTTGCATTGGTATTTATTTTTTACTTGATTGACCACCAGCTCTGAGTCACCAAATACTAATACTTGCTTTACATTGTTCTTAAATGCAAATTATAATCCTATAATTAGGGCCTTATACTCAACTTTGTTATTAGTGCATGGAAATCATATGTTTTATGCTTCCAAGAACCTTTTACCTTATGGATCAATCAACTCGATTCCCATGCCTGATCCTTGCCTAGATCTAGCACCATCAAAGTGTAGAGTCCATAATTGATTAGAACTTTTAGATTCTAGCTTCTATACTTGATTTTGAGTAGTAAAGGTATAAATACCGAGGCTAGGAGACTCATACTTTACCTCTTCATTATTGACATTATATTTTGTGATGGGATACTTCATTCTTGACTCTCTATCGACTCTGATTTGATTCACAATTCCTCTCCATGGTAGCCGGATATGAGAGAAGTCTATAGAAAGATATTCATTAAATTTTTTGGACCAATCCCTACTCAACAACATTCCATAGCCTTTGATTATGTCTACCACTAGAATATCAATGGTCATCTAGACTCACAGTTCAAATGCTACTTGAATGTGCACATTGGTCAATTTTTCAATTATTGGTACTATTATTTTATCCAATTGTGAAATTTTTCTCTTTAAAGGACTCAGAGTGAGACCAAGATTTTGACATATGGATGTAGGCATGATATTTATAGATGATATAGAATCAACTAAATAATTATGAATGTTTTTAATGAATGCTCAAATAGTTTGTAAAAATGATGAAACTTCTAGCTTATTCTTTTAGATGAAGCTAGCATCAACAACCTTCACTTTGTCTATAAATTCTTTAGTTCTTTCCATTGGATCCTTTCCAGTAATGGAATTCCATAGCATTTCCTTCTATTCAAGGATCTGAGCTAACTCATAAAGAGTTATATTCACTTTAATCTTCTTTATATCCTTAGTAATGATGTATCCTCATTTACTTGGTTCTTCCATGCTCTATGGTTGATCATTCCCCTTTGGAGGGGGTGGATTATTGTCTACTTTAAGATTAAGAGGTATCTCCATGGTGTTTTGAGGAGTTGATGTTGTAAGCGGTTGCTTATTCCTTAGATTTTATGCACCTCTTTGGAACTACTAAAAAATGTGAGCTTTGTTCATATTATGTTCTAGTTCATTGTCATCTTCACTTAGGAAGGGAAACTCATGAGTTTTGAAGAACTTAATAGTACTTGAAGAGCCAAGATCTTGGTGGGGTTCTAGTGGATTATGCATCTCGTCTTGTTTGACTACTCTTTGAAATATTTTGAATGTTGCACATAAATCTACACAATCAATCTCACCATGCTAAGAGATATTGTAAACTCTACACCAATTGGGAAGAACTATTTCTACCATGTTCATCTCTAGAATTTTGTTTGGCTACTTAGGCTTGTTGAACAGTCTATTGTATCTTTGGAATCTAGTTTTTTGATTGCCAGTTGGACTATTAGTATTGTCCATATTCCTTTACATATTTAAGAAGTCATTGCTCAACTTTTGAACCATCTTATGGATAGAATCTAATTATTTATTTGTAGAATCTACACCTTGTAAAATAGTAGTGGGGAGTGCAACTAATTATTGATTCTAATAGTAACTATTACAAGTCGTATGATTATTCAAGAATCTAAAATTTGGCTATGTTGCCTGTGTCAATGGAGGTAGTGTATACAATTGATTTTGATTGAATGCATGAACATTCTAATTCACATGTGGTATCAGATTTAATATTGGAAATCCATTGTTAACATTAGGTGTACTAGGCATTTGAGATTAAGCTTCTTTTATATATATATATATATATATATATATATATATATATATATATATATATATATATATATATATATATATATATATATATATATATATATATATATATATATATATATATATATATATATATATCTTTTTCATATGCTAACATCAAATTATTGGCAGAAACTACTCTTCTCAAGAACATGATAGTGATTAGGTCCAAGGCATTCTTCTACATCTCCAACACTAATGGCTCATCTAGTTTGTACCTTGGGATCAGCCAGTTGTACATCTTCTATAACCTTACATTGAAAGCATGGATGGGATCATTAGGTTATCTCCTTATGCTGGTAAAGTGTTGGTATACCAAACCAAGGTTGGTGACCTATCCAAATTGTGTAAGAAAATTTGCTTGACATTCATCCCAAGAAGTGATAGAATTTTTTATTAGATTTAAATACCAATCATAAGTAGCATCCATTAAAGTAAAATGTAATAATATACATGCAACATCCTCATGGAAAACATTCATTAATCTCAAAATAGCTTTAAAATATATAATATATTCCTCTACTATCCTTGCTCCTGTAGGATAAAAGGATGGTAAGTATTTTTTAGGATTCTGAGGTAAATCATGCACATCTCTTGGGATGGCAATAGTATATCCAACTAACCAAGGCTAATCTATTGGTTTATTAATAGGTAAAGGGTTCTTTATAAGTAAGGATTCCCCTACTAGAGGAGGTGGATTGTTTTGAACTAGGATTGTTGGCACAGTTCTAGGTCTCTTATGATTTATCAAGGGTGATACTAAAAGACCAGCCTCAGAATTTGATATAGTCAATCTCTTGGGTGATTTAGTGCAACTCTATGTAAAGGATAACTACTATTATCAAATTTGTTGGCCCTCTTTTTAGTTTCAATTCACTATTGATGTAGATTTTATGCACACCATAGCGTAATGAGGTAGCCTCTAACATTTTAAGATCTCAATGGAGGTAAACTCCACTCTAGGGCATGATTTATAGGTATGTGGTCTTTGACAACCTATTGATGGAAAGTTGGTAAGGCATACAGGTTGTTGATAAGGTTTTTTGGATGGAGGGGTGGTCCCTAAAATGTAGTAAATCTCTATGTGAGTTGGATGGATGGTTGGCTTATAATCTAAAGTTGGTAGATCTCAACACAAAATTAAAAAAAGGAGGGAAGGATAAGGTAGAAAAGAAGGCTTTGTGGTTTTCAGAAACTACTTCCCTAGTTGGTTTCTAAAAGGACAAGTTCTCTTAGAACCTAAGCCTACTACTAGTAGCAATTACACACCCACAATCAGACATGGCTAAGAAGTCAAAGGAGATAATGATGCAAAAATTTCACAAGCCTGAAACAATTTTTTCCCCTTTTAGGGTATCTATTACACACCCTTAATTAGGAGATTATGGCTCAGGCTAGTGAATTATCTGAGGCAACTTTTTATACGCACATATAAAACTACATCCAAGAAATCTCTCATGCACAATCATAATTATGAATCAAACAACTTAATCACCTTAATTAATGTAATTTACCAATCTTCAAATATTTGTTGCATATCTAGGATTAGTACATCAATTAAAATAATCAAGAATCCATTCATAGTTGTTGCACACTAAAGATTATCAAAACATACAACTAAAGAAAGTAACAACTAATCACACAAAAATTGGAAAGAAAATATACAAACACATTCATTGATGATAAAAATTGATGCTACTCCTGTGTTCAAAATTCTTTGACAAAAATCTAAGTTGGATTACAATTGTTTATGTAGACTTGGGGAAGGGGTCACTTCATCCTCCAAGATCATGCAAGGTGATAACTAGAACCTGAGTTTTAACTATGGTTGAAAACTAAATAAGGGTTCAATTGTAGTTATCAGTTTAAAATAGCATTAGCAAAAGTTATGCAACATGTGCACATGTATAAAGGCACTTTTTACAATTATAGCTCAAACTACATGACAATACCTCCTTTTATAGGTTGTGGGAACAACCTGTTGAATATTTTAAGATTGCAATTTTTAAGTGGAACTTAGACATAAGTACCACTTTACCAATGTTTTAGAACTAATGACACTATTGTTAGCTGTGACCAATTTAATTGAACTATGCATTACATGCTTTTCATGCCTTTATAGAATATCCATTTGAAGGGATTTACAAGGTTTTAACTCAAAATAATTAATAGTGTTCACTTAATTCACCTTTAAGATGTCATGGAATTGTAACCTTCTCTTGTTCTATTGTCTAGTCCTTACTTTCGCTAACTAGATTAGTTCTCATTGGGTCCAAATCTTAGAAAAGTCCACTATTAACTCACATTATTTGATCTTTTACATTATGGAACATGAGCATTCCATTTGGTAAATCCACAGGGCCTCTATGCTCTTTATAATTGTAGATCAAATGTTTTTGTGCCACTTGGCAACTCCTCACTTGTTTTGGGACCTTCAAATTTTCCATGTTGATCTTAGACCATCAATCATTGGTGCTCAACTTAATACAATTCATAGATCGTAGTGATTTGACTCATTGACTCCTATGAGCTTGACACTTATCAAATTATCATTCCTTTGAAAAGTCTCTATCGATCTCATACCATCAGATCAATGCTAGCCATCGATCTACTTAGGCCCACAAACCTTTGATTTCAAAATGGATAATTTATGAGGTCAAATTTAATGTTTGATTGATCATCAATGATGTCCTCATGACCGTAAATGACATCCATGTAACCATCATAATTTAATATCTTATCATTTTTTTGTTAATCTTAAATTTGACGTTCACATGACAGTCAAAGCCATCCATGTGACTGTTAGAATTTAAACCTATGTCTTTTAGCTATTGAGCCTAAATTTGATGTTTATGTGACCATCAAAGACATCCTCATAACTATCAATGATGTCCATGTGATCATAAAAATTTAAACCTATGTCTTTTATCTATAAGCTTGATTTTGATGTTCGTGCAAACATTAAAGATGTCCACATGACCATCAAGTCAACTTAACTCCCTATGAGTTTGAAACTTGTTATTTCTTGGTTCACTCTACTTCATATCAATACCACTTGACAATTGATCAGGGTTTTTGAGCTCTTGATTGTTGACACTTTCATCATTTGATCTTTATACTAGGTTCCCATGATAGTGACACTTATCACCCTCATGGAGCTCAGCAAGTCCTTTAAATTTTTAACCATTTCTCTTGCTTTGTTCGATAAACTAAGCCCATGTTAACATGAGTTGTTAACTCTATAGGCATAAATAAAGGGCATAAGTTAATATAGAGGACATTGCATAAAAAAATCTAGTTAAAGGTCCTAGTTGTATCAATAAATATGATCTAGGCTTAGAATATATAAAAGAGCCCCTACGTTAATTTTGACCTTGTATAAATCATAAGATATAAAAAGGACCAATCATATATATTTTTAGCCTAAGGTCTTAGTATTAATAAAATATGATTATGGCCGAGGATTAAAATCTTAAATTAAGCTCAAAACATAATAAAATGCTCTCTAAGTAGGGGTGACAAATGGCAATTATACAAGATTTTTGGTCTATTGATCTTGGTAGTAGGGTATTGTTTTGGGGACCTTAATTTCATTAGATAGAATGTCTGAAACACAAAGCCTAAAGGAATTACATTTTCATTGGATAAAATATTTGAAACACAAAGCCCACATTTTATTTTTATTAGACAAAATGTCTGAGACACATAGCCCATATTTTATTTTCGTCGAAAAAAATGTTTGAGACACGAATTCTAAAGGAATTGGTCCGAGGTAAAAGGCCTGAAAGAATTAGTCAAAGATAAAAAGCTTGAAAGATAGGCTTGTAGGGAAAAGTTCCCAAGATAAAATTCCTAAAAGGTCATTTCAAAAAGTATGAAGGGTCATTTTATTAGGTAAAATGATCACAACAAAAAGGATAAAGGGAAACTACAAAAAAAACTAAAGGATCTACTTCGTAGGGCAAAGTGCCCATGACAAAAAGTCTGAAGGGTATACTTTGTAGGGAAAATGTTTGGGACAGAAGTCTCATAAGGTAGGTTACAAAAGCCTGAAGGGTAAGTTCAAAAAGGCTGAAGGGTAGGTTAATTTTACAAAGTAAAATATCGATGGCAAAAGGCCTATAGGGTAGGTTAATTTTATAAAGTAAAATATCGATGGCAAAAAGCCTATAGACCCAATTTTGTTGAGGGAACTATTTTGCACAAAATGTCCACAATAATGTCCCTGACAAAGATAAGTCCATGGCAAAATCTTGAACAAAAATCCTGACAAAGACCAAATGTTTCAAGGAAAATGTCCAATAAACATAAGTCTAATAAAGATAAGTCAGACAAAAGACCTGAAAGAATTACTTCTGATAGAATAACCCTGATAGAAATAAATTGACAAAGATTCTCGAAAGGTATAAATTTAGTCAGTGAAAACACAATACCAATGCTACTTTTCCAAGGTACGAAAAGGGCAATAATCAATCTTCTCCTAGATTTTGTATAAACATATAGAAGAGGGCCTCAAAATCAAGACCATAGTCTGAAAGAATGTGGGTCCCCATTTCCATAATGAAAGAGGGGATGTTGGGTACAAAAATGTAGATATTAAAACTAAATATTTATAGCATCTTAGTCTTATACATTTGACAAATATTAATTACGACTCTACCCTTTAATTTTAGACCTCTTTTTTACCAAAAAACTCGCATTCACCATCTCGCTAAGCCTAAATAATCATATCTTAGTTCAATCGATATCATTCTAATGACCTAGATATCTTACACTACACACAAAGCTTACAACTTGATAAACATCCTTTACTATCAGTTTTAGAACCATACTTATTTTCTAGCCTTCAAGACACTATCGATCACAAAAGGGAACTACCGCCAATGATAGTGTCCAAATCCTTATCTAGTGTTCAGCAGGCAAAATTCATCCAAATTACAAATGTTTAAAATCCTATGGGATAGTCTATTTTTATTATTGAACCCTATCATGATATATTTTCAAAATTTGTGGTATAAATACAAGTATAAACCTTCTCATTCATCATCTATAAAATACTAAGAAATAATCTATCAAGGCTCATTCAATCAATCACACAACTAATTTATTCTACCATATTCATCCCTATTTATTTATCAGTCATAGGAGCAATCATACAAAATGTCTAAAGCATTCAAAGAGTGGCCCATGAATGATATTTGTCAAATTAAAATATGGATCATTGCATGCACCTTCATATATTATATTTCACCCTTGTGTACACACACTCCCACACATAAGGAATAACTATATAAGTTTGAGTCCCTCTTTGGAGCATTAGCTATCTAAGCAGCACTCAATGATAGATGAGTCATTGAGATATGCTCGACATATTGAGCCCTTTAACCCATTTTTGGCAAAATTATTCTAAGGGTGAATGTCTAGGGTTTTGATCAATTAGAAAATAATGACATGTATCTCAGATCTGAATATATAAGTAGAAAGGCGATAAAAAATCTATAATAATTAATTTGGTTGCACCTAAATCTAGTCATTATTTTGTACTAGACACCTACATCACAGTGAGACATTAATATTAATTGTAGTGTTTAGATCCAATGGTAGTTTTTATAACCACATAATTACAATTTCCATAATTTGACAACTGATCCAAAATATGAATCACACATACTTTCTACTTGTTTCTAGTCTAGATCTACTTGTGCACTGTAAAACTTAGTTAAGTATCATTTTTATTTGGTATTGCAATCAATTAAAAATATTTCAAATTTGGTACCTTCTATATTTATCATATCTTAGTATTATAATTCAAAATATTCATTTATCTGAGTTTTCAATTAATTAGCTAGCTATATGTTATTATTATATTATTAACCTTATCCCCACATCTCAATTTAGGGTTAAACACAATCCCCCCTAATTTATGTGCATGTTTGAATTTTTTTTAATGTTTTTTTGGGAATTTTTTTTTATTTTTATGTGTAAGATTTGGTGATGCAAAATTGACACAATTTTAATGTGATCGAGCATTTTTTATTGATTTTGTGTTATTTTTTCACCAATTTTGGGTCACAAAAATTGACATAAATTTTACGGTGTACAAAATTGAAAACTTTTTTATTTTAATAAATATTTTTATTAAATTTCCATCTATTTAAAGTTGATATTAAAAAAATATTATAAAATTACTTTGGGTTGTCTCTGCATGGTTTCTCTATTAGTTTATTTAGTTATGAAGGCCTTTATAGACATTATTCTAATGGAAATTCCATCCATTGCTAATATCAATCGCATATCATTATGTACAGGGCCAATTGAAGGAGGCACTACATATTTTTATTTATCTACACAACCATATGTAGAAAATTCTTCATATCTTCAACTATTACAAACTAAAATTTTCAATAAATCCATAATACATAACTTGTGTCATCTACACAACACTCTCAATCATGTCCCATCATAGTGCTCCACATTATGTTTCTCCACATTTTCTTTTGTAGACCTTTCATACCCTCATCAAACCCTTATTTCTTTAGTCCCCCTTATTATGCATCTCCCACTTCACATTCAAAATGAAATAATGTATAAAATTATAATGAATTCCAAGTAGAGTCTTTTGATATGAGTTAAAAAATTACAACTTATCAATGGTTGATGATGTTTTGTTTGATTATCTAATTAAATGATGAAAGTGAAAGTGAGTACTTATTTTATTTTTTCTTCAAGGTTGCTTGCGACACAAAGTTGGTGCTATTTTGGTTTACTTTCCATCAACTTTTGGTCAATTTTACATCAAATTCAAGTCGAGTATGGATCAAATTTACATTGAATTTTTGCCAACTTTTGAAAACTACGTGAAAAAATAAAAAGTCTTCATGACACTATCCTAATCTAAAACACAACACCAATTATAATTCGATAGAGATACCTTATCTTTCCAATCTAATTATCTTATAACTTGTGTTGTCTTTACAAGTTAAATAAAAATGTAAAAGATATATAGAAAACTACCTCAAAGAGATGATTGGGGAATATGAAAAAAAAAATGGTTTATAATTCCTTGGAATTGTTTAAGATAATGCAACTTGCAAGTTTATAAATTGAATCAATAACTTTTGCAACATCCTCTGAGTGTTATTATGTTTCTCCATATTTTTCTTCTCTAGACCATTCATACCCACATCAAACCCTTGTTTCTCTCGTCTACCTTCTTATGCATCTCCCACTTCACATTCAAAATCAAATAATGTATTAAATTATAATGAATTCCAAGCAGAGTCTTTCAATACGAGTTAAAAAATTACAACGTATCAATAGTTGATGATTTTTTATTTTATTATCTAATTAAATGATGAGAGTGAAAGTGAGTACCTATATTTTTTTTATTTTCAAGGTTGCTTGCGATGTAAAGTTGATGTTATTTGAGTTTACTTTCTATCAACTTTCAATCAATTTTACATAAAATTAGGTTGAGTATGGGTCAAATTTATATTGAATTTTTGCCAAGTTTTGAAAACTTTCTGAAAAAATTAAAAGTCTTCATGACACGATCCTAACCTAAAACACAACACCAATTGTAATTTGATAGAGATACCTTATCTTTCCAATCCAATCATTTTATAACTTGTATTGTCTTTACAAGTTAAATAAAAATGTAAAATATATATAGAAAACTAACTCAAAGAGATGATTGGGGAATATGTAAAAAAAAATATGTTTTTTTGAGGGGGTTTATAATTTCTTGGAAATGTTTACGATAATGCAACTTGCAGGACTATAATTAGAATTTGTAACTTTTGCAACATCCTCTAAGTGTTTCACATTATGTTTCTCCACATTTTTTTCTCTAAACCATTCATACCCTCATCAAACCTTTGTCATGCATCTCCCACTTCACATTCAAAATGAAATAATGTATAAAATAATAATGAATTCCAAGTAGAGTATTTTGATACGAGTTAAAAAATTACAACTTATCAATGGTTGATGATGTTTTATTTCATTATCTAATTAAATGATGAGAGTGAAAAGTGAGTACTTATTTTATGTTTTTTCTTCATGGTTGCTTGTGACACAAAGTTGATACTATTTGAATTTACTTTCCATTAACTTCCGGTCAATTTTACATCAAATCAAATCAAGTATGAGTCAAATTTACATTGAATTTGTGCCAAGTTTTGAAAACAATGTGAAAAATAAAAAATCTTCATGACACAACTCTGACCTAAAACACAACACTAATTGTAATTCGATAGAAATACCTTATCTTTCCAATCCAATCATAAGAACATCTACAAATAAAAATTGAACTTCTCAATTTTAGCCACACTATACACACTCTATGAGATATAAGGGACCCAAGGCCATGCCCATGTAGACTTCAAATTCTACCCTAAAATTGGCATAGCATATGAAGAGTTAAAAATAGAGGTGGAACTTGTCAATATGAACAAAGTTTTTCTGCTGGTTAGGACCCACCAAGCCTCACCTTATTTTATGTGTGTGGAATTTTTTGGGCGAAGGAGATTGTTGATATGAAATTCTAAAAGCAGATATCATGATGAGAGAGCGTAAAGGTGATATGTGTACATTCCAATCACTTTCAATGATTTCTTTTCACACCACAGCATTCAATTGCAATTACTCAACCTCGACAACGAAAACTACTGATGAAAGGTTTAGGGCAAAATCTATCTCCACGTTTCTCACTGCAATCCAACCGTGTGCTACACCAAATTATGTGATATGTTTCCCTTCCCCTCACCATGCATTCAGATTCCATTGTTAAATTGTCTGACAGAGACGTTAATTGTTACAGTAACTTTGAATATGATGTGCATGGCCAATGACGAATCATTCACTGCCTCATAACACAGGAAAATGACATTTTTGTACGATCCATTCAGCTTTTAAACTTAAAATGACATTTTTGTACGATCCATTCAAGTTTTATATTTATTTTGAAAAGATTGTCATTCAATTTCAATGAAAGCGATCTTTTAAATACTGAAAGTGAAAGTGAAAGTGAAAGTGAAAGTGAGCTCATGATTCGCATTTGGTCCTTTTAACTAGATTTATATTTACTACAATGATTCTAGGTGTGTTCAGATTGAACTTTTCCCCTGAAAGTCAACAGTCGGTGCGTTTATGTTGAATGGAGTTGAATTATCATATTTTAATAATATTGACTAATAAAAAAATCGAACAATTTAATCAGTTAGAGGTATTTAATCCTTATCTAATGAATAATCTAATATTTTAAACGAGTTTAGGTATGTTCAGATTGAACTTTTCACCTGAAAGTCAACAGTCGTGCGTTCATGTTGAATGAAGTTGAATTATCTTATTTTAATAATATTGACTAATAAAAAAGATCAAACAACTCAATCGGTTCCAATGATTAATTTAATATTTTAAACGAATTTTAATCAATTTTGTTTTGGTCTTTTAAACTAGATTTATATTCAATTAACTTTTGGAATAATTATGTCAATTTTTCCTTCTCGACTTTTCAGATCGCAGTGATCCCTACCACAATCTTTCATTAAGAAATAGAAGAAATTGAACGTGAATTAGTGATTCGAAATGTTGAGGATGAAAAATTGGCACAATTATTTCAAAAGCCAATTGAATTATATAGACTGTGAAAGCATTAAATCTTAGATTTATATTTACTACAATGATTTTAAGGTTGTTCAGATTGAACTACTCTCCCTGAAAGTAAATAGTCAATACATTCATGTAGAATGGAGTTGAATTATCCTATTTTAACAATACTAACCAATAAAAAAAATCAAACAACCCAATCAATATAAAATATTTAATCCTTATTCAATGATTAATCTAATTTTTTTTAATTAATTTAAATTCAAAATATATTCTGCAAAAATTAAAAAACAAACATATATTAAAACCTTGCACTCTTATTTTCATAAACAGATATTGAAACCTTGCACTCTTTTATGATTCAGAATTTGAGTCTTTCCACTCATATTTCTGCACAAAGAAAAAACATATTGACTAGAAACAAAAATTTAGTAGTAGTAGTTTTTTTTTTCAAAGGTTTGTAAATCGGAAACAACAATTTAAAACATAATCATTTAGGAGGAGAGGCAATTCTATACTCTTTTCATCTTTCTATTTTTTTCCTTGAGGGACCATTTTATCTTCCTTGAAAATCAAACCTACCCTTTTAGACAAAGACTAATAAATATAGACAACGCCAAAGAATTTTGTAACTGACTGTACAATTCTGTCCCCAACACTCCCCTTCCGACTAACATCCAACCAACACGCTATGATTGATGAAGAGCCAACATACAACTCTCTGTTCACCAACAATCCCTCCTTTACTTTAATAGCAAACAATATGCAATGGCAAACAAATAATCTATTAGTTGTTGCATCTTGTCGGATGGACAGTTGTTGTATTTTCAACATTTCCTCCCCAACTACTACCAAATTAAGAATTGTCCCTACCATAAATAACACTTAACATAACTTATGTAGAACCATATTTAAACTCCCTTATTTATAAAACTTTTGTCATCTTTCTTCTATGATAGAAGTTATGTTACACAAGAATTGAAAATTTACTTAAATAATAATTAACATAACTTATGTAGAACCATATTTACACTCCCTCATTTATAAAACTTTTGCTATCTTTCTTCTATGATAAAAGTTATGTTACATAAGAATTGAAAATTTACTTTTACATCTTGCCTGTGTGTTATTTGTAGTTGTTTGCGTCGTTCTTTGACAGTGAATTTTTTCTACTCTATTTTCTAACTGTTTATAATTATAATTTTTATTAATATAATGCAAAATGTTTTAATTATAAAATTTACTTTTACATGAAAATGTTTAAACACTTTCAATAAAACAGTTTTTGTGACTGGAAGTTATAGAAATATCTTTAATAACTTTTTTAAATATATATTAACATTTTAAAAAGATTTTAAAAATATCTCTGTTTATAATATGTGTGTGCCTGTGTGTGTATATGTATGAATGTGATTTGTTTTCTTAAATTAAGGAATATATACTTATAGTTGTATAGAAAAGATATAAATATTTGTTTGTAGATTTATATTAAAATCGTATTGGAAATATATATTATGTACATATACTCTTTTTACATTGTGATATTGAAATCTTAACTTGCAAATGTCAAATAACAAATGAAATGAGAAAATGAATGAGACAAACGAAAAGAAAGAGGTCAAAAAAAATCGACCGAAAAGTTTTCAATCCAAAAGTTACAATATACTCAATTGAATGGATAAAGTCAATGCTCAACTTTAAGGAAGAAGTCCACTTTTAACCAAATTTATTGAAATTATTATTATTTAAGATTTAATGTCCTAGTGACCCTCTTAATTATTTTGCACTCTATTGATTTCTTAAAAACAATACATGAGTTTTGTAAAGAATAATGAAATTTAGTTATTATTATTATGCACTTTAATATTGTATTATTTTTTTTTATAATATATGATATCATGAAGCATTTTATTAATAATAAAAAAATTCAATACTTTATGTATAATTATTCAATTAAATCATATTTTTAAAAATTAATTATTTGAATAAAATATCCAAAATAATTTATTATAAAATAACTTAAGTAAATTTATCATATACATATTTTGAGTTACAAATTTTTTTTAAAAAACATATAAAATGATCTTTGACTTGAAAAAAAAAACCATGTGATATCAGGTCTAAAATTTAAAATATTAGTTTTAAAATAAACCACTTGGTTTTTGTAAAATACGTTTCATGTTTAAGAAAAACTAAATAAAAGAAAAAAAATTATATTTTTCCTTAATCAAAAATTTAGGGTTTTAGTGTCTTATTGTTGTCTTCTTAGCGTAGCAAAACCCATTTAAAATTAATAGAAAATAAATATCCATTATTTAAAAAAATTAAAATTAGAATTTAAACCACTTTTCAAATGAACTAGAAATACCAAATATATAGTTGAAAAAAAATACCTATAATTACAAATTAACTTGGACGTTCTTAGAAATTATTTTCACAAACAAATTATTGATATTTTTTAAATTTATTTGTTAGAGATTAATTTTATTTCAAATGGTTCATTTAGTCCTTTTAGATTATCCTAAGTCTCTTTTAGATGTGTATTATTATTATTATTATTATTATTATTATTATTATTATTATTATTATTATTATTATTATTATTATTATTATTATTATTATTATTATTATTATCCCAAATTTATGAGGTGTCTCTCACATATCTTGTTTATTTGTAGAATTTTGGAGTTACTTGTACAAATAACTCCTCCCCCCACATCACATATTTCCTTTCATTTTTTTAGCATAAAATATTTGACACACACTAAGGAGACCTTGTAAGGTCATGAAGGGATTCATATAACTCCTTCATCATTCATCTTATTTTATTTAAAGAGATATATCTTCCTTTCTTCTACAATAATCTTACTCTTACAATCTTGTGATGTCTTTTTTAGCTTGAGGTCACTTTTTTTTCTCTTGGCTCTTATTTGCTATTGTGTTTTGAGTTTAATTATTTTTAAGGCTTCTAATATATTGTAGGGTTTTTCTTCATTTCATGACCTCTTCACTTGTCAACTCTTGTCTCTCATGTAAAGAATTGATTAGTTCTCAAGGTAATATTACTTTAATTTACTCTATCATTTCAATGTTATATTGTGATCTTAAAAATTAATATAATATGGTATCAAAGCCATGCATTTTTTAAGTTTTTTCTTAAGGCGTATGCAAGTTTCTAAGTGAAAAAGAAATAAAAATATTGTTTTATTTGAATTTTTTATGGCATTTCACCCTTCTTTTATTCTTTATGCATAAAATTGCAATACATTGCTTTAATAAAACTGTCTTACATATTGCTCTCGAATATTTTTTTGCACCTACTTTTTTAATCATTTTTTATTGATAATAATAATTTAGTTCAAAATAATTTAGATATATCTCAATTCTCTTTTTTTTTTATATGTGTTTTTAGTATATATTGGCTAAAATGTATCATTTTTGACATATCTATGTGCTTTACAACATACTTATTTTTCTTAACTCTTGTAAATCTATTTTATTCAATGGATTGCCTACATTGAATGCTTAGATAGGTGTTTTATAAGATAATTTATCTTATTTGGGTCTTCTAGGATAGTTTAGGTTTATCCTCTTGTTTATTTGTGCATTTATTATATTTATATATGCACTTATCCTAGATTTATTAGGTAGTTCTCACCTCTCTTGTCCACTTGTTGGATTTGGAAGTTACTTTTTTCTGTAGAAAATGTATCATAATCCATTAATGAAAAATGAGATTACATTTTGTAGATGTTAATAAAAGCATTCCAGAAAAGATAACCCACTAAGTAATCAACAAAGGCCCCAATAAAAAAACAAAACCAGCTCGTCTGATCCCAAACATCACCCAAAGGGGGATAAACAAGCCACATACAAGTTGAAACTTCCACAAACAAAATCGGTCAGAAGATCAACGATGGAAAACTAAAAAAAAAAATAGAAAAACAAGAACCACAAGTTTAGAAAGTTAGTAGATTGGAGCATGTTCAAGTTCCACCGTTTGTCCCTCATATAGTTCTGATAACAACCATCGACCTAGGTTTAACAATAGTCCACCTTTCAATAGTGCATCTACAGTCTTGTTTTTCTCTCTATAAATGTGATGGAAAGTCACATTAGAGAAGGATTTGATAGAGAGTATCTCTTTTAAGATGGGTTGAAGATGGAGGTTTTCTATTTGATGGAAACCGTTCACATAATTTATCAAAAATTGTGAATCGTCGAGCACCTGGAGATGAGTAACGCCCCTTTCAACAGCAAAAATCAGAGACATTTTTAGAGCCATAATTTCTACAAAATTGTTTGTATCACAACCTAATCCTGCTCTAAAATTCAATGTATGTTCTTCAAAGAAGTAAATGATGCCTCTAGCACCACATATCTGAGAATCACCTTATGTCACCCCATCAAAATATAGTCAAACCCTAGATTTGTCAATGACCTCCTCAACTATTTTCCTTGTAGCTTTAGTTTTCTTTTATTAAGTATAGTTTTTAATGATATTTATACTTTGAGAAGCTAATTAATAAGGTAAAATATTCCTATCATTAAAGATGAAAGCATTTCTAGAAATCCAAACTCCCCAAATATCCATAACTGGTACAGTAATCTCCTTATATTCTTGATTTATTATCAACTATAGAGAGCTTCATCAATAGTATTATCACTCCAAGCAATTCTCTTACCATCTAACAATCTAGATTTGGAAGTTACACAAGTAAGTCCTCCCTTACATATCACACACATCCTCTTCACTTGTAAAAATATTAGGACACTTGACACTCACATGAAGCTATCTCATGTAATTTATTTTTCTATTTTTGCTCTATTTAAAGAGGCCTCCTCTCCTATTTTTTTCAACACAACACAATCTAGTCTCTTCTTGACTTGTTCTTAAATTTTGTGAGTTTTTTTTGGCTTAATTTCATTCATCTCATTCTCTCCTAGCATATACTTACTATTTAATTGGATATTCATTATTGCACGATTTCTAATAATATTATGGGGCTTTTATCTGTTTGACAATTTTTCCACTTGTCAAATCTCTTGTCTATTATTTTGTGGTTTGCTCACTCTTTAAGGTAACTGTTTTATTCTTCTCATTCTTTTTAATGTTCAACTAATGATATTGATATCAATTCTATTATTATATCAAATCTATGGTCATTTTAATGTTGATGTTGAGTGTTGTGCAGGTCCTTATTGGAGGAATCTCAATTTTTTTTTCAAATCCACTCCTTAGCATCTTTTTTCAATTTTGTCTTCTAACCTATTGTTTTCAGGTTTCTAAAATAAGGTTTTCAAGATGTTTTGATTTGTGGTTTAACTTTCAAGATTGAAAAAAATACTCCACTTATATATCTTTTGTTCTCTAGTTTATTTTTCTCTATGTTCTAGATATTTCAATCTATGTTTTTTTTTTACTCTTGTTCAACTTCCTTTAAGCTTAAAGAAAAAACAAAAACTCTTCTATTTACTTCCTTTATTTTTTTATCATTCTAATATTTAAATCGGTTCTATTTTTTTTTTAGTTTGGCAATTATATTTTTTTTATCAATGTCAACAGAGTTTAAATCTCTGGGTGTTGTCTGTTGCTTTCCTTTTTAATTTATGCTCCAATCCTTGGCTTACAAAATTATTTTTAGCTACCATTTTTTATTAATGTTCACCTTTATATACAAGGGTATACTAAAAACATCTATAACAAGTCTCAAGAGCCTGCCCTTCTCTTATGAGAAGGTCCTCATGCAAAGGAGTGTCGAAGGTTGTTGCTTCGGTGACATTTCTTTCTAGTGCATCCCTCAGAATCCATCTCATGCTCTCTAATATGAATTATAGTATTGTGGCCCTTGCTAGTACCTCCATTTGAGTATATCCCCCTATCTTGTGGATAGTGGTTATACCTCTTCCTCCACCACCTACCATGATGTCTACCAGGGCCTCTATTCTCCCCATCTGTACTAATAAGGTATTGTTATCCATCCTCAATGCTATCAGCAACATGAATGCATGGTATATTGTGGCAAAGACATATGTATACCATCCAATCCCTATAGGGAGTCTAGGATCTATCAGGATATGGTCTTTAGCCATGTTAGTTCTCGACTGGAAAAGGTTGATCAGGTGTCCATGATCATACTCCACCCACTCATAGTATCTACAATCACAGAGTGTGAAAACGATGTCAAATTTAGTTGATATAAAAATTCAAAACATGTAAAATTAGTTGAATAGCTAAGATACAAATTTAAGTATAAATTTTTAAAAAAATTATATAAATCAACATTTTACCTAGATCCCCCTCACACCAATCAGGGTCAGAATCATCATCTACAACCTCTTCCTCATCAATGTCTAATTCTTATTCTAGTTTGATATAATCTAGAGCCTCACCATCACCATCTCCTAGATGATACTTATGTGTAGGGTCCTCTAGAGTAGGGCCATACTATGGTGGTGGTAGTGAGCACATCTATTGTTACCCTACTACACCTTGTTATCCTAACCCCCAGTTGGTTGTGGGGGAGGTCCCTGTGCTACTCCCAGTTAAACTGGTCAGGTGTTAGGCACCCTTCTCATAAGTGGGTTCCATGTCAATATTCTCAATCTCATAGCTCTCTCCTCCCATATACCCCCATAAATGATCCTAAGGATAGGGAGGTTACTTGTGTAAGGTATGCAAAACTATTATGGAATCCTATTTATAGGGTTCACCTCAATTTGTGAGAGCATGTCTCAAACCTAAATGGCTTTGATGGCTAATACAAGGTAAACCCCCTCGTTGGCCCATTACCCAACTATGTCATGGTAAGGCAAATTAATTAAGCTGGTTGATATCAAATTCCCCACCACTTAGAATAAAGCACATAATCACACCATGCCCATCCATTTAGTGGCCCTAATATCCTTAGGCACTCTATTTGGTACCCCCCTCTCATAAGGAATAATGTGCTCATTTATATAGCTCATGACAGTTATCAGGTGGTTGATCAAGAGGGCCCCTAAATGATCCAAATTCTAGAGGTCTCTATAAGTTTGAAGTGTGTTCCTCTAAACTCAATATCCCACATGATTGGTGACCAACTAAATAGTAATCTATCATCACCTTTATCTCCCACTAGTTGGGAGGTAAGGATACCAATAATGGCCTTCTATACGTTGGAGATTATTGATCCCTCAACTTGATAAAACCTCATGTTTTAATTTTCACCTACATCAGGGGTGTCAACATCTCCAAAAAATTTCACCTAACTATAGGCCTCATGACTACTCTTGAAAGCTCAAATGGAGACCAATTGACTAGTCGGAGGAAGGCCCATGATCTAGTAGATGTCAATGAGAGTGATTGTCCACTCTCTTGGGGCCTATGGGGAACATAAATATGTTCTATTTAGAGTCCTAATAGTTTAAAATTTTATAAATTAGATGGTTAGATGTTAGAACAATCCATGCCCATGTAATCCATAGTATCTTAGCATGATCAAGGATGACTAGCTCATTTGTTGTCAAGAGTGCTAAGACTCAATGGAGCCACTCCTACTCTTGAGATTTACTCCAATGTATGTAAATTATATGTAATAAATAAAAGACTCTAATCATCCTAAGTACCAACTCCATCTATCAAGACAAGAAATAATTACAAATTTTAGAGCCTGATTATAATAAGCAAAACCACCTCTATTTGTAGGTAGTAATTATACAACCACCCCTACATACAATGACAATTACAAAATTTCCATAGTGGTTATGTAATTGCCAGCATGTAAATGTTAGTGGTTCTGTCTTTGAGTGGCAATATCGTTTATCAGCCATGTGCCTTATAAATCCCCTAGAAAACTCCCAAATTCTACTAAAATTAACAAAATTCTTATATTTTTCTCATCTACCCTTTCCCACGAACATTTTAAAACTATAAATTATGAATTGACTAATTTTATAGAAATATTTGATCACAAATTATAAAAATAGGTCAAAGGGAAAAGGGCCATAAAACTTATTTGATCCTACCCTACATCTCCTTCTGCCAGTATATTTACCATCCTCTTAGTGTCCTAATCCCATTGACTGCTTTCTCACTCAAAATAGTCAAAGATAATATAAAACTCAATAAATCTCCCAAGAGATTGACCCAAATGAATTGGCTTTTGATAATTTTTTAATACATTAGGCCCTAAATTAGCCATTTTAGTTTTAAGACTTTCTAATTTTGGTATATTTTCACATTTTACACATATTTTCATAATTACAAATAATAATCTTGATAAATTAGATAAATCATGTTTTAAAATTGACTTTCAAATAGATTTTATATATTTCATAGCACATTTTATAGTTTTTTAGGCTCTTGACCACTTAGCACTAGATTTAGTTTTCCAACATGATGGTTTAGTTTGTGCAAGGTCTCGACTAGCTTCATTGTGCCAAGTCAAGGTAAGTAAGGTGAGTATTTATAACTTCTAATTTCCATTTCACACACAATTAATTCAGACCACACCCTCATCAATCCATGACAAGGAATATTTTAGAGGGGCAATATGTATGCACCTAATTTTGCATGGTGTGATATTCTCAACATAACAGGTCCATTGATGATGCAGTGACCTCATAACAATGCTCAAAAATAAACTCTCTAACATATTTTCCCATATTTATTATCTCTCCCTCTTCTAGGTCCCTTAAACCCCCTTTTGTTGTCCCTTGTAGCTCCTTTTATCATATTTTGAAAAACCTTTCATTAGTGAGAGAACCATGTGATTAGGTGGTGGAACTGTCTTATAGGGTTACAAAACCACCTCATTAGTGATGGGTTTTCATGGTGGTTGTGTAAAATTCCATGGAATTTACATCCTAAAAAGGTATTATGTATTAAATTAAGGGAAGTTGTGTAACTTTATAGAGCATTTTTGTTGCCAAAAGTGGTTGTAAAGTAACCACCCCTACAAATAAGGGTGGTTTCATCACCATTGTTTTGCCATATAATTTTAACTTCTATGACTCACTCTTTAACATGTTTTACATTTTTATTATCATGTTTATTTCTCCTCCCATCTTAATTTTATGTCCAATTAGGCTCAACTCACTCCCTCTTCTATTTTCAATCATTTTGAGTCCCTCCTAAGTTCAACTCAATCAAACTCCTTCATGAAACCTTCATCACTCCTCTACAAGTAAGCCAATTTTATATTGATTTTGGATCAAAAAATCACATTAATATTAAGATTTTTTACTCCTTTATAGTCACAATATAATACAATTACTTTGGAGTTTTACTTTAATTTTTTTTAATCTTCGACTGCATAGTTCTAGACAAGGAGAGCCATTGTACTTATAACCAGGTCTTTTTAAATGGTATCTTTATCTAGATATAGTCAGATGTTCCTTGTTTAGATTTATTTTTATCTTCTTATTTCATATTTATGATAGTAATTAATTCATCCTCCATTTTAGAGAATTCTAAGAATCTTTGTTTGAGTAAACAACTAGCACACCAGTACCATAAATCTCTTGCTTTATGGTGGTCTAAATCAGGATCAAGTTGGAGGTTATTAACTTATATTTATTTATTTTATTCAATAGATTAAATTATCATTCATTAATGTATTAACTTAAATATGTATTTTGAAAAAAAAAAGTTTTGATAGGAAAAATAATTATTCTCTCTCTCATCCTTGCATAAAAATAGTAATGAGTTTCTTTGTTTGATTGCATTCATTCAAATAGATTATTTCATAATACAATATTGCATATAAACTATAGGTTAATGTTATATAATAAATCATACATTTATAACCATTGTAATAATTAGTTTTTTTTTAACAAGTTGTTTTTACTCTCAAATAAGCAACTAGTAAATAGTAAAATATTAGACAAAATTAAGTAAACAAAAGATGCCATTGTGATTCTAATTTTCATTACTTAGATCAATTGAGTATGATATTTCAATTCATTTTATTAGATAAATCATATTCTAGATCATTATTTTCTATCTAAAAAACATTGTTCATAGCTAGCATGTAACACATAAAAGGGTTAAAACTTATTTTTAACTTGTTTGGGTGAGAAGAAACTCTAGGAACCTCATAGCATTTATTTTATATATATTATATATTTTCTTGAATCACTTATATGTTAATAAAACATAGTTTGCATAGTAGATCCATTTACATATCAATCAAAAAGCAAAAAAAAAAAAAACTCCTTATACCTTGCATCCAGGAAAGTTAAAAATCAGCATCAACATAGCTAGAATATCTCTCTCTCTCATACTTTGCATTCATTGAGAAGCATTCAAACATACAAAAAAAAATTCATTTGTTCTATTTCAGTTTACTTATTTCTCTCTACTTTTAGTTATTTCATTTTAACAAGTAAATAGTTTCTATTTCATTCAAATATTCACAAAACAAATAAAAATAATAAAAACATTACCAAAATCCTTGTCCAAATGTATAGGCCAAAATAAACCTTACTTCTAACAACATGGAAAATCCTTACACAATTTATTCAGACAAGCTCATACAGTTATACTTTATTAAACCCCTTTTAGATGGCACTTTCTGAAACACCATGTCTTGTTAGAGAAGGTATTTTCCCTATGGTTAGGGTGCCTAGTCCCACCATTAGAATACAATCTGATATCAATATTGATCTGAGGAGATAATTTTTTAATTCCAATCAATTTCCCACCTCATTATTGACTCCCTCAACTCTGTATAAGAGAAAGAATAAATTCCCAATCTACAAGTCATTATCCTCCCTCAGAACAGAGGTCATCCATACAATGTTATCCAAACATAGTTTTTCGTTCTCCCCTCCTTCTCCTCATGTCTAGCCTCATCCTATATAATTAAAAATTTTGGATGATATTGAATGGGTATATCCAACCTGATAGATTATATCTCTTCCATTATTCATTCAGTCTAATCCCTTCATTTCCTCAGTCCTAACATTGACTAGGAGATTCACCTCCTTTAATATCTAAGACTGAAGGACCCTAGAGCTATATTTCCACACAACTTGATGCTCTTAATGAGAATCATGGCACTATAGATGTCTTTTGGTTCCATCACAAGAACCCCTTGCCACCACCCATTCTGAATCATGTTCCACCTAACAACTAGTGCAATCCATAGCCCATCCATTACATCAACTACCTCAGCCTGAACTCTAGGAGTCAAGTGTATAGTTTAGTGTGTACTATTCATGTGTACATAGTACCCTATGCACAGTGGATGATTTTTTCCATTATCACTATTCACATCATCTTTCATTAAGTTAATTAATCTAAATTAACTAACTAATTCTTCCTTAATTTAAAATCCCATGGTTTTTTTTAATTTGATAGGGTAAATGTCATGGGTTTTGAAGGTCCTAGAACTTTTTACAAAGGATATAAATATGTGATGTTCACATGCAAAAGGGATGTCTCTACTAGCAGTAAAAGAGAAGACAAAGTAAACACATGAATGACATGTCAAAAATAAGAAGAAAAATTAGATAGCGGTGCCAACCTATCATAATTAATTGAGTTAAAATTGGAGATGTTTTCATGAAACATCCACCAATCTTTTGAAAAAACTTTGAACAAAAAATTCTAGCATGACTCTTTTCAATGTTAAAAATAGTGAATTTTATGTAAATTTTTTAGTAGACTGCTACTCAACTTCTACATGGTCCACCTAAGTGGAGAGACATGCAAGAATATTGAAACTATTGGACTACTGCCTTCAAAAATTATCTTCTATGATTCTATTTGGAGGCCTTCAGAACAAGGATTCAGCTCAGAGTCCCCCTGAGTGGAGAGACATATAGGAGGGATGAACCATTAATTTTGTACCTTTTTTCCTTTTTTGAACCTTAGTCCACCCATTCTTTTCTTCTACAACATTTATTTGGAATGTTAAGGAGTTTTCCATTGAAGCACAGGGCTGGGATTTGTCTTCAATTACGGAGACATTGATTGGTTATACCTTTGATAAGTCCATTCTTGGGTGGTGGGGATAACTAAGTTTGTAACCTTCCTTGGAGAAATTAAATACTTTGGTAGTTCATATTTATAATGTGGGGGTAAAGTGTCAAGATTAGCCTTGGAACCCCCCTTGTTTTTAGAATCCATGACTAGTTCTAAACCAATCTTCAAATCTTTTGCATCTAGAACTAACTTTTCTATGTGCATAGTAATGAGGTAAGGTGTAGTGTGCTTCTAACAAGAATATTCTTTTTGCCTTTTGAAGCTACCACATGAAGTGGTCAAATGACCAGTTTTGAAACATTAATGACACTAGAAAAGTAGACCCTCATAGTCAAGAGGTTGGGATAGAGTACCAAAGTCTAGTTTCAGGTCTACATTAGTAAGAAGGTTTTTGGAGATGTCCATGTTAACCAAAATTTGAACAAAATTAATGTGGAAGGATAGGGTAGTATCTTGGTCAATGTGCATAAATTCACTCAAAATATTTCCAATGGTCATTAAGCTTGATGTACCCCAAATATGAAAGGGAAGGTAAGGGAGCCAAACCCATATAGGTTTGATTGATAAAGATTCAGTAGTCAGGTTAAAACTTGGAACCAAGGTTTCATCAGTACAATTTATTGGTCCCAAACCTAGATAGGCTCTAGAATCTTCTCTCTATATTTAGAGAGGTCAAAAATAATAATAATAATTCTTTTGGTAGTGGGATGTATTTCTAACTTCGCTGACAATAGGGGCTACTAGTTCTTTGATATCCAAAAATTGATAAAATAGAAATAAATCTCTATGAGATGAATACATCCTGAAGATCTAAAATCTCCTACTTTGATTAAAAATTAAAAACCACCAAGAGGTTAAATGGAGCATCTTACGTCCTGATTCTCTTCAAAATTCTTTAAACTATTAATTATGGATTTTTTGTTCAATGATTGGTTAAATTAGTATGTTAAATGGTTGGATTAGTATTATGTTGATTTTTAGATATATAGTTATGATCATGATAGATGTTAGTTTTTCATATTTTGTTATGGTAAATTGTGATCATGATTATTTAGTTTGTTTAGTTATAGCATCTTATTATGATTATTTCATGATATGATCTAACTAATATTTATTGTACTGAGATGGATGTAAGATGGAGTCCACCCTCTTGACTATGACTGAGGTAGGGTATCATCAGAGAGAATGGAATAGATGGAGATGAGTGGGGGATGAGAGAAATGAATCTCAAACCCCACACACACCACTTAGTTAGTATTTTGCATGTGTTTGTTGATTGGTTTATAATTACGGTTTACAACATGCATAATGTTACTAACATGTTTCCTTGATTTGTAATGTTTTATTATCATTATTTCATATTGATTTAAACCTTTTATGAAGTGTTTAGGATGTGCTTGCATATTACTAATGTTTTGTAGGGTTGAAATTTATATATTTAATTATCAAAACTTGTACATTAATTTCTTGGCACTGATTTGAACTTGAGACTGGTATTACCTAGTTTGAGTACTATAGATGGCATATTTGATGTTTTAAAGGGATAACATGTTTTAAATCTTTGATATTTTAACATTGTATTCTATAATAAATAGTGTGAAATGTGATATATATATATATATAGACACACACACACACATATACATATATATTTATACATACATATATACATACATATATATATATATATATATACATATATACATATATATATATACATACATATATACATATATATATACATACATGTGTGTGTGTGTGTGTGTGTGTGTGTGTGTGTGTGTGTGTGTGTGTGTGTGTGTGTGTGTATCGATAGTTATTAAAATGTTAAGGTTGAATGTGTGGTATGTCTTAATTAAATGTTTGACTTAAAAGCCA